>OY757921.1:19964870-20062528 GCA_963585895.1 Sepioteuthis lessoniana | reverse complement strand
GCATGTTACATATACATGTACATTTGGCCTCTAGCCATGTTTGCTTGTTGCTGTGGAGTTCTGTTGAATAAAGCCTTGATAAGGTCTTTCTTCTTCATTACACTACAATTATACTTGAAAATTCTCTTTCACAATTTTGTAGCCCAAAGTTTATACATGAGTATGTGTTATAAATAAATAATGATGGTATGTTAAAAAAAGAGAGACAAAAAGAAAAGAAACTTATAAGTTTGGTACCTGATAAAGTGAAGCATGTTGTCCAGCTCCACTTGTCCTTTCATGGAAGTATTCTTAAAGTAGTAAGCCATCTCTATGGGGAGTAAATTACATAGAGTGACAGGTGGTTGTAAGGTGATTGTATGTGCAGGAATGCTGTAGGTCTCGACCATGGCTATCTTCAGGGTACTTACCCCGCCGTACTGACACACAGAACCTACCAAAAGAAAAGAATAACAGATTTTTTTGTCTTCACATTAATGCCAACTAAATTTTTTTATGAATACTGGAAAAAAAAAAAAAAAAAAAAAAAAAAATCAAAGAAAAAAGCAGAAATTAATTAGTTAAAAATTTCACAAGGTAATCTTTTAGATGAATAATTATTTTTGTTATATATTTATTTATTCAGATTAGGATCTTCACTTGCTTATTATAGTTGCAGTAAACAATGCCAAAAGACTTGTTTCCTTTCATGGCATTAATCTTGTCTTTCTGGCTATTGTCTAAGAGCACTTTTAAAGCAGAGCTTGCTTTCATTTTCCTATCACTAACAAAATTAGACAGAACTTGTTTCCTTTCTCCTCTCAAAGTTCTGCCCCTACCAAAGGTCACTCACATTCTGGTTCTCTTTCAATGGTTGTTGATTAATTGCCCTTCGTCACTTTGGATGAGTCATTTATATACATAATAACTTGGGCATATTCATAAACAATCTTACACAAAAGACACATGAATCAGAGCATTCTTTTTGCTTCAAGTAAGTGAAAGTCATCACACTAGTCACAAAGTTTTAGCCATTGTACCCTCCCATGTTATCTGTCAGAGTAAACTTCTGATAATTTTGAATCAAACCCTTTATTCAATACACAGAAAAGATTGTTCTCATTCCACTTTCCATGGTAGAGAATATTTAATTTTAGTTAATTCTTCTGAGTTAGTTTGTCACTTGTTTGTTCCTACTGATGCAAAAATATCAATTTGGTTTAGTGAAAGTTTACCAACTACAAGAAATAGCTAAAGAGCCAGAGGTAGAAGAGTCAAAACAATAACACTGTGACTACTTTAGCTTATCTAAAGCAAGAAAACCCACAGTAATTCATAAGTCTTTTGTGAAAGACACATGATGCAGCCATATGTCATACACAAGTACAGGTTTAAGTCTTTAGGTCATTATTGCTGGCAAATATGCATGAATTATCATGTATATAAGGATGTCAAAATGCAATAAATGCCAGTTTGTCAGTGTCTGTTGAAAAAGAACAAGAATGACACATAGTTGGAGCATATAGAGCAGGCTTTTGTGAGAGAAGGAGAATTAACAAGGAGGAAAATAAATTCCGTTTGCCTCTGTCAGTTAGAGAACATAAAAAAACAAGTCTCTCTGCATGGCTCAATACAATAACTAAGCTGAGGATACTAGTCTGAGAAAATCAATGAATGACAAAGAATTTACCAAATACCAATATTTACTTAATGGAAATGATGTCTTAAACTCTTTGAGGTGAAGAAATATACTTGTGTATTTAAACCTAAATGTATACAGATACATTAATAAGAATAAAACTTGACATGCAATTATTGGTTGAATTTTTATTAGAAATTTTTACTGTATAATGTTTGGTTTATATCATTAATAAAATGCATTAACACGAAAGTTCATATTAAAAATAATCATTGCATAAAATAAATGCATTATTATAAGCTACAGATATATTGGTGTATGTGTATAAAAATATTTGGTTATATTTCAAAATATTTTCATATTAATAAAATTAATTGATTTTCACAGCATATCAACCATCCAAGAGTTATTTTATGCCTAAAGGTTAAGAAATAGCATTTATTGTACATTTACATTTTTTGTGCTTTTTGCAAAAGCATTTTGAGCTGAAATATTGTGGTTGACATGACCAAAATATTGCAAAACTTTTGACTAATCTTAATATTTGTGTATTTCTTATTCTTTCTCTTGTATATTTGTAGGACAGTGAAATAAAAACATGGATGAGTAACAAATATTGGAGAGAATGAGAAGATACAGGCAAAGGTTAAGAGAATTGATTGATTGAATTTAACAACATTTCAACCAGTTTGGAGTCATTTTATGGCTAGAAGTTAGAGAATTACATTCATTGTATGTTTATATTTACATTTTTTGTTTGTTGTTTCTTAGGAGTTTTTTTTTTTTGAAATTCAGATTTAACATGTCAAAATCCTCTGGCATTATTTTCTAATAATTACATATAATAGTACGAATCAAGTTTATATTTATAATTTTTGGTATACTGTTATTTCTTTAAAGAAGCTCAAAATGTCACCTATGTTTACATTTTCTAATAAGTCTTTCATATAATTTGCATTGAAAAAGCACAGTCTAATGAGAGCTAAAACTCCATATTCTATGAAAAGATGTTTAACATTGAAGGGTGTTTGACATGCAGTTCTCTACTTTGAGCATGTAAGTCATGTGTGACCAATGCTCAATAGGGATATAATGATTCGTTTCTCTTTTAGACTTTCTGAAAGCTAGTTTCCATTCTCCTAGCATAGCTTTTATCAAAAAGAATTTATTGTGCATGTTGTTATTCTAACATTGTTTCCATTTTATATATTTCATATATAGAAGAGCAAAGATATGAGATAATGGTTAATATTAGTTGTCACCAACCACACAATTTCAATGGGTATGGTTAGGACTATATTATTACAACTAAAAACAACAAAAAGAAAACAAAGAACAATCACCTGAAAGATTCTGCATTAGGTGGTTTAGGGTTACACACACGGTGATAATCAGATATTTCATCCATTTTTCGTACCCTATCCCAATAAAGTGGCTCACAACACTCTTCAACCTTCATGTTGCAAGGTCGTACACACAATGATGCTGATGTATAAAGAATGGGCACTGAACTCTGGTTGTTTGGTTCTAGAATTGTTGTCTGTTTCACAAGAGATTCATCTAAAAAAAAAAAAAAAAAATGTTTTAGTGCTGTTTTGGGGTCAAAATGAAGACACACAGACAAGAGAAGTAGGTTGAAACAAATACATTACAATAACAGAACAAATATACAGAATACAGGTGTTATACAACAATTAGGAATGCCCTTCTGGTACTGTCGGGCAGCTTGGAGATTATCTCTCCGAGTGTCAAGTATGTAAGTACCATAAGAAAACTATATGTATATTAAAAGAAATAAATCACAAGTAAATCCTACATCAGATCAGAGTTAATTGTTTCGCCATTATTAAGATTGATTAACCCTTAAAAGATTGACATCATATAGGAAGTTTGGTTGTAAAAATAAATTCTGTGAAAAAGTTTCAGTCTAAAGGCCTCATTTTCTACTAAAATCTATAAGAAGAATATATATTTATATATTTTGCTGTTATTGTGCAAAACAAAACAGTATATATATATATATATATATATATATATATATATATATATATATATATATATATATATATATATATATATAAAAGTGTGTGTATGTATTTTTCTGTTATTGTTGTGCGTAAATGGAGACTTCTCTTATATAATTATGAAATATTCATTTATTGGTTAGAGCATAGCTTCTCAAACTTTTTACTTGATGCATGCCTTGGAAACAAATTTATTGCTGACATTTTTTCAATATATAAGGAGGTATACCTATTTTTGAATAGCTACATATTTATATTTTTAGTTAGAGTAGGACTATTCAAAATTTTAACTCGATTCACACCTTGTAACCAAATTTCATTTCCATTCGCCCCCAAATAAATTAATTGAATATTGCCAACATTTTTTCTTAGTCTAACTGGATGCTATGATGAGAAGGGTGGATTTTTTTTAATGTTGTTTTTGATTCTAGATTAAATTTTTAACAAAATACAGAAAAATTACCATAAATAGAATATTGGATCATATAATAATATGACAATATTAACACCTACAAATACCTGGCAATATTGAAACTGATTTAACAAGTGAAGATCCTGATCTCTTCACTCAGCAAGATTTTCCCTTTTAATGATTCAATTTTATTCATTAAAAATCTGTTACTATGGACAAGAATTAAAATTTTATGCATTGTATTTTATTTTTTTCCTTTTTTTTTGCTTTTTTAAATATATTTTTATTCTTCTTATTAAATAATCTTCTCTTTTTTTCCTAAAGACTTACCACAACCTATTACAAAAAGGAATATTTTAGAATTCAGTATCTTTATTTTAAAAATTTGTTGAAAATATTATTGTTTTTAAAGGTTTTCTTTTGTAAAAATATAATTACATGCATCATTAATGATGCTGAAAAGATTTGGATCTTTTCAGTCCGAGCCAGATTGTTTGTTCATTGAAATGACCTAGATATGAACAAGACACACCACAAGTGGCCATCGCATGCAATCAAGCATTCTGCCCAATTATATATAAATTTTCATAGAGTAAATAAGATAATAATTATGGGAGAGTGGTAATAATATTTATAAGAACGCAATATTTGCTACTAACCCAAACCTCCAAATGGATACATAGAAATTGTAACAGGCATATGTAATTTGTTAACAATGATTAGTGCAGATCTGACAGTTATAACTTTTCGTGCACTGCCCTCTTGTGTGACATCAAAAACAAAACGAGCCACTTGTTGTCGTAAGGCTTCTTGGCGCCGAACAGCTTTCTGTAAAATGAAAAATAAAGCATATATCAATTCTTTGTAGATTAATGTATCATTGAGCAGTTTAAAAAAATTATTTGAAATATGTAAACATTCTTTCACTAAATTTTAAATGGTATAGGTTAAAAAATAAAAAGGCTGAATAAAAGTGTTTTTCAGGCATATAAATACTCATAAAAGTCATGTAATAACAAACATATATATATATATATATATATATATATAAACCTAAAAAAAATCTTTAATTACAGACACTATAAGTCTTATTTAAGTTCATTGCACTTTACAAAAACTCCAGATGAAAATATGAAGATTATGCAAGCCACATGAAACTTCAAGAGATGGACTTACAGTATCCATAACTTTTATACTTGCTCTACTATAATACCATCAAGCACTTTTTTATGAAAAAAAAAATAAATAAATAAAGTAAAAAAAAAAAAAAAAAAAAAAAAAAAAAAAAAAAAAATTATATATATATATATATATATATATATATATATATATAAAAGCTTGTGGAAATTCAATAAAATGCATGAATAATTCCATGAGTTTAAACTCAATGATATTCCAAGATAAATTAAATAAAAAAAAAATTTGAATAGAAAAATCAAAGATACAGTTTTGTGAAGTAGTTTGCTTTTGTAGGTAAACATATTTATCTTATCTTTGAGAAAAATTTAGTTAACTTTTTAAGTGGGTAATCCAATTTGCAATAGGGCTAACATTGCCAGTTCACAAGAAAAAGTTGATAATACTATCTTGAAAATGATTATAAAAGCTACAAAAGAGTCAATTATTTAAAAAAGAAAAAGACTGAAAATAAATAATGAAACAATTTTCGATCTTATCTTTTTTTTTTTTAAAAACCTGTTTTCTTTTTGAAAAAGCAGTTTTTAAAGCAAAATTAATATATCTCATTCAAAAAAAAGAAATTCTCAACCTTTATCAAGTTTTATAGCAAGCTACTTAGAAACTTGTTTGAGATAGGAAAAAGCAGTTGTTTTGGTGATACAATTTTATGGAGAACCCGATTCAACAGACACAGCAGTTATATACGTATATTTATGTATATATGTTATTAATATAGTTTGCAAAATTTATAAATAAAGAGTGTCCAATATGAGTGATAGAGCATATATATCTAAGGATAGAGTAGACACAGATTTAATGGAGCTTGATGACAATCAGTTTTGCATCCATATGATCACTAGACCCAGACAAATGTTTTTAGAACAATTTCTAAATCACA
Source organism: Sepioteuthis lessoniana (assembly GCA_963585895.1). Taxonomy (NCBI): domain Eukaryota; kingdom Metazoa; phylum Mollusca; class Cephalopoda; order Myopsida; family Loliginidae; genus Sepioteuthis; species Sepioteuthis lessoniana. The sequence continues at coordinate 20,056,397 of OY757921.1, read as the reverse complement.
AAAGTGTTCAAATATTGGCCAGCAGAGCAGGATAAAACCTAAAAAATGTTTTCTTACCTCCTCAAGTCAGTCCCATTTCTTTTTCTTGTAAAAATACATGAAAATTATAGTAATGAGACTATCATGAGGAGGGGAGTAAACACTCATTTATTTTAGATTATATACGAGTCAACGGTGCTTGGTAATTGTCAGTTTCTCTTATGCATTCATCAGACCAAGAGAAACTAGCAGTAACCAAGCATAACACTGTTGATTATGTCTACACTATCCTAACTTAAATATATACACTATCAACAATACTGAGCACTATTTATTTATTAAATACTGCTAACTTTTTATATATATATATATATATATATATATATATAAATATATATATATATTGGGACTCCATAGACAGAGCCAATAGTGCTTGGTAACTGTCAGTTTCTTGCTCATGCAATCATCAAACCAGGGTGAGAAACTGAGAGTCACCAAGCACTGTCGACTATGTCTACGCTATTCTAACTTATAGATATATGCTCTATCATTGATATAGTGCACTTTTTTTTATTAATATAGCCAACTATATATATATATATATATATATATATATATATATATATATAGAGAGAGAGAGAGAGAGAGAGAGAGAGAGAGAGATGAGAGGAATTAAGAAGGAGAGTGTTAAGAATTAAAACTATCAAAAATTGATACATTTTTACACGGTCATATTTTGCTGGAAAATGCAGCACTAAGATCTACCAAAAATTGGAAATCACAACAGCAAAAGGGTTAAAAGTTTGATTTGCAAAAGCAGAACTGGTAATTAACTGAATACTAGTGAATAGACTACTACATAACAAAATGCATAAGGCTTCTAAGCAGCACAAGTGATATTATAAGCAGCAATAACGCAGATGGATCAAATTAAATTTTCATATTGGGAAGATATTCAGAAATTAAAATTTAACATAGAAAAAATAATTAAATTTCCTCTGGCTTCCTGGGTAAGATATAATTGCAATATCAGTTATGGCTTGTCAGGTTTAATTTTTTCAGTAAGAGAGGTATTTTTCTCTCTTCAACCCAACCAGTGCATTCTTCTCTAAAAAAGTACTACATATTGGATACAAAAAAATTAAAGTTGTTGTAAATTAAGCGACTGGGAAATCAAAAAAGTAAATGAGTAATGTGATCATGGAGTTGGTTTTGATGATACATTTAAAGCTAACAACCATATATTGTCTGTTGTATAGAGGACAAATGGAATGATTAGCTGGATGGTTAGAAATTTATTTCAAGGGAGGCAAATATTGTTTTAAAAATTTATAAAATCCTAAGAACTCATATAGAATTTTACACTCAGGCCTAAACTCTAGTATCAAGACATAGAAATTGGAGTAAAACCTCAATAATGCCTTATATAATTTTGTACTCAGGCCTTAGACAAGGAAATTGGAGAGTAATATTGAGATTTGAGGGCATACAAAGAACAATGATAAAACTAATAAAAAGATTAAAAGATTAGTTATAGGGAGAAATTGGGATTAACTCCTTTACTAGAAAAAAGAATGAGAGGTTATCTAATTGAAACTTACAAAATAATTAATGGAATTTCTAATCATAGACGTTTTTTCCACCATTCTCCTCAAACTAAAAATTTACTGTCAAGGCAGATTTCAAAAATGAATATTCACCATTTGGATTTTTTGCTAATAGAGTAAAATATTTTTGGAACAAATTATCAAATCATATCAAAAACAGTAATAGCGGGGAAAAAAACTTAACATTAAATTGGATGGTTTTAGAAATAATAGTAAGAAAAAGAATTTAAGAGGGCATTTTTGGGAACTATCAAAGGAATTACTTAAGAGAATTTGCTATGTACATAGATAGTGTATTAAAATTGTATATGTTCTATGCAAAAATTCTTTTTTTAAAGGTTGATGTGAGAAGATAGTAAAAAGGGGGAGATGCCAAAGGAGGCATAATGAACAAATAATAAGAAATAACAGCATTTCCAGAAATTTTTTTCCTTTGATCATCTAAAACTTATTACAAAACACTTATACTTACCTATTTGCTACTGATAAATTTCTACAGACACACAAAGTGAATGCATTAGTACATGCCATGATATAGTTTTATATACAAAAAACACCCATCTAAATGCTTATAAGATAAAAAAAAGGTTAGTAGCATTTTTTCCTATATATTAGTCTTTCTGAGTTACTGCCAGCAAAACCCAGTAACTTGAACACTTCCCTCTGTTCACGTTGTGAGTGACTTGCCCAATATTCATCTACCAACCACTGGACAAAAGAAAATGTTAGTTTTAGCTAAGATGGCTTATACATAGACTAGATGTACACATTAAAAGAATCTTTTAGAAGATACTATTATTCAGATCAAAACAGAAGTGGGGTCAGGTAGGCTATTTGGTTTGGTTTGGTTTATAATAAATAAACTCCTTGTGAGTTATATAATGCAGAAACTAAAATCTTGACTAAGCAAAATGTTTAAACCAATGCAATAGAAAAACAACAATATACAAAATAGTTATAAATTTATACAAACTGTAAAAATAACTAAAATATTTTAATATTCAGGTAAAAATAAGGACGTGTAAATATTATCAAATTCTAAAATACAAACCCATTGCCCACAAGTTGGCATGGGTCTATGATTTTGAGAAGGCCTAATCTCCTCCTAGGAGAGAAAAAAAAGAATATTAATGTTTTTAAAATATTCAAAGGGAGATCTTTCCTATTGTATATGAATATACCCAAACATCTGTTGCTGTGTGAGTAATACTATATGGTTGCACTACTTGGACTAACTAAACACTAGGAGATAAATCTAGATGAAAAATACACTAGGATGCTACATGCTGTTTTAAACAAATCCTGGAAGTAGCACCCAACCAAACTGCAACTGTATGGCCACTTGCCTCCCATTTTACAAGTAAAACAAACAAAACATGCAGCACACTGCTGGTAAAGTAAGGACAAACTCATAAGGGACAATCTCCTATGGTCTCATACACACAAAAACACCAATGCTGACTGACCAGCAAAAACTTATATTCATCAGTTCAATGTGGGCATAGGATACCGTCTAGAAGACCTAAAAGGAGTGACAGCTATTAGAAATAGATGACAAGAGAAAAACAAGGAAATCCATGCTGTTGACAAGCCTTGATGATAACAAAAATACTTAATAAGCAGTTAGTAATGAGGGCCTACATTTCCTCTATCAAAGGTACTTGGGGCACAACAGTTATCATTGTAGTAAATGGACTTAGCGAACCAAGTTCAAATCCTGGACAAAACTGTTTGCATTTCACTTTAGTGCTAATGCTCAAGGAAAAGGCATGAATCCATATTCTCTCCAAAGCTATGTGTAAATAATAGAGCAGGCTGCACTCTTTAACCTTGTGTTACATCCTAGGTCTAGGCTTACTACCAGTTTAACATGGGCTTGTTGTTATTACTCCAGATTGAAGAAGAAAAAAATCAAATCAAATCTAAAGATAAGTTTTGATTAGGTTATATCTGAGATATTAAAATTTAATTACAGAAATTGCTTTTCTATAATTCTTATGTTTTTTCTTCAAATGTTATCTCTTCAAATTTCACTAAAAAGAATGTTTAATATTATAGAAAACAAATGTCTTTTCATAACCAAAAATAGAAAAAATATCCTCTTTAAAAAAGGACACGAGTTACACATCTCTGGATTAATTTATATTCATTTTAATTCAGAATGATTATGTAGAAAATTAAAAGTTTCTACATGTTTTTTTTCTATTCTGGAAACTTGAGAATTAACAATTATTAAGAAAATAGACAATATAATCTGATACTTTAGTATTGGGAGCATATCACTTTTAGAGATCCATAAGGACGAGGACAAAAATAAAGAAGGATGCCTCCTCCTTACTCAGTCTTTTGACGGAATGGTTAAAAATTGGGTAGTTGAATGAATGATGAGCAATACTGTCTATTTTCTCAAAATCTGCCAACTTAAAAGTAAATGGGTCATTATCTGTTTAAAGTAAACATTATAAAATACTAATTCCTCTGATTACATGTATTTTCATTGAAGAAAATTCTCAATTGCAAATGGTTTCTAAGTTCAGTTAAATTTACCTGCTAAAAATTCTAAAAAGTCAGTGCGCGTTATACACAAGAATTTTTTTCAGAATTTTTATAGTGCAAAGTTTGGAGTGCATGTTATGACAGTCTGCTAATAGAACTGTTTTTGTTGTTCATATTTCAGTTAATTTTCTTCAGACGTAATATGCACTTCCTTAAGGAGAGAGACTTTTATTCTAGTTTCTTTGTAACTAAAATGGCATTGAATAATTTTTTCAAAAATGTTAACAACAACACTCGTATGTCTTGTTTCATGATATTTTAAAAAAATTTTCAGTGAATTGTTTCCAGTTCTTTTCATTTATAAATCCATTTTTCGTTCCTTGTGTTTACCCCTAATCTGCAAGGCTCAAACTAAACTGACTTTCCCTTACAGAGGGGTAAGATGCCCATTCTCCCCACTGAAAATAAGGTGTGTTCTAAGTATAACATTAAACTGCATCTGATGATAAGGATCTTTGCTTTGAAGATCTGAGGAATATGAAGTGCTTCTTCATTGTCATTACTCTCAAGTTAATTTTTACACAACACACATTTATTTTTTTATCCTCTTGGTGAGACTTTGAAATTGTTGATTGTATCCTCTACAGAGAAGTAAACCCCCCCACACACACTAAACAGGTGTCCTGGGTATGATACTAGTTCTGATTGCATTTCACATAGCACTAATACCCTTGGGAAAGGTATGAATCCAATTATTCTCCCTTTAGCTATGGGTAAATAGTAGCACAAACTGGGTTCTTCAGCCTTGGTGAGTCAAATAGTCTAGAAGGAAAACTCTGAATTCAAACCTGTCAAACTCTGCTTAAAAAGTGACCTTGTGTCATATCCTGCCCGAGAGGAGGGGTTGTTAAATAGGATAATACTAGTTCTGAAGATCTGAGGAGTGTGAGGTAACCCTTCATTGCCATTACTCTCAGCTCCACTCTGACCTAGAGTGGTAGTAGTTGTTAAGATCCTATCTATTGATCAAATAGATCTGTTTAAAAATTATATGTATTTGAGAGGACCAGGTGCAAAAAGAATTACTCTATAGAAATAACGGCCCAATATTGTAAATATGAAAGAACAATGAATCCAATTCGCTCACCTATAGGAACTGAGGCAGTTGGACATGCTATTAAAATCAATCAACCATCCATAGCTTTTGTGAAGAGGTAACACTACAATGAAATGAACTCTGTTCTGGTTTGATTTATAAATATATATTGCTGCTTGCTTGATTTTTTTTTCACTTTTTAATGGTATTCCTTGTTGTTGTATACATATTTTGAAAGACTACATATTTCAGATAATTAACTCAACAGAAATGTTTGAACACTCCTCGTTCTTTTTAGTTCTATCCTATTAAGCCATTTTTTAAACAATAATGAAAAAAGCATAAATTGAAATGACAAGAACATTTGAAATCTGTGAGGAAAGTCACTTGAGGCAATCAAGGAAAAGCATTCTAAGATACTACTTCTGACCTATAATTATTGTATTTGCATATAAATTTCATATACTAAATGTAAAACTATTATAGGATTGAAGTGGCATTTCACAGGCAAAACAGTCTAAGTTTGTCTCAACCAAAAAGAACTGAATAATATCTAAAAAAGACAAAGGTTTTGTGAAAGATGGGATGGAGGATATTTTGAGGTTAAGGTTATGAGATAGAGAAGGCTGGGCAAGTCACACTCAATCGTGGACACAGAATTGTAATGTTCTGATACCTCATCATGTTGAGAATCCCCAACTCCAGATCTCCTCCCAGCAGGAGACGGAGGATCACCAGAGCGATAGGTACTGGAGAAGTTGAGCACACCCTCTTTTAAGGGCTCGAAAGATACCTGGCTACGAATCACTTTCTCATCAGGCTGGGCATCACGGAAATACACCCCAACTTTGTCAACAGTCACAGCACTCATTTTCTGCCACCCTTCAGCTTTGCCCACCAATTGGTTGACTCGAAGTTCATGAGTCTCCTGTAATTTAAAAAAAAGTTAAAAGATCAATATTTATTATCATTTAAACAAGACTGAATTTAATGGATTGAAAAATATTGCCATATACAGTTAACTCATTCTAATGGCCCTATTTAATGATTCCCATTCTACTTAAATGCTTGCTTTTACATTTTCATAAGATTAGTTTGTGATAAAAGCACATTAAGTCTGATGACCATAGCTGGTACAGTAAACAATATATAGCCTATATGCCAGATAAAGTAAAGTTTAGTAAATAACAGCACAATCTTTTATGATAGACAATTTAAAAGAAAAAATGTTATACAATATATGGCAAAAGTAATAATTCATTGCATGAAAAAAAAAACGAAAAAAAAACAGTCTTTGCACTGTTTAACAAGATTAACAGCCCAAATACTTCTGCCCCACTAAATATGTGTGTATGCATGTCAATATGAAAACTTTTAGTAGTTTTAAAAATAAATGCAATATTATGACAGTAAATTACTAAACCATGAAGCAAAGTTACTTTTATCTGTTCATAAGAAAGAGGCGAATAAAAATACAGGATGATTTTAAAAAAATATTTTACACTTAATGAAGCACCTTAATGATATAATTCAAAATAGTCTCCACATGTTGACTTTTTTTAAAAAAAACACCTGGTATGAATAATAGCCAATCCTTTATAATAAGCCTATAACAAGGTGTCATGAAATGAAGGGTGTGGTTTATTAATACCAAAGTAATATAATTTGCAGGAGGCACTGTTTTTAAGTGGTGTTGTAGGGTATTAATTCTGTTTATGATATGCTAAATTTGCTTGTTGGTAAGTGACACTGTGCTTATGTTTTGGGTAATTTCAAAGCTCTATGTAGACCAATTCACATACCTTGGCAGCAACATCTCATCTACTGAAAGTGATGTCAACATACATCTATGAAAGGCGTAGAATGCTATTAACAGGTAGTCAGTCATTTGAAAATCTGATCTATCCAATAAAATAAAATGGGATTTCTTCCAAGCTGTATCAATACTATTATGAGAATGCACCCCATGAATGCTGACAAAATACTCAGAGAAAAACCTAGATGGAAACAACATAAGAATGCTACTTGCTGTTTTGAACAAATCCTGGAAGTAACACCCCCCAAAACAGCAGTTGAACGGCCACCTACCTCCCATCTCACAGACCATCCGAATAAGACAAACAAGACATGCAGAGCACTGCTGGAGAAGTAAGTACAAACTCATAAATGACACTCTTTTATCAACTCCTGTACATGGACATGCTAGTGTTGGCTAACCAACAAAGACTTACATCAGTTCTGTGTGGACACGACATGTAGCCTGATAGACCTGCCAAGGGCAATAGATGAGAGAGACAGATGGCAAGCGAAAGGCCGGTTAATTTAATTTTATGGCATATCAACCCTTACAGGTTATTTAATGCCAAATACTGTTTATATATCATCATCATCATGTCGTGCTGGTAGCACGGATATCCCTGACCCTCTCTCACCACTTTTAGTTTAACATAAGTCAATTGTTTGCATCTAGTTAAATGGATATAAGAATGATTTCTAAGTGAATAGTTTGGAGGTAATTTTATTTTTAAAAAGTTACTGTAAATTTGTTTGCACACAGTGAAATGGTTTCAAGTATTGCTATGTAATGCTAACAATTTAATCAAACATCAGTGATTTGTTTTGCACACAGTCAAAAGATTCCAAGCATGGCTTTATAATACCAATAATTAAATTTTTGCACACACTTAAGTGGTTTCAAGTATTCTTATTCAACATAACTCATTCATTTGTACACAGTTAAATGGTTCCAAATATTGCTATGTAACACTAACAATTCAATCTAACATTAGTCATTTATTTGCACACAGTTAAATGGTCAAACAGTTCTGTTCGAACCATAGATGGGACCCTATAAGGTACTACCACTCCAGGTCAGAGTAGACCTAAGAGTAATGCCAATGAAGAGGTATTCCACATTTCCCCGAGCTCCAGGACTGAAACGTTATCATCAGATGATTTAGTGTCATAACTAGCACACTTGTTGGGAGATGCAGTGGATGTATCCTACAGCTCCAGCTGACAGGGCTAAAGTTAAATGGTATCTACTATCGCTGTGAAACACTAACAATTTCAATATCACTTATTTGTTTGCACAAAGTTAAATGGTTAAACAGTTCTATAGGACCCTAAACAGCTACTACCACTCCAGGTCTGAGTAAACCTGAAAGTAATGATAATGAAAAAGTACTCCACATTCTCCAGAGCTCTAGGACTGGAGCCTCACTATGGTTTAGTGTCATATTCAGGACACAGATTGGGGAGAGGAGTCTTACTCTTTGGCAAAGATGCAGTTGGCATATTCTACAGCCCCAACCAACTGAATTGGAGAGAGTTAGACAATGATAATGTTTTAACAAAAGGTAAATTATGTGTTTGGGCAATGATATGTACATATAGAAGCTTGAAAATTTTGTCAACAATCTGACCAGGGATTTCTCTTGGTCTGAACACTGACCGAATCCAGAAAGAGGTTAGAATCCACAACATCGGAAAAAGAATACCAAAAATATGGGATAAAACAGTTTGCTTTTAATGAACCAAGTCTCCCCAAATTCTAAAGATTTATGATTTGAGACTTGTAACTCATAAGTTTCCACCTCTTTTTATAACTTTGATGAAATGAGGAAAAACAGAAAGGTCTTGTTTATAAAACTCTCAAGGCTACACAAAGATCCAAGATGTTATTTTTCATGTTTGCTTCTATTGGACATTGTTACTGGCTCAGGAGGCACATAAAATAATTAGAGCTAGAGAGACTTCCCCCAAGCAACACTTGCCTCCTCATCTAAAAAGGCTAAAGACTGGGTTTTTTTACCCCGTGTTTAAGGCACTCCTAACGATGGAAACTAAGCAATTTTTAAAACTGTCTTGCAGGAGGCTTTCATCCTGCAGGATAACCCCACATTAAACAGACCATGTGTCACATTCTGGTCTAATATGAAATCAGATAAAAAAAACTTCTCTTAGTCACTAACACAATTATCATCATTCATCATCACCCTGTAAACTGTTGTCATCAATGCTAATCATACGATAAAGCAGTTGTCATTAAAAAAAATGTCTTGTTTGCTTCTCTTATTGTAATCAGTTGTGTCCCTAATAAATTGTTATAGTTTATGCTCATCATGTCAATCCATTTGATTGATCTTATCTTGGTTTCTTTGTTTAATGGTATATCAAACTTTGTGGGTTATATAATGCCAAAGCCATCCTTGTAAAAGAACAGTAGTGGTACTATTTAACCCATAGTAGGTGGGATAAGGGGTTCATACCTTTCCCAAGGGTTGGTTGGTTGTTTGATTTTATGGCATATCAACCTTTGTAGATTAATGCTAAATCCATTTTAAACAATTCACTTTAGCATGAATACACAGTTTGTCAAAAACATTTCTATTTCAAGTTATTCAGTTTATTCAAACAGTTCTAATTCAGCCAATTCAGTTTAGTATAGGTACAGATTTTGTTTAAACGCAGCTAAATGTCAAAACAGTTCGATATTAAACAATTCAGTTTAGTGTAAGTACAGTTTCAATGTCAAAAACAGTTCCATTTCAAACAATTCAGTTGAGCATAAGTACACAGTTTAAATGAAAAAAAAAGTTTAATTCTCAAAAATATTTCTATTTCAAGCTATTCAGTTAAGTCAAACAGTTCTAATTCAAACAATTCAGTTTAGCATAAGGATGCAGTTTAGTTCCATTTAACCCATAGACAGGGCCCTATCAGGTGCTACCATTCCAGGCCAGAGTGGACCTGGGAGCAATGGCAATGAAGGGGTGCTCCACATTCCCCAAATCTCCACCATCACTGGAATCTCACCATCAGATTGTTTAGTGTCATATCCAGGACACTAATGGGTTTTTTTTACCCCTCTTCAGGGGTGTATTCTACAGCCCCAGCCAACTGTAAGGGTATTAGTCCAAAAGTGAATATAAGTACAATTGGAGTTCAAACTCATTTAATTTGATGTTGCAGTCCAGCATGTTAACCATTATACCACAGGGACTTCCCCTCTAATCTTATCTTGTATATTTTAAGCAGGAACATTTTTTTTTAAATCATTAAATGTTAAGAAATATTCATTTTTAAATATGTCAATAATAATAATAATAAAAATATAGCAAAGAAAGAATAAAAGGCGGAAGCCTACTTTATGTCTTATTTTTTCTCGTCGTTGGAAAAAGAATGGTATTTCTTCATTTGGTTCAACTTGTTTCCATTCAGTTGCCATAATATAGGAATCATTATTTTTTTCAAGTCTGTTGTGTTTGGTATCAACCCCAGACACACTAAAATAATAAAAAATAAAATAAAAATAAATCACATGAACAAAAGTAGAAATTTGAAAGGTACTCAAATATTTATAAACATTATTACTTTCTATACATTTGATGTGATTTAATTTTCTGTCTGAATAATAATTCTGTATATGTAAAACGAAGTTTTATCATCTTTTCAACATTGAGCTTTCATGGGATTTTGTTTTGACAGTTGATGAAAGAGAGAGAAAAAACAACAAAAGTAATACATTTATTATCAATTCACAAAAATCTGGTTCCCTTGACAACAACAATGTACATTTCATCATTCTCTGTCACAAAGGTCCATTTGAAACGCTCCAATTGAATGTCACTCATTCTGGATCACTTCCAACAGTTCTTCCCTTGAGATTGCTATCTTTTTACTCATGTATTCAACGACTTATGAATATACATAAACAAAGGTAATATTACAAGCGTGTATGCAAGGAAATCATATTACAAATGGTAGCTTAACAAACATGCAAAAAAGCACAACCTTTTTAACTTGGGTGGATGCATTGTCACAGCTAGTTTATCTTTTTAAACAAATTAAACTGCGATATTATAAAACTCATTAAACTAGCTTCTGTATGGTTGAGGGTGAAGAAAATGCAACTGAAAATCAAATTGGTGACAACTATTTTCAGAAAAAAATACTACATTGTACTTTTGGCATCATACAATTTTTGTTTTATCAAAGAAAAAAAACAAAAAACAAAAAAAAAAAAAACAACAATTTTCCAGATTAAGCATATATTTTTTATAAAAAATATAATTAAAATAAATGTGATGACTCTCCCTTACCTGACATAAAAAGAATGTACAGCTACATGTGTCTTTCATATAAGCAGCCATTTGTAATATGATTCGTATGAATGCACAGGTTCAAGTCCTATATGTTACTATCATATATGAATATGCACAAGTTGTTGTGTATATAAGGACTTGTCTAAAGGGACACAAAACAGTTAATCAATCATTAGAATAGAACCAGAATGAGATTGACATTGGAGCATATAGAGTAGAATTTTGAGGGTAAGAGGGAGAAGGAAAACAAATTCCATCTGACCTTGTCACTGAGAGTAAAACAAAAGCAAGCTCTGCATTGGAGATGCTGTTTTGACAACATTTGGAAGGATGTAACTTGCAACAGGATAAGAAACAAGTCGCTCTGCATTTCTTGTTACAAAATGTTTAGTTTAAATACTCATTATTTTTGTTTTTCATAAAACTAAGAACATCAGAGTTACTGCTGTTAGTTAAATAGTCTTAGTTCCAAATTACGAGAAAGAAAAAGTTCTGATTGAACTAAAATTGATCTGAATAACCAAAAGAGATGAAGTTCACTAACCATGCAGGGGTTGTTGTCATAGTCAGGAAGTGGAAAGGTAAACCTGTGTGATTTCGAATCACAAAAGGCACAAAAGGAATACGTTTTTGAAGGCCAAATCTTTTGGCTACTGTCTGCTTGGATGACGATACACTGTCTTTGGCAGATATTCTGTAACAAAACAAAACAAAAAATAGTAAACACATATAAGGAAAAGATAGTAAAGCAAGACAACTCAGAGACAATAAAAATTTACAAGATTCTCTTTGTTATATATATATATATATATATATATATATATATATATATATATATATATCCATTTCCTGTAAATAGGACTTTCTTAATATGTAAAATCAAACAGCTTTGATAACACAAATGAGCAGTAAGTGACAAAAGGCCAATTTTTAAGTGAAGTACAGTTGGTTTTCCTTCAAGGTGTGTAGCAAGGCTCAAGAGTCCAGTTTTCTCTATTATTTACCCATAGCTGAGGAGAGAAAAGATAGATTGATGCCTTTTCAAAGGGACATTAGTTTGAAAGTGAAACTCAAACTTGGTCATATATTTGAACTTGGATCATCAAGTCCTAAGACAACTGTTATGCCAAAGGCAATTTCTTATATCAAATACAAAACCAACAAAGTTGAAATGCTAGTAGCTAAAAGCTCACCCTGGTATTCTACCATCTTCCAAGTCAGCATACATCAATGACAGGTAACTTCGTACTTGGAAACATAAGGAAATATGAAGTTTTCCTGAAGATGGCATTTCCTGTTCATTCTATAGAAAGTACTGTATCTCTGAGTTAAGATTTGGAAACTCTCAAAGGAGTCATGAATAACAAATCCATATTCTTTATTACCAAAGGCATACCAAATAGGTGACATCATCATCATTATTATAATGAACCTTCTCAACCTAAGTGCCAAATCTTATCAGCTGACATTTCTTATTGTGATTTAATCTTAGTTTAAATAATTTCTACAGAGATATTTATCTTTACCTCCTACCAGGTAGGATTTGACACAGGGTCTTTTTTAAAGTGGGGATTAGGGGAGAGGCAGGTCACACATGAGCCAAGAATAATGCACTGCTGGTCATAGGTTCACCAGGTCCAAAGGCCAGATGCAAGTGGGTCATTGATTCACCAAGTGCAACGTGAATTTGTGCTTGTCAATGCATGTCACTGATTCACCAGGCTAAAAAGGCTAAGTGAAATGTGAATCTAGATCAAGATATTTATCAAAATGCTAAGATGAATGAATACTCAACTTAATTGTTTTTAAATATATTTTAAGGTAAAACTTATTTTTATTTTGAAATGTTTTTACTAACCAACAAAAATTAAGGACTTCAAATTATTACATTTTGCAGTTGGTCTCCAAAAAATAAAAATAGATTTACATTTGCAACAAAATGAACTTACTTATTCTCTTCAGCATTTTTATAGTAATCTTCTGTCCACTTGAGTCTTGTTTTGGTGTACTGGTCAATGAAGGCACTAGTTAGATTTATATTGAGACATTCATTGGCTAAAATGAAAATAAAACATTTTTTAAATGATTTTCTCTATACAATAACATACATTTTATTAAGAAGACTTATTTAGTTTTATTTATGTATACTTCAAATCTACCTCCAGCAATGCTTAAATTCAATATCTAGTTACAGTCTCTTAATAGAATTTATACGATAATTAGCTATAAATAAACAAATTGATTACAGAAAAACTATATAATTAATATTTGATAATTATCTGCCTTGATAAATTATAATGACTGAGGTGAATGTGAACAATGATTCCACATTATCATTGAACTTTATTTTGAAAATTAGAAATTTTTTGCTACAATATTATTTTTGCTGTTATGATAACAAACAAAAATCAAATAGTTATAATATCAATACTAAATTTGAGTTGTTACTTATAAACAGTGTATTTCTGACTTTATAAAGTTAACACATTAACTTGAGCAAAATAAACACACGTCCGTCTACTTATCTAGCAAAATAACCACTATACTGAGGGGTAAAAAGTCTTTCATTTTATTCCCCACCTCATACATCTTATGCAAATGTGATTGACAAAAAGAGTGGTGTCGAGGAGAAATTAAATTCCCCAGATCTTTGTTTAACAACTGCCACATGGATTCCATCCGGTAAAATTACTACAATAGTGTAGGATGTTTGACATGAGGTTGTTTCTTTTGTTTGAATATAACCGAGTGTATAAGTCTTGTGTGACCAATAGGCACAAGTATTTAAGTTCAATTTTAATAATATATATCAAATTAAAAATACTAACAAAACTAAAGAATACATATAAAAAGATTATTTATTTCAATCCATTTTTATAGAAATTTTTTCCACATTTAACTAAATTAGATAACTGAGAACAAAATTAGTTCTTTATTCTAAAGACATTTTTTCTGTATGTGAGTGTAGATATTAAAAATTATTAATACTGGGTAAAATAAAACCAAAATAACATTTAATATTATTTAAAATTATTGCATTAAACTTATTTGAAACAGAGGGGGTATAATTGAAGAATAGAACAGCTTTGATACAAGCTCTTCCCATTACTCCTAGCTTTCTTCGTTAAATTTTTCTAATTTAACTATTTTACCAAATTAGACAGTAAAGAATAAAATTACAGTTATTTCTTTTAAGATTTACTGATGAGATTTTTGCTCATATTTGATATAATAAAACAAAACAGTTGGAAATCAATAATACAAATAAAATTTTAAGATCTATATGCAAATTAGCCTTCCTGTTCACACTGTAAACTGCTATTTGGTTGTATTTAAACATAATTGCATGTTATGAGTTTGTAGATAAGACTAACAGTAGAAATAATATAAAAGAATTTTACTTAATAACTGAGATTTAAAAAAAAAACGAAGTTGGGGGGGGGTGATTTGATGTAATTGAGGAAATTGTGACATTGTTGGTGAGAAGGTTAGTTTTTATATACTGAACTGTAATTACAATTATCTAAAGTATTTTCAATAGGTTAAAGTGGATAAAAAGATAGAAATATCAAAATAGAGGTGAGAATAAATTTTAACTCACATTCAACTTTCACTTCCAGTTTCTCTTCAGGTCCTTCTGTGAATTCCCAACATGTATTGCACCTGGACAATATAAATAAAAACTTTTAGCTGTAAAATTCATTTTGAAATACTATATCAATCCACATTGCAATTAGGTTATGTAAAAAGATTATTCAACTCATTGTAAATATCCAAGCATGCTTTCTCATATTTTAACTGTCAAAATAAATAAATGATTGAAAACAAATATTGAAACAAAATATTTCAACACATTTGGCATATCCTTTCTCAATTATTTTTTAACTCTTTAAAAAAAAAAAAAAAAAAAAAAAAAAGAAAAGAAGAATGATAATAATTCAGAAAAAAAACATCCCTTTCTTGGTTGAGCTGAGAACTTCTGATCCTATCTAAGAGTTATAAGTAAATTTGAAAAAAAAAGTTCTTGAAATTACCAAAACTAACAATTCTGTCTTGAGAAACATTTTACCAAGCAAATTAGATATGGATAACTAAAATAATCTTGATTCAATTTAGCACATATTTTATCTTTTAACAACCTAATCTTATCAGGCCTAAGGTAAAGTCAGGTTGAAAACACCAGTCCCTAATTGATTGATATTAATTGCATATAAACCTGTACAGGTTTATTTTATGCCTCGAGGCTGGGGAATTGCACTCATTGTACATTCATATTTATATTTTTTCTGCATTTTTAAACAGATCTATTTAACCCTGAAATAGAACCCAAACAGGTATTGGTGGTCCTGGGAGTAATACCAATAAAAGGGATACTCTACACTCACTAGATCTCCAGAAGTAGAGCCTCACAATGAGATGTAGTTTAATATCATACCCAGGACACCCATTTTTAGGATGAGGTCTAACCCCCGATACAGGGGATACAATCAGTGTGTTTTAAGTCCTGCTAATAGGGTGAGTACCAGTTCCTGCCAGATCACTTAAGTTAACCGTCAACAAGCCTGATCAATACTTACATGGGTGACTACTTAGTAACAGCAAGTACTGTAAGCAACATATGAGTCAGCATAAATCTTATCAGCTAACATTAGATTTCTATTATATTCAATATCAATCTAAAATAATTGCTAAAGTTAATGTATTTGCTTTCACATTTCTGTGACAATATTCTATGGTAATCCTCTCAGAAGGGATAACAAATAAACAAAAAGAAAATGCATAGGCTTTTTTTTAAATGTATTTTAAGTTCTACGACTTCTCTACTCTAATAGTTGTTACATTTATAAGATTTATATATATAACTTTTCCATATATTTCTGTGACACTCACATGTGCATAAAAACAAAAGAACATAGCTGACAGACAACTTAAAAGCATAAGTATTTCATTCAACTGAAATAACACATTAACAGAAAATAAGACAAACAAAAGATTGTTACTATCCATAACTCTATAGTCTTTCCTAGAAACAAGAACAGAATCTCTCACTTATATATCTTGTAATGCTGACATGTGCATAAAAAGAAGAGAAAATCATTGACAGACAACTTAACAAAAGTATAAGTGTTTCATTCAACTGAAATAACGCAATAACAAAAAATAAGACAAATAAAAGATAGTTATTACACTATCTGTGGCACTGCTGCTCAAGTTATTACTGAAAAGTCTTTCTCGCTGAAGTCCATCCAACTGATTGTTGTTAGAAATAAATATTCCTTCAATATAATTTGGCAATATAAAACAAAATTACAAAATTTAAATAAATAAATAAAATAAATATAATTTATCACAAGTATTAATTTTTAAGAATGATTAAAAGGACATTTTTTATTGGTTGAGAATAAAAAGCTGTCTTTGTGTAAATATTAATTTTATAACTATAAATAAGCAGACGTTGTTTAAAAAGACACGTATGACAAATAACGTCACAGTCAACAAAAACTTTTCGATATGGAATGACGTCGCTTCAAATAACCAACGTTACACACCTGAAAAGTAATGAATCTTCAAAGACAACTATTCTTTGAAAGAAAAGCAAAGAACCTAAGCTAAGTATTAATTTGGTTGTGCTTTTATTTGGGTCTATATATGTATATATGTGTCTAAGTGCTTGAATATGTGCAATATGAATTTGACTTAGCTATGTGTTCACTTTTCTCATAAAACTTCACACAAAAAAGGTAAGTATTACGTTGGTTAATAATTAACATAAATATTTTAAGTTGGATTAAATAAATTTTCCAATATTGTCTATTCGACTAAAGTCCCATGCTAACATTACGGTACCTCTATATTATCTAGAGGTCTGCTACTTCTGTCCACTAGTGATTGCTGATCAATCGCAAGTGTCCCACTTTATTCCTATATAACAATTATTATAGGATAAAAATAGCATATTTTTTTTCCTCATCTGCAAGTGTACAAATCAAATGTTTTCTAAACTTATCATTCAAATGATAATTATTGGTATATGCTTATGTACTTGGAAAAAGGTAAAAACAGAAGATAGATATGTTTGAAGATTATACTTATATGTAAATTTGCAAGTAAATTTTCACTTACTTCCAGTTCTCTATAAAAGGTTCCCATCCAGAAAGTTTTCGATTGTAATAATCACCCACCAGTTTGAAAACACCTCGCCCAGCCTTTTTTGGTAAGAGATGTTGATGAAGATCCAATTCTGCAAATAGTACAACAGAATATAAATGATATTTCAACACACAAGTAAATCAAAAGATGTAACATTTAACAAAAACAGAAAATGGTTATCGTATTAGGAATTGATCTCACTGAGCCTGAAATATCAAACTTTTGAAATATATTAAAATAGTGCTCAGCCCCAAATATCAGGCTGTTCAAAGGGTCAACTATGACTGCAAAATAATTTAATTTTACTGGTATAGTTTGATGAGTGTTCTTATATTGGTTGTTGTTATAACCAAAATGACATAATGGCTTAGTGCAGGCATGAGGAGCTTGCTACTTTCTAAATGTAATATAATAGCCACTTCTAATCCCCAGTAAACCTGGTGCCTGGCTGTGTGGCTGACAATAAGGGGTCAATTACAAGAACTCTCACAGTGGTTGTGAGAAATGGTCACACATAACAGAATTTTTTAAAAAGATCAGTCATTTAGTAACTGGCAGAGAACAAAGAATGACCTAAATTTAAGCACTAATGAACACCATCCCTCATTGTGGGTGGGATACAATTTAGCAATTATTTAGTCACCTCAAATATACCACTTAATGTCTTCCTAATTTGAGACTGGTCTAAAGTGAGGTTGAAATATAATAATAAAGTTAGTGGTATTTTTTTGTCTGATTCCCACCCGACTCTTTTTCTATGAAAATCATTGTCACCACTTCATCTCATCTTTCTCTCTAGAATGACACAAAAACACAATAACAGGTGGCTTAGTTGAAAAACTAATTCAAATTGTACATCATTACTTTAGAGCCTGATACCTCAAATGTTTTCTCAAAAAAATCATCAAAATGTCAGGAAAGTATTTTTTTTCATTTCTTTTAATTTTCTTTTCATCAATTAAATATGGACTAAGTTATTAAATAAAAATTTAAACTTTAGATTTTGTTGTAAACATTAAAAGTTTATTAATGAAAATTTTATTAAGAAATAATAAATTTCAATAGCACCTTTAACACATTCAATGTGATATGACCCAGCAGTGAATTATGCTAGATTTTTTTCTTAGTGTAAAACAACACACTGGAGGGTTGTATACCAAAAATAAAGCACAATTCACCATTAAATTGTACTGAACATGAAAAGATCACCCCACACACACTCTGGCCTAGTGAACAAAAAAATTGAAGTGTATCTAGTTACTAAGCAGATGTGAGTTCAATCTCTGTGTTGGATGGTGTATAAAAGTCATATTCTGGTTAATCTAGTTTGATTTCTTTTAATGGCATATCAACCTTTATAGGTTATCTAATGCCAAAGCCATCCTTGAAGAAGAACAGCAGTGATAATATATAACCCATAACTCATGGAGTTGGTCATAAAGAATTCTGTTTAAGTAGAAGAGACAGATAAATTATATTGGAAAGATGAATTAACTAGCATGAGCAGTAGAATATGAGTAATCTACTTACTCTATGGACTGAATAAAGAATTTGATTCAAAATTCCTAGAAGGTTATCAAATGCAACATATATCTGAAGTAGGTTGATTTGGTTAATAGCATATAAATCTCTAATAGGTTATTTATATGCCAAACCGATTCATTTGTAAATGCTTGATTATAATCATAACCATTTATATTTTCAACCTTCCATTGCAATCATTTGTTTTTTTTAAATCACACTATTTGTCTGAAACAGTCATTTGTTTGCACACAGTTATATGTTATCAAGTATTCCTATTTGATACAAGTAATTTGCCCACAGTTATATGGTATCAAATATTTCTATCCAATGCTAATAATTTATACACAGTTATATGGTTTCAAGTATTCTTATCCAATACTAATAATCTTCAAACAGTTTGACACATAAATAGGATACTAACAGGTAGTACTATACCAAGTCAGAGTGGACCTGGGAGTAATAATATTGAAGAAGTACTCCAGACTTCCCAGAGTTACAAAACTGGAGCCTCCCCACTGAATGTAGTTTGATGTCATACCCAAGCCATCCCTTAAGAGTATGGGGATCTTATCTCCTCTGCAGAGGTTGTAATCAATGTATTCTCTGCTCTGCCAACATAGAAGGCAAATGAAACGTTATGATGATAAGACCAAGATAAGCACAATCGTCCAAAAAGGTTTGTACATAATAACAAAACAACTTACGGTTAAAGGAGATTTCGGCCAAAGGTACATCTGCGTCTTTACAATCATCAATAAGACATATGCAGATAGAACCAGCTTTCACCTGAATGAAAAAAATAAGAGATTGATAAATTGGAATATTAATGAGCTGAAAACCTGATATAATAAATAAAGACATTAAAAAAATTCTCAGCTAACAAAAACAGAACAAATTTAAGAATATACTAATCTCAATAAATTCTAGCTTTTCTTAAAAAGGGATAGAGAAACTAAGAAAAATGCAATATCTATCTCCCATAAGAGTTGTTACATTTACATATAAACTCAATACAAAAATACATCAATTGGTTATTTTATCTAAGTGTAGAAGTCTGAAAGTTTAAGAGGCCAAAATACTAAACCAATGGTGGTATTACAAAATTAATTTCAGTACTTAACCCTAAGAATCTCAGTGGCTGGTTTACTAGACTAATCCAGT
The DNA here is from genome assembly GCA_963585895.1 of Sepioteuthis lessoniana. Taxonomy (NCBI): domain Eukaryota; kingdom Metazoa; phylum Mollusca; class Cephalopoda; order Myopsida; family Loliginidae; genus Sepioteuthis; species Sepioteuthis lessoniana. Next base: position 20,036,277 of record OY757921.1, on the reverse strand, counting down.
TTGCCATATACCCCAGTGGCACTTTTACTGGCCTGGGGAGTCCCTTTCTGAATACTTGCTAAAATGTTACAAATTCAAGACAATCAGCATTAGCCTTATGTTGAGGTCTATGGAAGAAATACACATTTTTGGGGGCATATGACAAACTGGATTAGACCAGTAAACTGGCCACTGGGGTTTTAAAAGATGAAACTGAAAAGAAATCAGGCTAAAAATATACATAAGAGCAGATGTATTTTTCCTTGAATCTTATTTTGAAATAGTCATACAAATTCTTTTTCTGAATCATTTTTCCATTAAATTAATGAACAAAGAATTTAAAAAAAAAAACTTAGTTAACTAAACAACTCATATCTTGATATATTTTCTAGTTTTATTCAGAAAGCAGCACCAGAATTTTTTAGTAACTGTTAAAGTGAACAAAAACAAAACAATAATGAATAAACTATTCTTACCTCAATACCAGTGAGGGTGAGAGGACCTTGATAATTGGCCTCACTTGAACGCCTAACCGATATGTAGGTTTCAGGCTGAAAGCTCCGATTCAATGGACTTCCTGAAGAACTGTGCATTATTTTTGGAGATGCAGGTGTATCCACAGAACTTTCTCCAAAAGGCAACAATTCCCGGCTGGTTGTAGTACATTTTACAGACTCTGAAAAGAATAAGTAAGTACTTAAAGTACTTCCTAAAAAATGTGTTTTTTATATATATATATATATATATATATATATATATATATATATATATATCCAATATACTAACAATGTGTTCACTAGCAATGGAACATAAACTGAATGTGATACTAATCAGTATGATCTATCTAATCCTATGATTTTCATCAGTGACTTTGGCATTAAAATTTGAGATTTTTCATCATTTCTTGAGATCAATGCAACTTTTTACAGATGTTTTACTATTTAGATCCTAATAAAAATGTTCTCTTAATAATAATGACAAATATCCATAATAAAATACAATCTGCACATGTAAATATTGTTTTTGGTATATGATACACCAAACATGTTACTTCTCTTGCAATTAGAGCAATCTATAAAACAATTATTTGTAAATATATTTTTGTATTTCCCTTGAATCAAATATAAACACTGTATATTTGAAAACTTAAATTATCTGTAATACCCCAAATAAATTTAAAATATTTGATATGTTCACAGTGTCCATGATAGTGAAGCTTAGTTCAAGAGCCAAAAAGTTCATTTAATCAATGCAATTTATTTTAATTAAGAAAAAAATAGTTTGTGTATGCTTGCGTGTGTTTGTGTATACAGTCTTGAGTGTTAAAATCTTTTGATTAAAATCTTTATGTGGAGGTGCCCATGATGTAATGGTTATCGTCGTAGAAAATAGACACGGTGATACGAGTTCAAATCCTGGACGAGGCTGATTGCATTTCACAAAGCACTAATACCCTTGGGAAAGGTATGAATCCAATTATTCTCCCTCTAGCTATTGATAAATAGTGGGATAGACTGGTTTCTTCAGCCTTGGTGAGGCAACTAGTCTAGGAGAAGGACAACTCTGAATTCAAACCTGTTAAACTCTGCTTAAAAATTGACCTTGTGTCATATCTTGCCCGAGCTGAGGGGTTGGTAAATATGGTTAAAATCTTTTGATAATAGTAAAAACTTATCAAAATATCAATTACAAATATGCCATTAGAGAGTCATCAATTTTTGGAATATTTAATATTTTAGATTAAAAACTATTGATGTTACAAACCTGGAAACTTGAAATGAATATTTTGTAATGTTCGAGCGTTAATTGCTTGTTGAGGCAAAGAGTCAAAAACAGCCATGAACATTTTCATGTCATTATATGATAAACGAATATTCAGCAGATTCATGGTTATCTACAAAAAAGAAATAAGATAATCAATCAATTGTGCCAATAAAGAACACCATCCTCTGTACAGTTAGATTGTACAATCTAATGATTATAAACACCAATGACTTAGTAATTAGTAATTGAATATGAAATAACAGAAAAATACTTAATGGTGAATATCTTGTACCATGGCCCTTATATCTTAAGATGATGACAATAATTAATTTTATTGGTCAGGTTGTCTGAAGTTTTTCACATGGCAAGCCACAATGTGCCTCCACTCCATTCTTAATCTTGCCCTTCTTCATATTGGCTGACATTGCTTGACAATTTCATCTTCACATCATTGAGGAAGTCTTCTGAATGGTTGTTTTTGGTCTCTTTGAAACCATTCGCTAACTGCAGAGATTTACCTGCTATCTATGAACCTTGCGATATGTCAAGTTCAGTGGAACTTTTGTTAATCTGTGATTACATATTTCATACTGCTCCTAAATTACCTTGCTTTGGATGTGCTCATACAATAACATTCCCAGCATGGATCTTTCTATAGCTCTCAGTGTTTTAATCAGTCTATGGAAGGACCGATTTGAAAACACAAAAATTTGGTCTTATTTACTAGAATAGAATAGGTTGAAGCTAGTTCGAAGGGCAACAAAAGTCCGCTTGCCTAGACAATAGGTTCACATCAGAAATAATGAAAACAATGCAAAGATTACAATGGGAAATTAAAATATGAAAAATAAGGAAAAAAAAAATTAGATGGAAATAAAAAAGAAAGGTCTAAAAATGAATAAGGTTTTCTGGTAAACATCTTTAGAACCATTTCCACATGAAATTTAAAAGTGGGTGTTAAAAAAATAACCCAAGTCAGAGTGGATCTGAAACTGTCTTTGTGGGGGTTGGGTTCCTGTTTACTTATCTTTTCAGTTCTTTGTATGTTTAATCCCCATTTCAACTCATGTTCAAAATGGAAAATTCACAAAATGGCAAAAGTTAAGGGGTCTGGGGTTCATACAATAAACAAGGTTACCGGTAAAATTCTATATTAAATATGTGTCAACAAAAGAAATATATTAAAAAAAACAAAAAAAAAAAAAAACTTCATTTTCAACATTATGTGCCTTACCTCTAGTACAAGTGGGTGCTCAACTGCTGGAGCATCCAGTAAGCCAGTTATACGTGACGCACCTCGATCGGGCAAAGGATTGGCATTCATTTCTATAGTCACACTGGTAGGATCAATGATAGACAGTGCTGTCTCTTCTTCTTCCATCAGAAAGCAAGAAAATACTTCTAGACTTTGCAGACTACACGACAGAGGTAAATCCTGAGCTTTTGGCCGGTAACGAAGTACAGCAGTGCACTAAAAAAAAAAAGGTCATATATAAGATTTGCTGAGACTTAAAACAAGGATAAACATCCCAGCCTGCCCAATAATAGCTAGTACAAGAAAGCATAAGCAATCATAACGCCTTTATATTCATGTCTAATTGAACAGTCTCTCAGAAAAAGAACTCACAATAGATATATTAAAATTCTGCTTGTCTATTCTTTCAAATGTTACCCATATCCAAGTGGGATGTTATTCTTTCACCTTTCCCATTTAATCAATTGGGATATTTTTCTATATAGATGTTGCTTCCTCAGATCCAACACTGTGTTCACTTCTGATGGAATTGTTCTGTGCTAACTTCATTTATTCTAACATAGTAAGCAAATTATTGTATATTGGTTTGTTTAAGATCTGATGAGCTCTGAAGTTCTGATAAGCTCCAACAACATAAGAAGAAAAAAAAAAAAAAGAAAAAAAAACACAACACAACTACAAAGCTTCTTCAGTACCAGCAATGTTATCCACAAAATAGAATATGCAACTATATACTAATTTTGTAGTTTTGGTAGGATTAAATACTAACAAATGATACGTGTATTAAGTATTATATAGATAGTTATTGTATGTTTTTGTATTATTTAAAGCAAAGGCAACAATATGATTTACATAATAAAATTGTAAATCATCCTTTCTTCTTTAAATATCTTGATATTTTTGTACCATGGAATTTCCATGGCTCCTACTAGTCCTTCATATTTTGATAGTTTTAAAACAAAACCATATTCAATAACAGCAAAACAATTTTGTTTTTAAATTCTTATAAGAATTAAAATTTTTTTGAATTTTGGTTTTTGAATTCAGGATTGTCTTCTAAAATGGTAAAGATCTTAGTCTGCCCAACATTTGCTTGTACAAAAAAGTACAAGTGATTATGATGTTTTTATATTCATTCACAGTTTTAAAACTAAACCCTAATCAATAACAGCAAAAGAAAAATGTTAAAAAAATCCACAAGTTTTTTTAATTTTTGTCACATAACTTCACCTGATCCTTTTTTAATATTCTATGCTGGATCCTTCAAAGAACTTTGAACTTAATTTCCTCTCAATTTGCAAACAAAATTTTTATCAATTAAAAGTTTGGAGTTAAATTACTCTGCACCAGTTTCAAGGGATGAAAGTAAAGTTTTAGCAATTTTTACTGATAAGGGCAAAACTATGCAATGTAACTTGTACACCTGATAACCTACCTTCAGTATAGCCGCTTCTGTATCCCATGTTGACATATCCGCCACAACAACAAACTGAGTGTTTCTCACGTTTACTTTTAATTCAAATGGAACATCCACCTAATAAAAATAAAAACATGTAAAAACAGTTAGAGTCAAAGTTGAGAGTAGCAGAACATAGATAGTCAAAATAATATGGGTAAATCCACATTTATAAAATGTGTGTGTGTGTGTGTGTGTATATATATATATATATATATATAGATAGATAGATATAAATGAATAGGTCCACTAAGAGATTTATATTTTTTAGGAATTATTTTTTTGTTCTTACATACTATATGTTTCACACTTGTTGCTTTCATCAGAGAACATTTAGCAAATAAATAGGCTAAGCACACCTACACGAGTGGGTTCAAGTTTCATCGGGTGTCTCATTCATATGTGCCACATTAAAGCAAAAAGCCTAGTAAATTACTAAATGTTCTCTGATAAATGCAACAAGTTGGAAACACACATGTAAGAACGAAATAATTCTTAAAAATATAAATCTCTAAGTTGACCAATTCGTTTTGAAATATTCACTTTTTTCTCTCTTTGGACCAACAAAAAAAGAACAAAAATTTTTTTACATATAACATTTTTCCTCATTACGAGAATATTTTATCCTAAAGAGATTGGCAAATTAATAATTATAAAACAATAATCATCATATGTTGCTGTTAGCACAGATTTCCCTGACTTTCTCTATCATCCATCACTGCCACTAGGTCTTCTAGACTAAATCCTATGTCCATACAGAGCTGTTGTAGATAAGTTCTAGTTGGTCGATCAACACTTGCATGTCCATGTGAAAGGGTCCTTACTTCTCCAGCAGTATCCTGCATGTCTTGTTCATCTTATTTGGATGGTTTTAGAGATCGGAGGTAGGTATCCGTACAACTGCTGTTTTGGGGAATGCTGCTTCCAGGATTTGTTCAATATAGCTCATAGCATTCTTGTGCAGTTGCCATCTGCCTTTTTCTCAATATGCTTACCATGACTCTTATAAAACTGTAAATAATGAAAACCATAAATTTTATTGAAATTATTATTATTTGACTTGTAACGATGCACTTATTTAAGAGAATCTGATATTGATGCCTGTTCCCAAAAACTAGGACTTTCAAAGTAAAAAAAAAAATTTACATGAATCTTTTTTTCAACATACTAACACTACCTTTTTGTCAACTAGCCTAATTGTGTATAATTCATCTTAAAGCAATCTGTTTATAACATTTACATAAGGAAAATTGTATATGAATTACAGTACCAATACTCTTGGTAAATTTATAATTATTAAAAAAAAAAAAAGTTTGATGAGGAAAAAGCATCTATTGTAAGATTACCCATGACCAATTCAAACCATATGTCCAAACTGCTTTGCCCTTCATACAAGTAGACAAGGGGCATATTCTCTGTTGAGGTTAGAGCTATGACCACAATGTTTGAAAAATCAGCTAAAGAGCTCAAACCAAACTTTCTTAGATGCAAATGAGCTCCTACATATGAACGTGCTAGTATTGGCTGTCCAGCAAGGACTTACATCCATCAGCTCTGTGCAGATACTGGATATAGTCTAGAGGACCTGCCAAAAAATTCAGTTTCACATAAGTACACAGTTTGAATGTGAGTTCTATTTGACCCATAGATAGGACCCTTTCAGGTACTACTAGTCTGGGCCACAGTGAACCTCAGAGTGATGGCAATGAAGGGGTACTCCATATTCCTCAAAGCTACAGCATTACTGCAGTCTCACCATCAAATTGTTTAGTGTCATATCCAGGACACTTGTGGTAAGAGGGTCTTACCCCTCGGCAGAGATGCAGTCAGTGTATTCTGCAACCCCAGCCAACTAGGCCACTTGTGCAGTTAGTAACTTTAAAAATTTGATTTTAATTAAGCCTGCTCTTGCTATTTTCATAACAAGTGTGAAATTCAAACACACAATTCTCAAAACCATAATGAAAGGGACCGATTGATTTTAACAGCATGTCAATCTGTCTAGGTTATTTTATGCCTAGGGGTTAAGGAATTGCATACATTGTACATTAGTGTAATCATCACAGTCATTTGTCTTCATGTATTCCTATCAAATTTGAATGATTTTTTAATAGATCTGTTTGACTCATAAATGGAAACCAAACAGATACTACCACACTGGATTAGAGTGGACCTGGGAGTAATGGCAATGAAGGAGCGACTTCACACTCCCCAGATCTACATCCGAGCCTCACCATCAGATGCAGTTTAATGTCATATTCAAGATTAAACTTGACAGGGGTCTTACCCCTCTGCAAAAGATACAGCCCAACCAATAGGGGAAAAATGACAAAAGAAAGTCATCTACTGTAGCAGGAGAACCTTTTATGCTCTGAAAACAGAGTTTCTTACAAACATTAATTGCATATGTCTATTAATGCTTCAACTCTCTTATAAATTTCAATGTGGCCAATGCAAACCTCAACAAAAATATCATTAAAAGTTAGAATGAATTAATAGAGATTAAACGTGTGCAATGAAACAAAGAAAAAGAAATTATTCAACATATAAAAGATACTTACTTGTTCAATAGCTGGTCGGCGTCGTGTGACTATTCCTTGAGAGATGTTCAAGGGACTGTGAGGTCGCAATAAAGGCACTGAATCTTTGTTCAGCTCATGAGATTTTGCCTCATCATCTTCAGCATGGGATTTAGAATCTACCAATAAAATGTATCATTTAAAAAATGGAAAATTTTTCTTTGCTAAATGTCAAAACAGTTCTATTTCAAATGGTTCAGTTTAGCATAATGTGACGGCAAATTGACTAAAATCCCAAAACGGGACTTTATTTTCGCACGTGTGAAGACGGGGCAGGTTGGCACTTGATCCCCTATAGAATAAGTCCTCGTTCAGAGTTTTTCTCTCAGGCATATAAGAACTGGCATATTATGTGAGGGATTAATTTAGGGCCAGACTGACCGCCGCTGGCAAGGGGTTCCAAATTTCACACTATCACACACCCACCAGGTCGCTAAACTTCTTCCCCCTAGACAATGGAAGAATATGGACCTATAGGTTTAGTCGTAATAAAATTATATTGTAGTAGTCGGCAACTCCGGTTTCCCATGTGATATTTTAAAGGAATTAATAGGACAACTCTAAGCAAGATAACATAAGGCGAATAGAAGCTGAAAAGGAAATGTGACAACAACAAATTCGTAGTAGAACGGCAAAGAACAACATAGACCACGTGGTAACATAAAAATACATGAATTCCTTTACTACAGTTATATACACTTTCAAAGTGTCAAAACATATGGACAGTCCACGACATTGAACAGTCCACAAATATAAATGTCTTTTCTTGACTTTTGTTTTTCTTCAAATTGAGAGAGAGAGAGAGAGTGGTATGCAAAAATTGGATATAAAGGAGAAATGGCCCCAAAGTTACTTATCTTATTTTTTTCGGGGTTCCACTGGAGAATCTTTCTTCTTTCACGGGCTAATAGACTTTGTTCTATTTTTTTTATACTGGCTTGAAGAACCTGGGGTCCCTCGTGTCTTAGTTATTCTTTTGTCTTCAACCCAGAGTAAAATGGCTATGGTTCGTCTGCCCGCTACGAACCCTCCTCAAAAACTAATTTTCTTACTATTTACTTCCGCTGAGGGGGGGGAGGAGTCCCCACTTCCGTTTTGGGGTCCCAGCCAATCATTTGGCTTCTCTCTTCCTCCTTCCTAGTCAGCCGATTTCTTAGGGCTACTAGATGCCACCCAAGTCTAGTTACTGGGTACAAACATCTGTTGGTCCTCATCCCGACCTTTGTGACCCACATTCTCTCTTAACAGTCACTTTTTTGATGGCTAGATACTGTTAATTCAAAACGGGAGGATAGTATTAATCTTATTTCTATCGTCTCCGTGGGCTATCACGTGACAATAAGTATACAGTTTAGTTCTATTTGACCCATAGATAGGACTCTATCAGGTGTTACCACTATGGGCTAGAGTGGACCTGGGAGCGATGACAATGAAGAGGTACTCTGCATTCCCCAAAGCTCCAGCATTACTGCAGTCTCACCATCAGATTGTTAAGTGTCATATCCAAGAAATTCATTGGTGGGGATCTTACCCCTCTGCAGAGAAGCAGTCGGTGTATTCTACAACCCCAGCCGACTGGGCAATAGATAGTAAGTAAAGTTGGCAACCTTAGTCGAGGGTGACCCAAAGGCTCCCTTTTCAATAGCTACTACACAGAGGTGTAGGGGAGGGCGCTACTCCATTTCCAGGATTGCTCCACTTTACCATTGATCCTCACCTTATAATGCTGAGTGCTTATCAAGACAGCATCAAGTACCATTTTTTGAGTCTTTGGTATGACAACCTGGGATTGAACCTCGGTCTCCTGGACCATTGGTGAACACTCTACTCATTAGGCCAATGGTCCGGGCAATAAATAAAAGGAGGAATCTATTTAGTATTTAATAGTTATCTCTTGAGACATTATGATGATCAAGGTAACCACAAATGAAAGCTCCGCACTATCAAGTTAGAGCATTTTAATGCTATAGCACAACCAAAAATTTCCCTTACAAGGGCTTATAAAGAGTGACAAAACTAACAAAAATGAGTAAAAGATTACAATTATAGGGAGAGATTGGAGATATTTGGATAAACTACTTTACAAGAACAATGAAACATGATCTAATAAAACTTTCAAAATAATGGAATTTTTAATTATAGTAGACAATTTTTAAAATATTTCTCCTCAAACTGGAAATTTACTGTCAAGGCAGATTTCAAAGACTAAGCCTATTAACCAATTTTATTTTTTTGCTAATAGAGAAATATATTTTAAGAACAAATTGCCTAATCAGATCAAAAACAGGCATTAATGTAAAAAAAATTTCAGATTCAATCGGATAATTTCAGAAAACAGGGTAAGAAAAAGAATCTAAGAGGTTATTTTTGGGAACTATTGGATGAACTACTTCAGAAAATTTGATGTATATATTAATATTGTATATGTTCAGTGCAAAGATTAACTTTTTTTTTCTTTTAAGGTTGATATGAGAAGATAGTAAAAAAGGGGAGATGCCCGAGAAGATAGTAAAAAAGGGGAGATGCCCGAGAAGATAGTAAAAAAGGGGAGATGCCCGAGAAGATAGTAAAAAAGGGGAGATGCCCGAGAAGATAGTAAAAAAGGGGAGATGCCCGAGAAGGCATAAAAAGCAAATAACAATGTGTTGTTTTAACTGTAAGTTACCATTACCAGATTGTACCTGCCTAGTGAATAGAAACATTGGTTAAAATTCTCAAATTATAGATTACAACAAACACCTGATGAAGGCCAGAGAGTACAACGATCAAAATATTATGATAATAATAACCCAAATTAAAGACGAGTCAGAGTCCACCAGTGTATAGAGTTAAGCCATACAGAATAGAAATGTTCTATTCAACCAGAGTCTCTTAAAAAAATATGTTTTTATCAGTGACAGATTTAGCCAGTAAAAAAAGATTATATTCAAATACAATTCAATAATCTTTATTTACACACAAACTTAAACCTAATTTTTTTTATTCTTCATTGCAGTCACAAATAGAGATTAGAAGATTGTTTTTTTATTAAATTTCTGAACCAGTAAGGTCAATATAGAAGTAAGAGTTATGCTTCTGTAGTTCTTAGTGATTCTAAGATCACCTTTCTTGGGGAAGGGGAGGATGCAGCTTTTTGTTCATTTCTCTATTGTATTTTGTTTATAGACAGTGTTGCAAAATCAAGGAAGTAGGTCATCAAATTTCCTTGTTTTCTATACTTCTAGAGATAACTTACTGAGGTCTGCAGCCTTTCTGCTTTTAATTTTTACAGAACTATGTTAAGTTCTTCTGTAAACTCTCATAGTTTGATATCTAGTTGGTTATTAATAATTTTAGTGATATATTTAGAGTGCCTTTAGGAGAGTGTCCAAGCAGATTCTTGAAATGTTATTTCCACTTCTGTATTTTTTCTTCTTGGCAGGCAAACTTTTAGTTTTGCTCTTGAGGTACTCTTCCTTCTACTCATTTCATTTACTGTCTGCCAGGCTATGCATAATTGTCTATCTTCTACTGAGTTTATGATTTAATTGATTTGACCTTGAATGTATTGTTGTTCTTTTAGGTATGTGTTAGTTCTCTCTAGGCTTTCTTAAGTTTCCACATATTGTTGGAATTATAAATTGAATTACCATGACTAGAAAATGCAGCAATCACTGCTCATGACATATGGAACCACTGGACAGCTGTTTCAACCTTATTAGGTCTCATCAGCAGTGTATACCATGATTTTCCCCACTGGAGATTGAACCAGCAATCACAGAATGCAGAGCCGAAAATCTACCACTGAGCTACTGGTCCACATCGCACACAAGCAATGCTAAATTAACTAGTCATGGCAATAGCGTGGCCAATTAACCTTAAAAAAGAAAATGTATATTGTTGGATTTCTTTTAAGTAAGGATGCTATTTTCATTTTTCTTAATTACTAGTGACTCCCATAGAACTCTTCATTTGGCTTTTAGTTTGGTTGGTATGTATTCTACGGCTGCTTCTATATGAGCAGCGACAAAGTTTTCATATTCATTGTTTGGAGCATGCGTTTCAGATGTCGCTGGAAAAATACTAAATTTGTTTCTTACAGTTACTGTATATTTATTGATAATATCTCTATTGATAAGTGAGAAAAAGCCATAACATGTAATTTTGATTGTTTCATATTTCTCCAAAGACTCAGCCATATCTTTGCTGTGATAATTCTGTGATTAGAAGATATTTCTTCAAACGAAGAGTACACTTCACAGTTCACAGCACTATTTATTCATTTCTTTTTTATGAATATATAATCTAGCTGTGCTTTAGAATTATTTGGATAGCTTTAGGGCCATAATTTCCCTTCCCTTTTTTGGAATTTAGTATTAAGACATGAAAGCCTGTTCTTGAGTGAAAAGTCTGATATTCCTCATTTCTGCTAAGGTTTATAATGTTCTGTTTCTCAACCATATCAAACCTGAAATCAAGAAAATTCTTAGGAAAAGTCAGAAGAATTTTTGGAGAAATCAATCCACAACTTCAGATTCTGACAATTTGTCAAATCATCAAAGGTGTACAAGCAAAAAAAAATCTCCAGGCAACACTATTTTTTGTAGATTTCTCCAAGACAATTTAATTCCATATACTCAGGGAAGATGGAACAAATACTACTAGCATATTGTCTCCTTCAAGGAACTGTTACAACAATAATGATGCTTTATAAAAATATAAAAGCAAGGGTTTGCTTATCTGATGGCAACACCAATTTCTTTGATATTGTTGCTTGAGTTTTGCAAGATACATTAGTGTCATATTTGTTTGTAATCTGGCAAGACTATGTACTTTAAAAAAAAAAAAAAAAAAAAAAAAAAAGCAGATGATATCCTGCAAAAACTATAACAGACACAGACTATGCAGATGATCTAGAGCTTTTTGCAAATACACCTGCTCAAGCTGAATCCCTACTGCATTGTCTAGAGGAAGCAGCAAGAGGTATTGGCCTCCACATGAATGCAAATAAAACAGAGTACATGTTCACATGAGAAGGAGCCATCTCCACTCTTTGTGGTAAATCTCTAAAATAAGTAGACCAGTTCACATACCCCATCAGCAATATCCCATCCACTGAAAGTGATGTTAACATATGTAATGGTTGTCATTGTAAGTAAGAGAATCAGCAATTCGAGTTCAAATCCTGGACGAGGTTATTTGCATTTTGTTTTGTGTTAATGCCCTTGGGAGAGGCATGAATCTATCTACTCTTCTACCCCCAGCGACAGGTAATACATAAGTAACTTACTCTCACTGGATGCTATGATGAGAGGGGTTGATTTTTTAAAAATGTTTTTGCTTTCAAGATTTAAATTTTTACAAAATACATAAAAGTCACTATAAATGGAATACTGAATCATATAACAATACCCACACCAACAAATACCTGACAACACTGAAACAGACTTAAAAAGTGAAGATCCAAATCTCTTTGGTCAGAGCAGAATTTTTTGTTAATGATGATTTAATTCAAATTTCATTCATTAAAAATCCTTTTTTCTAAAGACTTCTTATAACCTATTATAAAAAAAGTCTTTATAAAATAATTTGTAAAATTTGTAATTTATAAAATAATTTTAGATTTAATAGTCAGGAGCAACCCAAAGGCTTCCTTTTTCAATGGATACTACACTGAGGCGAAGGGGAGAGTGCTACTCCTTTCCTTGGATTGTTCCACTTACCCTTCATCCATACCCTATAATGCTGAGTGTTAAGCAAGGAGGCATCAAGTACCATTTCTTGAGTCTTTAGTATGACTCAACTTAGGATTGAACCCTGGTCTCTTTAAATGTTTTCTTTCATGAAAATATGATTGTGTATGGCATTAATGATGCCAGAAATATCCAGATTGTATGTTAATGACACATAACCTGGTGTCATCACACTCAATCAAATTTTCTGCTAGATGTATGATATCTAACAACAAGTCTACATGATCCAGTGATTTTTGTTCTGTTATAAAGGGATTTATAAATGTAAAGTAGTAAATTCACCACCTGTGGATCATTATGCTTTTATTCAACCAGCCAAAACTTTATTCATCTTTAGGGGTTTACATGAACCCCTTTGAAAAGCCCTGGTCTATTCTATATTTGATTTTCCTATTCTGTTCAAATTTACACAACTTTTGGATCGCAAATATATAGCCTACTGCACTGATAGCCGATCAAGTAAAAGTATATGTATGAGAGGAATACCGCCCTAATGTCACTTTATCCGGTTATAGAAACACTTACCAGAAAATGGGTCATCAATTGGTGTAGTGAGAAAGTTGTTGACTGCTAGTAACCAATCAAAGATACACATCAGTCGCATGTTATTGAGCAGTACAGTGAAGAGAGTCACTTGACTGGTGAACTGAAAGTAAAGCTCCATTTGAAGTTTACTGGTACCGTCAGCTTGATTAGAAGGTTGCAGGATATTAGAAAATACACTTGGAGCCTTGCCTGTAGACATGTCTGTAAGTAAGGGAAAAACCAAATGAGTTAAAGCAAAAATTTCAAATACGTTAATGTAATCATGGTCTTATAATAGCTGTTACATTTGCATGTAAATTTCATACACTAAATGTAACAATTATTACATGACAGAAGTATAGTTAAAGTTAGATAATATTTCTCATCTACTGACTTAAAATTTAAATAACTTAACATTTATATAACAATAAATAAACCTAGAGAATTTTTTGCCCATTCATTTCACCCTTTTAAAGTTGGGTAACAATTCACAGATTGTTATAGCAAATAAGAAAGTTCAATCCTCCTTAGTGCACCATACTTGAGGGCTTAAGAGTATTTATTAAGCTAAGCTTAGAAAATACTTTTCCTTTTGTACACACACACACACAAATACATACCTAAGTTAGAAGGCACTCATGGTGTAATGGATATCATTGTAGGAAATGGACACTATGATTCAAGTTCAAATCCTGGATGAGGCTGTTTAAATTTCACATAACACTAATACCCTTGGGAGAGGTAAGAATCCAATTATTCTCCCTCCAGTTATGGGTAAAATAATAGAGCAAACTGGGCCCTTTAGCCCTGGTATTGCAACCAGTCTTGGAGAAGCAAAACTGAATTAAAACCTGTTAAACTCTGCATAAAAAACTGACCTTGTGTCACATCCTGCTCATGCAGAGGGGTTAGTAAATGCACACATAAATACATACATAAACTATGATAGCACAGACATAGAATCAATAGTACTTGGTGACTTATAGTTTCTTTTCTATGGATCACATGGTGATAAAATGACAATCACCAAGCATGATTGATCTGTGTCAATACTATTCTAACTTAGATATACATACTCTATCACAATTATTGAGCACTATTTATTAATATATATATATATTATACTATCTAACTACATCTGGGAATATAAAGAAAAATATTGGAAGGAATCAAAGGTTAAGTAGTCTATCCTAAAAAGAATGTATGCTTGTTATGAGATCTTTTCAACTGTACTTGGAAGGAAAAATACCATCAAATAAGTATTCTAGATTTGAATAAACTATAAAATAAAAAAATCAGAGTAGGTAATAAAATGCCATTAGGAAAGTAAATAATTATATGACTTAGTATGTCAACCACATAATAGTCACACGATAAAAAAAAGACTACATATTTGTTCAGTTGAATTTAATGTGTTAAATATTACCTCACTTGTGGATCAACAACATGAAACTCTGAGTTATAAGTTTCTATCCTGTTTTATTCTATGCTTTAAATATATATAAGTGGTTGGGTGTATAAGTGGCTTCCTGATTATTTCTAAAGGAATCAGCAAGTCAGGTTCAAATCCTAGCCAAGGCTGCCTGCATTTATTTTGTATTGATTTAATTCCATAAAGAAAGGCATGAATCCACAATGGGCCAAAGGTAGGACAAACTAGATTCACTAGTTTTGATGAGGCAACCAATCAAGAAGAAATTCGAATCCCCTGCCATCACATTGGGGTGGGGTGTCCAGCATGACAAGAACAGGTCCACTACTCCCCAAATCTTACAAAAGTTGGGTAAAACATGAGTCCTGAAGGGAACCAAAATTTTAAAAAGGTAGCTACTAATACAGATGTACATTCAGAAGGATTAACACTGATTTGACCAAAAGGTTGATATACTCTTGTGCAATTCACAAAATCTAATACAACATTTTTATAGTGGTTGGTTGGGTTTTATGGCATATCAACCTTTGTAGGTTATTTAATGCTAAATCCTCTTTATACATATATCATTTGTTAACACAGTTTGTAAATAAAATTTTTAAAGAGCCAGAGTTCATTTGTTTTCATACAGTTAAATGGTTATAGATACGATTTGTTATTCAATAGTGTGTAGGTAATCTTATTTTCAAATGATTGGTTTGGTTTTATGGCATATCAATCTTTGTTGGTTATTTAATGCCAAATCCTGTTATACATATATATCAAATTTATAAGGTTTGTAAATACATTTTGTTGATAACATTTTGAAATGTTGAGTCTGAGCTCATTTTTTGTACACCGTTAAATGCTTCCAAGTATTACTATGTATCACTAATAATTTAATTAAACATAAGTCATTAAATTGGCATTCAGTTTAAATGTCAAACAGTTTTATTTGAACCATAGATAGGACCCTATCAGGTGTTACCACTCCAGGTCAGAGTGGAATTGGGAGCAAGTGAAGTACTCTGCATTCCCCAAATCTCCAAGGCTAGAATCTCCCCATCAGATAATTTAATGTCATATCCAGGACACTTCTTTGGATAGGAGTCTTACTTCTCTGCAGTGATGTAGTTGGTGTATTCTACAGTCTCAACCAACTGGACTGATTTTATGGTAAAGTTTCTTTCTTTCTATAAACAGTAAAGCTAAAAACAAGTTTTCTTTACAGCTAATTAGCTAAAAAAGGTTAACATTTGATTAATAAATCACATAATATATCTAACAAATAATCACAACAATTAACTACATAAAAATTATGAATATTCACATTAATAGATCAGTGTAATTTTTCCAAAGATTTCAAAGTAACAAAAAAAAAAACCTACTTTTGTATCTTGTGTCTACAGCACGGATTTCATCTGAAACCAAATCCACATCTTTTGTGCCATTAGACCGAATTTTAACCAAGAGGTTGGAGTGAATGAAATCAAAGCGAGCCAGTGGATTGTCTGACCCATTGTTTCTGTCAAAAAGTAATTCAACTGTAATGTTTCGAAGGTCAATCTCCATTAGCATATTGGTCCATACTATGTCACTTGGTAAGGGCTGATAATAAAGAATAAACAAAAATAAAATACTAATGAAATATACATTCATCTATTTCATTCATTAATACTATTGGATGATTGGTCGTGGAGAATATGTTTTAGTCACATCCTCACTCACCAAGGACCAACATTAGCATTAGTATATCTGTGATATACTAACATTGAACACAATGAAAGGAAAGACAAAAATTCATTTGTACATATGATTATGATGATGATGATGATAATGATACAAAGTCTTTTTTTCAATATAACAAGAAATGCTAATTGATTTAACATGATTCATACACATATTGGTATCTAAAATATTCATTTATTCAGACATCAACTACATAATTGTTTATCAGTTAATACCAAAAGACTAATCCCAGATAATAATCAACTATCTTCAACTCAGTTAAGAAAAGCATAATACTTGATTAAAAAGAACTGAACACATTGAAAATGCCTTACTAAGAGTAACTGCAATTAAATAATACCTCTGTCCCATATTATAACATCAGCAATATCTTATTTCATATATCAAACATAACTATTATGGGAGAGATTTAGCATAATATACTCAATGAGTTAATTAATTCTCATATCTATAATATAAACAGAACAAGACATGAATGTATGTATTTGGATGTTACATCCTGTCATCAGTTCAGATGAATAATGGACCATTTAATTTAGAACATCTTACATGACACAGAGAAAAAGAAAGCAAATAAAATGTGAGAAAGAGAGAGAGAGAGAAGCAATAACCTTACACATCAGAAGCTTGTTGTCTGCTTCAGGGGATTGGAATCAAGAAAAGAGTAAAGAAAGGAAGGGAAGAGAAAGAAAAATAAGAAAAAGATAGACAGATAGAGAAATGAGTGAAAAAAATATATGAACAAAACACTTTTGTTAATAATATTCAACTTATTAAAAATAAAAAGAGCAAAGTTTTTGTTTTTTTATGTATAATTTTCTCCTTTGATTAGGTTGTTTACAAATAAAAAAAACAAAAAAAAACAATGATTTTATAAAAAGCAGAATTTCCACACATACTAGTTATCATTATACTAATGACTTATCTTAGTAGTGTACATATAATTACTAACAATCAATTAAATATAAAGATAACACAAATAAAGATTATGGATTAATGCTACCAATATTTTTTCATATCTTAAATTAAGTCCATACTTATATTTTCCATATATTTCATATATCATAAATGTTTATGAACATTCTCTTTTCTGCCTTTGTCTTCCTTTCTCTGTCAATTGTAATTATAATTTTTTTTTAATCAAATGTTTATTCATCTTTCATTTGCTTTTTCTTCACATATTTTCTACAATGCATTATTCAACTGACATAGATAGCTTCTAAATAGAAACTAATATAAGTAAAGTTAGCGACCATAGTCGAGGGTGACCCGAAGGCTCCCTTTTCGATAGCTACTACACCAAGGTGTAGGGGAGGGCGCTACTCCATTCCCAGGATTGCTCCACTTTACCCTTGAACCGTACCTTATAATGCTGAGTGTTAAGCAAGGTGGTATCAAGTTCCATTTTTAAAGTCTTTGGTATGACTCGACCTGGGATTGAACCCAGGTCTCCCGGGCCATTGGCGAACACTCTAACCGCTGGGCCAATGTCCCGGTTGAAACTAATATAAATTTCCATAAATGACGTCAACAAGTACTTTATCTTCTTTACTCATATATATCTGTTAACTTACCCCTTCCCTTTTCTTGACTTTCTATATAAATTATCATCTTAATTCCCTCTCTTATGTTACTGTTGTTAGACGAACCAGACATGCAGGACACTGCTGGAGAAGCAGAGATGAACTCATAAGAGATGTACTCTTATGGATCCCCACACATGGCCGCACAAAAGCAGGACGACCAGCTCGAACGTACATTCAGCAGCTATGTGAGGATACAGGATGTTGTCCTGAAGACCTACCTAGGGCGATGAACGATAGGGAGGAGTGGCGAGAGAGGGTCAGGGATATCCGTGCTACCAGCGCGATATGATGATGATGATGTTACTGTTTATCATTCCTTTAAAATATAACCAATATCCACAAGAATTGTTGTGAACTGAATTACCACGACTAGAAAATCCAGTGAACACCAACACACGGCATACGGGAACACTGGACAGCTGTTTCGACCTTATTAGGTCTCATCAGCAGTGTATACCATAATCACCATCACTGGAGATCAAACCAGCGACCACAGATTACAATGCCGAAACTCTACAACTGAGCCACCAGTTCATACTGCACAGAAGTGACGCCAAATCAACTAGTCATGGTAATTGTGCGGCCAGTTAACCTAAATGTGTCTTGCAAGTTACATCTGTACTCTTTCAAGAGGACACTGTTATCCCCAGGGCCACGTCTTCCCAAGAAGATTAGAAATACGCATCCACGTAATTATTATGACTTCAAGGGCAAGGGTATAGATGTACATATTTTTCTTTTTTAAGTAGAGGAATTAATAGTGAATTGAATTACCACAACCAGAAAATCCGGTGAACACCAACACATGAAAAATTTAAAAAAGCCCTAAAATTAAAAAAAAAAAATCACTTCTAAAACTTTAATAAAGCAGTCATTTTTGGAAATATCAAGGCAGAAAAAAAAATTCTCTTATAAACATACTAGTGTAATATACTCCCAACATTAATAGTGTATTGTCATATTGTAATTGTGAAACTCCAATAAATTTGTTTTATTTGCAAGCTTTTTTTATTTTATGGTCAAAAAGCCATTCAAGCCATTAAATATGTTGCCAAATGCACCACATCAAACGAGTTATATTAAAAAAAAAAAAAAAAAAAAAAAAAAAGAAGCATTTTTTAAAAATGAAAATGTCCTTTATTCTTACCTCATTCCTTGGGTCCTTCAAATAGGTCATCACAGGTCTCTGAAATTCAGGAAGCTTCTCACCCAAATTGTGAGCAAGAATTCCTCTAAGCAGTTTGTATTGTTTAAGAGTGATGAAGGCATGAATTGAGGATAATTTACCAGTCATATGAATGTTGGGTGCTGAGTGACTAAGTCTCTGGTCCAAATTACGTTCAACTTGAAGCAGCAGTTCACACTTATCCTTTAATATCTTGCCAGGCTACAAAAAGGATAAGAAATTAAATAAAAATAATCTCATAATTTGAATGAAATAACTTAGAAAAGGATTATTTAAAAGCAACAGCTCAGTGAATTCAATCTTTTTTTTGTTGCAAGTGTTAAAACTATCTTTTTATATTTGTGTGGATGACCATAAAAAAACATTGTTTCTTAGATGCCTTTGGTTTGAAATAAGTGTTGCATCTGTTCATCTCTTTCAGCCATGTTCTTGTTTTTGGACAGGGATAGGAAAATAAACACAGGTAGGAATGACACTATAAGCTCTTCTACTCTTGGGTGTACGTATTTAGGTGCAATAATGCATATAGGTGGGAACATATATATATATATATATATATATATATATATATATATATATGAGAGAGAGAGAGATGTTTTTATGTGAATATGTATGCATATAGGCATAGCATGTGTGTATATATATATATATATATATATATATATAAATATGTATGTGTATATGCAAGTGGGAATGAACGTGGGGGGGATTAGAGGCATAGTATCTATATATTTATATGTAATAGTGAGTGATCTGCACCCAAGTCCATATTGCAAAGTATCACAGGCACTCCCCCCTCCCCCAATCAGGATAAACCAAAAGAAATTGTCATCAATAAAGACAGTCATATGTGTGTATACTTTTTCTAATTTGTGGAGGTGACTCATGGCTTGTAGAGTTTTGAACAAAACCCTGCAGTCAACTAATCTTGTTTTAAAATAATCAACATATAATAGAATTGAGTCATTCAGTAAGGAAGACCAGAAAGGCCATGCCAAATACTACCACAGCAGGGACTAGGGGTAAATTTGACAGATAATCAGTTTCATTAAACTGGCTATCTGTTAAATCTACACCCTAAGAACAAATAGTTAAATATACTAACACATGGATCCAAGGGAACAGATACCACACTTTCATCTCAAACCGAAAGCCAAAGTATCCATGAATCTAGGAAGCCATGTTGTAGTGGTCACACTTTTATGAAAAAATAGTTCTACATTTTCTCATTATCTTGTAACAACAACAAAAACTGAAACTACAGAGGTGTTGTACATAGAGTAAAAGGTACACTGTTCATTAGTATATATGAGGTGTGTTCAAAAACTATCAAGACTGAAACTGTACTTTCCAAGACAGAAGAGGACAATGAATTGAACATTCATTTTCTTCAAAATACTCTCATCGGAATTCAATATTCATTCGAGTGAGTTTATTATTGTTTAAAGCACCTCTGAAATTCCTCTGTTATTGTATAAAGCTACCTTATCATATTTTTAATATCTTAAACATCTTATTCTGAAAATTAATTTTCAGTTTAGTAAACAAGTTGCATGGAGCTGAAGGTCTGATAAGCAAGATAAGATAATGCACTTGCACTATCTTGTGTTTCATCAAAAACATTTCATACAAAAAGTATCAAGACTAGTTTCATAATATTTTTTTAAAGTGACACAGACTTGTTAAGATGCCAAGACTTCATCACTTTATTATGTAAGTTGCTCAGCAGTGCAAACATCTTCATTTACATTTTAGAGTGAAAAAAAAAAGAATTACCTCTCTCTCCAGGCTGTAGATAGGTCCGTCAGGTCCACTGCTGGTTTTCCGCAGCTCAGCTGAGTAGAAGTCCATATCAGTTAGTGTAACAGACATCACGTCCAGCAGGCAGATGTGTGTGGAAGGATCATGCCTGGAAAACGCCATGCTTTGCTGCACAGACAGCTGGAATGGATTCAGCATCTTTTTCTCCTGCGCCAACAAAGGTGCACTCAACTTCTTGCTGAGTTTTGTACCCATGGTGGGTGATAGAGTGTCTCGGCTATGTTCTAACTGAAAACGGTTATCCAGCACAGAGAAGTTGCCAGGTGAGACGCACTCAAGAGGTGCTAGCAAAATACTTGAATCAGCAGATATATTCTCGGTTGGGTCAAAGATTTCCGAAGACTTAGACTCTGTCATGGATGGTGCAACAAGTTCTCCTTCTCGAATGTCATGGTCAAGACTGCCATAAATACTCTGATTCATGGGATCGACCTCAACATCGACTGATGCGGGTGCCGACTGTGATGGACACGATTGATCAAATACACTCTGTGTCATTGGTATATAATCAGAACCACTTGTTTGCCTTTCAAACTGGTCTGTGTAACCCGAACCTTCACCGGATAAATCAACTGTTTTTTTCTGTCGAGCTTTGATTGTTCCAGCACTGCCATCAAGCAAGAATCGGTTGGTAACTTTTAATTGGCCAAGCTCAGCCACAAGAAGGTCAGTAGTTTTGTAGCTGTGTGGAAACATGATCACTGGACTGTCAGCTTCAATGTTGATCTGGAAACGAGCTGACCGCATCATACTGGGTGTAATCTGATTAAAATAAATGAATAAATGAGAATTTTTATCACTAAATGCAAGATAACCTATTTCCTATCATGAATTATTGAATTATTTCTTCTTGTCTATAGGTTCAAGACAGAGCCTGTTGTGTTAGTGGTGAAGAAGCATCAATCAAGTGAAAATCCTTTAAATTACTCAAGTAAATAGAAGAAAGCAAGCATGGAATTAAAGAATGCAAAGAGATTAATTAGTTGGAAGGAAAGAGAAAATACACTAAGTGTTGCAGAGAAAAGACTGATCTGGAAGACCTGGGTTCAATTCCAGGTCGCATCATACCAAAGACTTTAAAAATAGTACTTGATACCGCCTTGCTTAACACTCAGCAATATAAGGTAAGTATCAAGGATAAAGTGGAGCAATCCAGGGAAAGGAGTAGTGCCCTCCCCTACACCTCAGTGTAGTAGCTATTGAAAAGGGAGCCTTCTGGTCACCCTCGGCTGAAGGTCGCCAACTTTTATAGTGAAAGAAAGAAAAAATAAAAAGAAAGAGATTAAGTGATGTAGTTTACCTTGTTATTACAAGAGAGAAAAAAAAAAATCAGATATATTTAAATTTCTCCAAGATATTATGACCCTCTTCCTCTCCAAAAAAGTAACATTTACATATATTACTTTTTTTTCATTACTCTCTTGCTATGAAAAATCAGCAAGATGGAGGCACACTTACAGTAACAGATATCATTGTTGGAAATGGAAATGGTGAACAAAATTCAATTCCTGGATGAGGCTCTGTGTGTGCGTGTGATGTGAAAACCCAACTTTAGTGGAGTATTCATTTATCTACCATGATATTTCACTGATTTGAAAGCTTCACATGATAATGTTTTAGAAAAAAAATTTTTAATTTCCGAAGAGATAGGTTATTTGGTTTAATGGCATATTAACCTTTGACGGTTGTCCAATGTGAAATCTTGTTTATACATATATATGATTTGTAAGCAAATAGTTTGTAGGCAACTTTATTTTTAAATGAGTTAGAACCAATTTATCTGCAAACAGTTAAATGATTTCAAGTATTAATATCTAACACTAATAATTCTATTTAATATTAATCATTTATTTGCACAGTTAAAGGATTTCAAATATAGTAAATGATTAAATAGTTCTATTTGACCTATAGATGTAGACCCTAACAGGTACTACCACTCCAGGTCAGAGTGGACCTGGAAATAATGGCAATGAAGGAGTACTCCACTTTTCAAAGAGAATATTTGGAAAATTAATGGTAACATTTTTAGAAAGATGAATCATTGCAGACCATTAAAAATGTGGCAAAAAAATTGCACTGATTACCATTATTTAAACTATAAAAATAAAAGATTTAAAAGATTTCACTGTTGTGTGTAAAGTAATACATTCTTAAAAATAAATTAGATATGACTAAAT
The DNA here is from genome assembly GCA_963585895.1 of Sepioteuthis lessoniana. NCBI lineage: Eukaryota > Metazoa > Mollusca > Cephalopoda > Myopsida > Loliginidae > Sepioteuthis > Sepioteuthis lessoniana. Next base: position 20,013,057 of record OY757921.1, on the reverse strand, counting down.
CAATGATAAGATTTTCTGAGCTCCTACTAATGTTTTGAGTATCAAGATGCTTTATAAAAGAAAAGGCATAACTTATAAATAAAACTTCCTCAACCAGAAATGGTTATAATTTGAAAACTATTGCAATAAATGTTATTCAGTTAGCAGCAAATACTTCTGGAGAAATACAAGTTAAAAAATGTAAAGACAGATAAAGAGAAAATAGAAAATAAACAAACCTTTTTGCCAATGGATGCTGCTCTGAATCTACCAAGTGTATCATGCAGTTGTAAGAAATGCATACAAAATGCTGACATTTCACTTTGGAATCTATCCGTGTAAGTATATTGCACAGTTGACATGTGCAGAGTGACTCTGAGATCATATGATCTTTGCAGACCAGGATCTTCAACACCATACCTAAAAATGAACAAACATTTCAAAGTTGATTTAACTATTAACAAGCTTTAAATATCAATTTACAGTGATTTTTACGTAGACAATATTTAAAAAAAAAGAATTTAGTCAATGTTCTTCTTGCTATTGTAAAATGATGGAAGCCGATATCATTTAGTCATATCATGAAGCATCATAGTTTAGGCAAGATCATTATGCATCGCACTATCGTGAAATGGTGTAAGCTAAGTATGGTCTAATACAGAGATCTTAAATGGCACACAAACTGCTTATCTATAGCAAGCAGCTGATGAATTTTCCTAAGATTTGGTAATTTGTGCCTCGCCTCTGACTGTTTCTCCCCACCCACCCAGAGAAGAGTAGAATATACTTTAACGTTCAAGTCGTTTTCACTTAGAGATCAAAAGAATTAATTCTATTTTTTGTACATTCAAAAAATATTCTTGAGAGTGATATCTACATCAGCTTGCTTCAAAGACCTATAATAGTGTATTTTAGAAAATCTGTTTTGTTTCCAACTCCTACTGACATGAGGAAGGTGAACCCGAGATGACAGACAACATAGATACAAATAGAATATCATAGAAAATGTTTAGGTGGAGATTGTTAAACAGAAATTATATGTGGTATTTCTTTAAAAGTGATAAAACTTTGAATTTTTCTTTTGTTTTCTGTTTTTATATTTATAGAACAATTTATTACAATTTATACATGAAATACAATAAAATAGAAAAAAAAGGAATTTATCTCGAAGTAAAATGAAATCAAGGAAAAATTTAAAGAGAAAATCCACCACTCCCACCATATTTTGTACTAATTCATATATACCACTTACTATCATATGCTTATTCATTTTGACAAAAAAATAAATAACAGTCTTTCAACTGTATATTAGCATTATAACAGGTGGAAATCATGCTCCTCCCCATCTCACTTTTAGCCTACTATGCCTCTTCCTCATGATAAAATGGCCTTTTTGAGTCTGAAACCCTTGGACTAACTACACAAAAGATTGGACAGACAGGACATAGCCATAAGTTTCTGTGTCAACTGAAAACAGGTTGATATAAATGAGGACCCCCAATTTCTTCTACTCTAAAATCCTCCTCAAATCAGAATGCCAAAAAGAGTAGAATATAATTCTTGAGGGCCTGCGAATGCCAGGGACCTCCCAAGAATACTTGACTGTTTCGTTTCTTGCATGCATAATTTATTATATCAGCTAGTATACCTGTCTTGTCAAAAATGATGACATATATATAAAAAAGTTTGGGTTTTTTTTTTCTTCCTAATAGTAGGTATTCAAATGATCAATTATCAATAATAGTCAATACTATTTATGGCAATGAGAGATTTTCTAAAAATCAAACTCCACTTCAGGCTCCAAAAAAGCTAAGACTAGGTTTGATATACATTAAGATATTAGTGAAGATTGATCGATTTTAACAGCATGTCAACCCACTTCATACATTGTACATTTATATTTGCATTTTTGTGTAGTTGTTTCTCAAGGGTTTTTCTCACATGGCCATATGATACCAAGTATTCCTATCAAATACAAATAATTTGCACACAACTGTATAGTTCAAGTACTTCAATCTAATACTAATGATCAAATGTTTTCAAGTAATTATTTCTATTTAATAATATTCATTTGTTTGACACTGTTAAATGGTTTCAAGTAATTAATCATTATTATCATGTCGTGCCGAAGGCACGGATATCCCTGATCCTCTCTCACCACTTCTCCCTATCGTTCATTGCCTCTGGCAGGTCTTCAAGGCCACACTCTGTATCCTCACATAGCTGCTGGATCCTTAATAAACAATAATAGCTTAAGTAACTATTCTTAATACAAATAATTTACAGTTATAGCGTCAAGCATTCCTATTAAATACAAATATTTTTAAAAAGATCTATTTAACCGCTTGTTGTAACCTAAAAAAGGTTACTGAATGAGAAATAACCACAATGGAGGTTGGAAATGAAGTGGAAATCTTTATAACATCAACAAAATATAATACTTGCCAGCAGCATGAAGTAAGCAAGCCACTGCTCATGGTGACTCTTTATTCAGCATATTTACCTCCCTCACAATAGTGTCCAACATATTTATGAGGAATGGGACATACCCATTAATGTTCCAAGGTAGGGGGTAGGGTATATAATACCCATAGATGAGACCATAAGAGGTACTACCACTTTGGATCAGAGTAGGCCTGGGAGTAATGGCAATAAAGAGGAAGTCCACAATCACCAGAGTTTCAAAACTGGACCCACACCATCAGATGCAGTTAAGTGTCATACCCCTCTGCAGGGATACAGTCAGTATATTCTAAACCCCACGAACAGTAGGAAGTTAGCAAAGATATGAAACATTTATATCAAGAAAAAAAAAAGGAAAACAATTTTGTACAAGCACATGCATAGATGATTAAAAAATCATATTTTTGAAAAGATACAAAAATAGATATAAAACATCTTAAAAAAGATGTTACTTACTTAAATATGTCAAACGTCAGAGCTTGGTCACCAACACTAATGAATTTTTCTCTAAAAAGGTAACCATATGGAGATTGATCTAATAAGGAAACGCTGCCAAGTTGCCCTGACAGGTGAGTGTTACCATCTCGTAAAGAAACATCTGTTTGGAACTTAGACACATTAGCTCGGGCTAGTTCATATTCTGGTTTGTTTAGGATTAAAGTCAAACTTTCAATATTCATACGAATCTCCGAATTGATCACTGGCTCAGATGGAATGCAGCTGTCTGGAAAAGAGAAATACAAAAAAATTTACATTATCTACAAGTCCTTATGATAAGTATAACCCACAAAAAGATACACTAAAAAGTGAAACACCAAAAAAAAAAAAAAAAAAAAAAAAAAAACAAACAGTTAAGAAACTAAGGACAATAGACAAGGGTATCATTTTTAAAGTACTTTAGTTTTAGGGGTCCATGTAAAAAAAAATTTTTTTTTTTTTTTTGGAAGCCTGGATTCAAGAAAACAATCAGGAGATAGGCAGATGCATTACAGCCTAGGACAGTAGTTGCTGGACTGTGCCAGGGGCCCTCCTCCAGCCACCATAGTTGGTCATAAGAAGATCACAGACAATGAAATTAGGAAATGGCCATTAGAGTAAGACAGGAAACTGAGTCAGTCTTCATCTACCATCCATTATCATAAAAGTGAAGGATCAATGCCAATATTCATATTGCAAAGGGTCACTTGTAACCCCTGATAAGGATAAATTAGGAGAGAAATTGTCAACAATAAAGATGGCTCTATGGTTTTATTCACAGCTTCATCTTGTTTCTTTTTGTCTTTACTTTTGAGGAGCTGACCCATGGCATGTACAGTTTCAATCAAATCCAGTGGCCCAGAGATCTCTTTTTGGAAACAATAATAATGGAGAGAAAGATAGTGCTTGTCAGTGAGACTGGGCAGGCAATAGATGATACTGCCAATATACATTTGTGTCAATCTGATGTATAGATTGACCTACTATTTATGGCCACAAAATCATTAATTCATAGAATTGACTTATGAAATTAAGAGTTGCTCCACTTTTTTTCCTGTTATGTTTGAATTTCAACCTTACAAAATTCTATGTCTAGACCAATGTTAACTTTTGCTAAAAACTATGTCTTCAAAATTTGACCTATTTTACAAGTATAAAAAGTAAATAAAATTTTGAATTTTTCTAAATTTGAAAAAAAAAAAAAAAGTGGATTTTTCTTATGGCTTTTTTTTGCCATTAAAAAACTAAAGAGTTTATCAACAAAACAAATTTAAAGTGGTATCTATGCATTGAATTAATGTCTGTATACATGATAGAAATGGTTGAAAGCAAGAAAGAATGGAAGTGAAAAAAAGAGTAGGAAAATTGTATTGCCAATAATATTAGTCAAACAGATGAATAGACAACAAAGCATTATAAAACATTGATTATTTGGGACAATAGTGCAACATGTAAGTACTCATGTAATGAACGACTTTTAAAGACCAAATTTTCACCCTAAAAACAAAGGTGTCATTCATTACACTAGACATATTTTTGAAACATTGAAGCTTACCTTGTTTCTTGGTCTAACTTTGCAGTGACTTTAATCCAAAGTGTTTCCAATTAGCCTATATCTTAGGATAATAAAGATTTTACTTCATATTGTTTACTATTTATAACATTTGTGCAATTATAAACAGTAAACATAATCACATAAAAACTACATTATCTTCCAAGTAAATATAGTAGACTACATCAAGGTCTAGACGATAATGTTTATTTACAGTATGCAGTTTAGTTTGGTTTTATGGCATATGAATCATCTTTATACATATATATTAATATATATGGTTTGTAAACACATTTTGTTGATAAAAGTTTTTAACAAGCCTAAGCTAATTCTTTTGCACACAGTTAAATGCTTCCAAGTATTGCTATGTATCACTAATAATTCAATTAAACAGTCATTTGTTTACACACAGTTAAATGATCAGTTCTATTTCAAACAATTCAGTTTAGCATACGTCTTTTGTTTGTACTCAGTTTATGTGTCAAACAGTTCTATCTAACCCATAGATAGGACCCTTTCAAGTGCTACCGCTCTAGACCAGAGTGGACCTGGGAGCGATGGCAATGAAGGGATACTCCACATTCCTCAAAGTTCCAGCATTACTGGAGCCTCACCATCAGATTGTTTAATATCTAAGACACTTTTTGAGGGAGAGGGTTTTACCCCTCTACAGAGATGAAGCCCCTGCCAATTGGTCTAAGATATTGCAGTAATTTTGATTGTATTACAGTAGTTTTGAAAGTATAAATAAGTGTTTAAATGTTCTTTTTATGTCATTGAATGTTGAAGAAATAAATGTTTAAGAGTTGTTCATTACACGTGATATATGATAAAAACATCTTTTCATGGCTAAAAATTAGGGGCTGTTTATTACACAGTCATTCATTACTCTAGTACATACAATATTGCTTTCATAGGTTTTCAGTGTTGCAGCAAAATTACATTGAAAGATCATAATTCTATTAACTTTGAAATATGAAGGAACAGTTGAGGGTATTTACCTTCTGTATCCAAAGAGGAATTGTTGCTGGCAGATGGATACCGGGGGGATTGCACTCCAACTTCTTTGAACTTTGCTCCAAGGCCAAGGAAGTCAAGCAATACAACCCACGTGTGAAGGTTGATTGTAGTGTCTAAACTGCTGAATTCAATATCAATGGACCGGTTGATCTGAAATAATACAGCAAGAGAGAAAACTAATAAAAATCAATTGAAAAAAAAGACAGAATTATTAAGTCCACTAGTTATTGTTTAATGGCATATTAACCCTTGTGGGTTATCTAATGCCAAATCTTTTCTGTTGTATTGATCATTTGTAGGTAAATATTTAGTTGGGTGGTGTTTCATATACCCAATTATCTTACACTATTCGGGCATAAAAACCAAAGCTTCAAAACATTGTATTCATTCTTTGAGCAATAATAGTATACAAGGTGAACAGCTATTTCTTTTCTGCTTGACTTAGATGTTGGAATTTGATAGATCAGAAAATGAGAATTTAAATGCATGTTTAAGAGTTTTTAATAAAACAATAATCAAAGAAAATTTAGTGTACAAAATAATCACCATAAATAATTTGTATTGATGAAAGGAATTTAATTAGGAGAAATGATTAGTAAATTATGTTGCTTTTTTTTATAATTATTATTAGATTGTAGCATTTGGAACTTGGTGTAAAAAAGGAATGTTTAAAATTTAAAAAAAAAATAAATAAATAAAAAAAAAAAAAAAATAAAAAAAAAAATGATACAATCATAAAAAGATAAAGCAAAAACAATTTTGAACTGTTTTATTCAAACCTGAACTTTCAATTCATGAAAATTATTACACATTGACTTACTTGGCCAAGTAAGTTGTTGTACCTTCTACAGATGTTTGTATATATTTACCCAATCCCCACCTGCCACAGGCAGGATATAACACAAGGTCAATTTTTCAGGAGAATATAGCTGTTTTAAATTCAGAGTTTTCCTTCCACGAGACTGAGTGCCTTGCCAAAACTGAAGAACTCAGTCTACCCTACTATTTACCCATAACTGGTGGAGAGAACAAATGGATTCATGCCTTTCCCAAGAGTGTTTGCATGAATTGAAACAAATAGCCTTGTCCAGGATTTGAACTCAAGTCATTAATTCCATTTCCTATGACAATAACCATTACACTAAGTCCATCTTCAGATATCTGTAAATAGTAATTTTCTGCAAATTTAAAACTAAAGCTTTTATTCAGTCTATAACCATAGATTGTGGTCATTCTGTTATACACGTTTAGAGGGTATTTTGTATCAATTAATTGTTCTCAGCTAATTTATCCTCTTGATGTCACTTGATGACTTCTTCCACTGAACCAGAAGATAACTTTGTTACCCAACCCAGGGATTGAACTTAAGACTACCAGGTAACTAGATATGCAAAGGTTTGATTAATGAGGCAGACTAGTGAAATTAAGCTCATATGGCACAAAGCCAGAAATATGGGGTACCCAGTGAGAATCAAACTCACTAACAATGGTTTGCTAATTTGGCTTGCAAACCATTAAACAATACAAGAGATATTAGATTTAAAATTCCATGTTATCATTAGATTGCTCTAGAGAAAAATGGCCTATTGGATAAAAGTGTCAGTTAAATCTATCATTTAGATTAAATAAAAAGGTTTGGTTTGAAATTCTTAGAAGATACCGATGATAGATACCAGAAAAATATATGAAGATACATCAGCTAAAAATTTGTGACTATAACAATGAAATGAGGAAATAGTCTGAGTAAATCAGTATGACAATTCCTCATTTTAAAAATTCAGACAAAAATTATCCATTTCATTTTTTTTTTCTTTTTTAAATAGTAAATAATGCACTTACTTTTTTGTGAACTGTGTGGAACTGTGGACATTTACTATCCACTAACACTATATGAATGTGCACAAGAGGTCCATCACTGGAAAGTTCCTCGGAAGATCCCATAGGAGATGGAGGAGGGGTACAAGGATAGCAGCCATCACTGGTTAAAATACAAATTGCAAACATGTAAAAATATGCAGATTTTTAAAATGCAATTACGTCCCATAACTGTTGTGATATTTAGTGCATGAAATATATATGTACTGTTTGAAATACATATGCAAATCTAACAACTATTATGACACAAAGGTAGTATAATGATGTTATATTTTTTATGCGAAATACCTAGCACAAAATGAAATTTTTATAGTCACAGTTATGTATAAAAAGATATGTATTTTATGAAATTTGTAAAAATCTAAATATGGTATTTTTAAACAATAAAACAAAAAAAAAAAAAAATGACTGTGAGTAATAGATGCTTCTATGTTGAGTGACAATTTGGAATTGACAATATATACTAAACATTTGTAATGGTGAAATATGTTTAAAGTTAACATTTCTTTATGATTAAATATTTTTTTAATACAAATGTCAAATGAGAAATTTTGATTTTATGCCATCCATACATCTAATTTTGTTGTAATGATTTTGAAAATGAATAAATACCTTTAGCAATTTTAACAATATGAGAAAACCTTATTGAAAATATAATAAAAAATTTGACTTGACAAATGTTTAAGATTAATTTTCACTTAATTTTTATTATACTATTCAAATTGACAATTGGAAATCATGCACCACCAACGTTTTTTTTAGGTTTTTTTTTTTTTTTGGTATTGATGTGTTAATATGGTAAACATTGTTAATTCTCAGAAAATTTACATTAGATCAAACAAAGTCAAACATACATACATGTAAAAACCACAAACTGTTAGTTTCACTAACATACTAGTAACAATAAATTACCAACACAATATCTAATCTTTGATTTATAATAGAAAGGCTTTTTTTTTCTTCCTGTGAAATTTTACAAGGTATTATAATTTTGACAGTTTTTCTAATTCATTTCTGTGATTTTTTTCAGCCATATGGTATGAGGTATTCCTATGTAATACAAATAATTCACACAGTTGTATGGTTTCAAGTATTCCAATCTAATAATCATATACTTTCAAGTAATTATTTTTATCTAATAATTGTCATTTGATTGCACACAGTTATATGGCTTCAAATAACCAATAATAATATAATTTACAGTTATATGGATACAAGTATTCCTATCAAATACTTTTTAAAATCTATTTGGCTGATAGTGGTAGTATCTGTTAAGGTCCTACCTAAGTCAGAGTTGCAATGTTGAGACCAAATTTCAATAATTCTTAATTCTTGACTCACTTATTGAAGGTTTTTCTAAGAAAATTTCTCAGGAAAAATAAATATCTTCTGTAAAAATTATTGATAATAAAATCAATTTTTTTATTAAAACTAATCTACATAACTTTAAAAATAGAATGATGATGATGATTATTCAGAATATGTTGTTGGCATGAAAAGTATTAGTATAGAATTAGTGTACAATTAACTTTGGAAGACAAAAACTGAAAATAAGTAATCATGTAAACCAAGTATTACTAGTATTTTACCCCAAACCATACATTGAACCAAATACCTCTCTTCTGTCTCCTCTTCCTAAAGTAGAAAAAAAAAAACAAAAAAAAAACCCTATTTTAAGTCCCACCCAGACTGAAAAGGTAAATGAAAATGACTGAATAAATTTAATTTCAGTATTAATCTTTAATATACATGGTGTCTCAATATACATAGGATCCATATGACTGCTAATAATAATAATGTGGTGTTCTTTTTTGTTTCAAATTTGAAAATCGTATACTATAACAAGTATTATTCCTCAATCACAATACCTTGGACAAGAGAGAAAAAAATATCTTGCGTCACTACTTATTTGAAGACAAAATCATTGAAAACAGTGCAAGCAAAATTTCACAGGAAGTTCAACTTTAACAATTATCCCCAGAAAAGCCAAATTTATCATTGGATACATAAATTTCAAGCCACAGTGTCAGTAAACAACCTCAAGAAGAAGGCAGAAAATTCCATATCTGACAGGAAGTTGATGGCAAAATGTCCAGACAATATGGATGTGGTGAGAGATTCTGTCTGAAGGAATCTGAAAAAGTCCCTCCAAAAACATTCCCAAGAACTTAGTCATTTACATGCACTGGAGGATAAAGGCAATCAATTTCTGCCCTCATCATCTGGTTTGACATTTCTAAAGTGATATGATTGCTTTTTAAGACTCAGATGAAAGATGACTTGATGCAATATGAATTGTCATTAATGGGTTATATCTATTTTGAGACACTCTATGAATAAGAAATTTCTATAAAACTACCAATGTTCCCATAAAAAAAAAAATGTGGATTATTTATATATAGACTCAAACAGCTTGTTTATGAGTTCAAGATAGTTGTTGGTTGGTATTTTATGGCATATCAAACCTTGTGGATTATTCAATAGCAAATCCTATGTGTGTGTGTGTGTGAGAGAGAGAGAGAGAGATTTGTAAGCCAATAGGTTCAATATGGTGGTATCAGTAGTGTTGGTGATTTGAAAATGCATTGGTCATTTGAAGTCTTTTCAAATCACTAGAGTAAAAAAAGAGAAATAGAGAAGAAAGCTATATATATATATATATATATATATATGTATGTATATAGATATATAAAAACAGCACTTTTAAATATAAATAATTTTTTATATAAAGCTTTTAAAAAGAATTTTAAAAAATGGTCCTTGACAGTTGAGAGATTGTAAATCTTTCAGTCAAACATCCTTTTGATGAATGCATTGATTACTTCCCTTCATCAATAGATAATTCTATCGAAGCACTAAAATTTTTTCTGCATCAAACCTCAACTGACAGAAAAATTTAACTGAATTTTCTCATTAAACAATCCATGATCCAGTCAGCAAGAAAAGTTTCCACTAAAATCTAATATTTATCATATATTAGAAACTGTGATAGAAAAAAAAGCATAATGAATGAAGAAATTCTATTTGCTTGTGTTAAGTCCTAGTTTGTTTGATTTATTTCAATGGTATGTCAACCCATCTAGGATTATTTTATGCCTAGAGATTAGGAAATTGCATTCAATGAACATATATATTCCCATTTTTTGTCTAATTGTTTCATTCTTTTTTGCACAGTTATGATATCAAGTATCCCTATCTAATACAACTAATTTGCACACAGTTGTATAGTTTCAAGTATTCCTAACTAATACTAATAATTATATGATTTTATGTAATTATTGCTATTTAATAATATTCATTTGTTTGTACACAGTTATATAATTCTAAATTACTAATAATGATACTTAAACAATTATAGCTTCAGATAACTATTCTTAATACAAATAATTTACAGTTATATTGCATTAAGTATTCTTTCTGAGTATAAATAATTTTTAAACAGATCTATTTGACCCAGAGATGGGACCCTAACAAGTACAACCACTTTGGTTTAAAGTGGACCCGAGAATAATGCCAATGAAAAGATACTCTACACTCCTGAGATCAGGAGACTCGTTGTCAGATGCAGTTTAGTGTCATACTCAGAATGCCCCCATGTCTGCTATACTTGTCTTCAATGAACCTACCACATGAACTAGGTATTACTAATATTTCATCCCTAATCACACATTTAACCAAATACCTCTCTTCCATCTCATCTACCTAAAGTCAGAAAATCAAAATCACTTTGAATCTCCCTCAAATTGAAATGAATAATATTTTCATTTAAAGTTGAAGTGATCTTTTATCAGTGTTCAAGAAAATATAACAAAATGTTTTGAATATTTTTCCAACAAAGAAAAAGTCATAATTTAAAGTATCATGTTTCTAATGTTCGAGGAAGCAAAGTCTTTTCAGTCTAAGCACCTTGTTATGGAGATACATTTGATACCTAGGGACCCAGTAATTATGGGTGAATTATTTAATAGGAAACAAATACATTAAATAAATGTCGGTAGGAGGAACGAGTAAGATATAATGCCACCACTCAACTGGAGTCAATTATCTTACAGATATAAATTTCTCCCATTTCCTACCAAGGATCTTGTTATAAAATGTAAACATGTTTTTTTTAACATATATACCTTTTAATCATCAACTGAATTATTATCAATGGTAAACAGACCAGAAATAAACAATCCAATAAATTTGTCAAAGAACTTCAAGGAAGATGACAATATATTAGGGTGTAGTCATTGATGGCTAATCCTCAGATGGGGAGAAAAACACACAAAAATACAACTATAAGAGAGAGAAATGAATAATGGTTACAGCACATGGATGGGTGGAGTTGGGTTTTATGGTATTGTAGGTTATTTAATGCCAAATCCTGTTTATAAATATTTATTTGCATACAATCAAATGGTTGGTTGGTTATTTGGGTTTTATGGCATATCAACCTTTGTAGGTTATTTAATACCAAATCCATTTTTATACAAATAGTTCTATTTCAAACAATTCAGTTTAGTATAAGTATAGATTTTGTTTACACACAGTTAAATGCCAAAACAGTAATATAATGAACAATTCAGTTTAGTGTAAGTACAGTTTCATTTCAAATAATTCATTTTAGCATAAGTACATAGTTTAAAAGTACATAGTTTGTCAAAAACGTTTCTATTTCAAACGATTCAGTTTAGCCAAACAGTTCTAATTCAAACAATTCAGTTTAGCATAAATACGCAGTTTAGTTCTATCTAACCCATAGATAGGGCCCTATCAGGTGCTACCATTCCAGGCCAGAGCAGACCTGGGAGCAATGGCAATGAAGGGGTGCTCCGCATTCCCCAAAGCTTCAGTATCACTGGAACATCACCATCAGATTGTTTAGTATCATATTCAGGACACTCACTGGTGGTGGGGGGTGCATTTGGTGTATTCTACAGCCCCCGCCGACCAGGCAAACAAATTTCTTCATTCTTGTTGGAATCAACTCTTCTAGTATTTTTGATTCATTTCTCATTCTCCATTAATGCAAATGTTTGTCTTCTCCCACCCCAAGCCATCCCTTGTCACTACTTACATGACCAATTACTGGTGACCTTAGCTAAACCTGGCCCAGTGTGCTAGATCAAGCATATCTTGTTACACCTAGCCCACTGGATGAGATGTTGAACTCTGTTAACTTATCTTTTTTTCTGACTGCTGGCTTTTTTGATAACTTATTCTTTCATGACCCAGTACTCTTTGCTTACAATGTCACAATATCCCAATACATAACTTTTTCTTTGCAAAGTGAGTTCATATGACCTTGAAAGGTCTTCAATTCTATGAGGTTAAACAGAAAAGGATTAGTGAATCATCAGAAAATTTTGATTAAATTTCACCGAGTTATAGTCATGCATTAGATGTTTTTAATTTCATTTATTTTTTATTATATCAGTAACAAGGACTGACTTTGCAGTAAGAAAATTAGGTTGACACAAATCATTTTTGGGTAAGTGAATTTTCCCTTTAACTTTTTTTAATCTTACATGCTAGATGGAAGGATGATTATTATGCTTTTCATAATAATTAGTTTGAAATAATATTTAGTTTAAATTGCCAAAAACTTTTGAAGAGATCTTTTACTAGAAAAATATAACATGAAGTGTTTTTAAAATTTTTCCAACAAATTCATAAAGACTAATATCACAATCAAAATACTCTGATTATAGAAATAAATCAGTTTCTACAGTCTGATTTGCTGTAGATGCACTGATTTTTGTAATTAACAAAAGAACAAATTAGAAAACAAACTCAAAACACAAGATTAAATCCTCCAATATAAAAACATGGATTTAAGAAAAATGTAGTAAAGAGATTGGAAGAAAAACTGCAAAGGGAATGTTGTAGTGGTCAATATCTGTAAAAATATCTACTGGTAGTCCAACTACCAGACCCAAAAGGAACCATGCTCAATATGTGCACAATCACATTCACAAAAACAGGGATACCTGACAAACATTCTGGCTGGGCCAATGCTTGACCTACGAAAACATGATTTTGCAGTCAACTCAGCAGATGATTTTGTTTCAAAGAAGTTGTGTGGAAGTTTGAAAGCTTTGCAAACTGAACATCGACGACTGGAATTACAGAAGTCAAAATCAATGGCAATAACATTACTGTTATATCAGATGAAATTAAAATAAGGCACTCTGAGACAGAAACTTTGTCACAATCAGAATGATTCATCACCTTAAAGCCTACTCAGCAAGGAGGTAAACAATGTCAGACAAAATTTAATTAAATCATGAATTATAAATATATATATATATATATATATATATATATGTGTGTGTGTGTGTGTGTGTGTGTGTATGTATGTGAATGTAAAGTGGTTCAAGTGCAACTGTTGTAGAATCTTCAGTATTCAGAAACAAATCTTTAATACATTTTCCCCCAATGTGTAGAACAATTAGATTTGCAGTTTACAGATCAAATATAAATGTGTCCACCAAGTTTCACTTTAAGAGGATTTTTAATAGACTTCAACAAATTGAATTTTTTTTTAAAATACAAAATTCAATTTAACAGTGTATAGTGTTCGACATGCTATACACAGTAGTTGTTCTCATTTGATTTATTAAATGGCATATCAACCTTTGTAGATTATTTAATGCCATAACAATGTTTGTAGAAGGACAATAGTAGTACTATTTAACCTATAATTGGGGGCTAAAGGAGTTCATACTTTTCCCAAGGGTATTAGTCCAAATGTGAATGTAATTGAGTGACTAGAGTTCAAACATGTATACCACAATGTTGCAGTCCAGTACGTTAGCTATTACACCAATTTGAAACTGGATAACTTAAGCTAAAATAATTATCTTTATCATTATCATGTATTTTTAGTTTTATAATTTGATTATCATATATTTAGAAATCATTTAACTCTAAAATTGTTTCAACTTGTTTAACATGATGTTAATCAATTGTGGGAGGAGTAATCTGATTGGTGCAAAAAGTGGGTGGATGATATAAGACAAGACAAACCAGATGTTTATTTCTTCTCTTTTGTTGGCTTCAGAGAAAAGTAGAGCATAATGCATGCATAAGAATTATGAAGTTGAGAGATTTTGTCATTAAAGTTGCTTGTGTAGAAGAAGGGATGGAGAAAAGAGGTTAGTGACTCTTTGCATATATGTAAATTTTGTTTAATATCACAATTCACAAAAGATAAGAACCTGGTGAACCATTTTAATAAATGAATAACTATGTTAGATAATAAGATACCGAATAGGAGATACAAGATGGACAGCCATGTGGATTGATTAATTGTAACATGTTAACTTGTCTAGGGTTATTTTATGCCTAGAGGTTAGGGAATTGTGCTCATATTTATATTTTTTCATGTAGTTATTTCTTAAGGATTTTTTGTATACAGTTATATAATATCAAATATTCCTATTGAATGCAAATAATTTGCACACAGTTGTATAGTTTCAAGTATTCCAATCTAATACAAATATTTTATACACAATTATATAGCTTAAAGTAACTATTTCTATTTAAAAATAATCAAGTTTGTATACAATTACATAGTTTCAAGTAACTCATAATAATGCTTAGTAAACAATTATAGCTTCAAGTAACTATTCTTAATATAAATAATTTACAGTTATACAGCATCAAGTTTTCCTATCAAATACAAATAATCTTTAAAAAGAGCTATTTGACCCATAGATCGGACCCAAGCAAATATTAGCACACCAGGTCAGAGCAGAACAAGGTGTAATGGCATTGAAGGGTTACTCCTGTTGTATAGCAGAGAAAGACAACAATGCTGATGTATAAAAATATAATCAGTTTCTTTTCTTTTTCTTTTATTACCCAAAATGTTTGAACAGGTAATGGTAAGAGAGAGTCAGAGACGGCTGTGCTGCACACACAGGGGTGGACAGTACAAATCTTCTATGAAACCTCTCTGCTTTTCTGTTGTTCAGGTTGAAATCTACCTGGTTATATAATATTCTAGACGCCCACACAAATTCTCATGGTTCCATCTCTTTCAACCTGCTGCCTATGCAACACATGTGATCACGCTTCCTTTTAGCATGCCACCTACACAATATTTTGCCACATTTCCGCCTGGGACACCTGTGTCCTGTTTATTTAGGCAACAGGTGCATATCCTGTTATTTTTGTTCCCAATGTCTGACTTCTGAAGATGCATCAACATGTCAAAGGGACCTTCAAGTCAATATCCAACAGTCCTCAGATCTCAAGAACGGGAACCTCACCATCAGATGCAGTTTAGTGTCATACCCAGTAAACCATTTTTTTCGAGGAGGTTTCTTACTCCTCAGCAGAGGATATAGTCTACATATTCTAAGCTCTGCCAACAGAATATAATAGCCAGAAAGAGAGGAATCTTGAAAGGAAAGACACAAGGGGAAAAAAAAAGAAGGAAACAATGAATATGAAATATAGAAAGAAAGAGGAGAAAAAACTGAAAGAAAGATGGATGTGAATAATTTCCAAAGCAAAATGATAACAATATCATTTAGGAAATTTTAATACCATAATTATTTATGTATGACACACATCCCTAAATTTGGGCTATGAAATTCTGAAAAGTAAAAATTAATAAAATGATAATTATATATATATATATATATATATATATATATATATTATGATTGTCAGATTCACCACAATCTGACAATATGATAACAATGTGGAAAGTTGGATAAATCAAACACTTAAAACCAGTTTAGAAGGAGTGATATTTCATTCTTTTAAAGTTCTTAAAAATGAAATAAAAGAACAAAATATTGTGCTTTCTAAACCGGTTTTAAGTGTTTGATTTATCCAACTTTCCACACACATATATGCATAGAAGTAGATAAGGAAATTAAATCCATGAAGAAAAGTAGAAAAAACCCCAAAATAATCCAATAAGGGATGAATTTATCATGAAAGTCAATGAACATTTCAGTTATATTAGCCTCCTTCAGGACTTTAAATGCAGGAAAAGTATTGTTAAAATAGCAATGAACGTTTGATGAAATAGCAGGAGAAAAGAAAGTGTGTATAAAAAGATTCATAACAGTATATTCAATATTATCTTTTAAAATATTATTACATAGTTGGTACATTGAATGATGTTTGAAATTTGTTGGGTTTCTAAGGGACATAACAGAAGATGATTGGAGGTGCCCGTGG
This sequence comes from Sepioteuthis lessoniana, assembly GCA_963585895.1. Classification (NCBI taxonomy): domain Eukaryota; kingdom Metazoa; phylum Mollusca; class Cephalopoda; order Myopsida; family Loliginidae; genus Sepioteuthis; species Sepioteuthis lessoniana. Next base: position 19,996,505 of record OY757921.1, on the reverse strand, counting down.
TGTAATGGTTATCGTCGCAGGATGTGGACACGACGACACAAGTTCAAATCCTGGATGAGCCTGATTACATTTCACATAGCACTAATACCCTTGGGAAAGGTATGAATCCAATTATTCTCCCTCCAGCTATGGGTAAATAGTAGGGCAGACTAGGTTCTTCAGGCTTGGTGAGGCAACTAGTCTAGGAGAAGGAAAACTCTGAATTCAAACCTGTTAAACTCCACTTAAAAATTGACCTTGTGTCATATCCTGCCTGAGTGGAGGGGTTGGTAAATAGGATAACAGAAGATGATAAAAACTGATAGAATATTTTGGAAAAATAAAAAATGGAAAATGAAAGGAAGAGAAAATGAGTATGAACATATTGTTCATGAGGATAAATTCAATACATGCGGCTCAAGGAGATATAAATTTGTGAGGAGAGAAAATTAATTAAAATTTGATATGTTTTAACTATTTAAAACTAATTTACCTAAGAAAGGGGACAGATTGAAAAATCCAGGACCCGTATTAATGAATTAATCAAATTTTGGATTATTTTGTTTTTCTACTTATACATACAAGCACCGACTTTTTTAGCAACAGTTTAACATATTCAAATTTTTATCCCATTTGTATAGACTAAAAATAAAAATTCATACAACTTATATATGTTTTGAAAGCGTCGAATCAACCGAAAAGGACATCGAAACGAGGTTAATGAAAGCATGGACAGCTATCAATAGGCTATCGATTATATAGAAATCAGACCTGACCGATAAAATGAAACGCAGTTTCTTCCAGGCAGCGGTCACATCGATACTGCTATATGGCTGCACTACATGGACGCTAACAAAACGGCTGGAGAAGAAGCTAGATGGCAATTACACAAGAATGCTGCGTGCAATCCTGAACAAGTCCTGGCAGCAACACCCCACAAGACACCAACTGTACGGCCACCTGCCCCCTATCACGAAAACTATTCAAGTTAGACGAACCAGACATGCAGGACGAACTCATAAGTGATATACTCTTATGGACCCGCACACATGGCCGAGCAAAAGCAGGACGACCAGCACGAACATACATTCAGCAGCTATGTGAGGATACGGGATGTTGTCCTGAAGACCTACCTAGGGCGATGAACGATAGGGAGGAGTGGCGAGAGAGGGTTAGGGATATCCATGCTACCAGCGCGATATGATGATGATGATTTGAACAAAAATGCCAAGTGCAATAAAAATAAGTTCACATGAGAAGAAACAAGATTATAAACAAACACACATTTCAGTGGCCATTACTCTCTAGTGGCATGAAATAGAAATGTTTGCTACATATTAGTTAGTTTGGATCCGAGATATAACTTATAATCCTGAATATGGTGATGCACATAGCGAGATAAAAGGTTAATATTTAGTTCTTGTGTATAGTAATTACCCCTGACTTATTGGCTTAAAAATGTGGAGGACAAAGTGTGTTTTATACACAAATAATTATTTTAATAATTCTGGTTATAATAGAATTAATTTTTTAATTTTTTTATCTCTCAAAGGTTAACATAGAAAATCACAGAATTGTGTAATAAGGAAAAATCAAAACTGAATTTAAAAAAAAAAAAATGCTCACTTTTGTTCTTTTCTGGTCATTTTTCTTCGTGTCGTTGTGGAAGTGTTCTTTTTAGAATGAGTCAAAAACACATTTTCTTCATGAAAACTGGAAGGTAGCGAACCTGGCATCCGTGGCTTGGGAACCATAATAGTGCAATCTGGACAGGAAGTGGACAGCAAAGAGCCAATATTCTCATCCTTAGGCTCAGGTTCTTCCTTCTGAGATGACAACATGAGGTAGCGATGCTTGGAGTCTTTTTTCTGAAGTAAGTCTTCCATCGTAAGTGACTTGAGAGATAGATCAAAGGAAGAGACATAATTTCCAGCACGGTGATAAACAAGAACCAAATCCTGAAGGCGGAGGTCAACAAGGCCATTTTGAGAATCAGGACCAAAATCTCCGTGCATCTCAATACTAAATACAGGCACTTCAAAACGTGCCTCTATGGGAAGACTTGCTGGAATTGTTTTGGTGGAGTGGGAAGAATCACTGCTGGCTGTACGGGTTATCTTACTGGCATCTGATTCACTTGAGGAATCAAGCTTCAGAACAGATACACCTAAATAGAAAACATAACAATTAATGGAGGTAAAATAGTATAATACAACAAGCAGTCTTATAAATAATGCATGTACAGGCACCTTCAGATTACATTCGTATACAACATTCCAAGGTCTTTAAAGGAGTACTGAGATTTACCTCAAAACAGAAATATTATAAGCTGTTTTAAGCTAAAGTACTTTACAATGAAACACTTTAAGCATTTTAAATAAGAGTTGTCTCAAAAAAAAAAAGAAAAAAAAAAAAGAAAAAAAAAGGATTTTTAAAACAATTTAATAATGCAACATTTTAGTGTAATCACAACTGAAATGTTGTATCCCAGTAATGTACAATGATCATAATGTGCTCAAGTGCAACATAGTGCATTTGCTGTTCTCCCACCCACCAGACAAGTTAAACAATGAATGAGATTTCCATAAAATTCTGTTTCAAATTAAAAAATAATTTTTAAAATGTCTTACCTATAAGTAATGACAGACCTATAAAAAGCACTGTCATGAATAGTGCTAGAATTCTTAAATTGAGTTCAATGAACCATTCTTAATATTCGATCTATACATAATGTCATGAATGGTACCAGAATTCTTAAATTGAGAAGAATGTTAATCAATGATCATAAATATGAAAAATCTATGCAAATGGACAATAATCATATTGAGTTATTTTTTGATAATATATAACTCATCTTTTAGCTGCCTTACTCTCTTGGGTTAACCCCTTTCAAACGATTTTTGTTTCCAAAGTTGAAAACCACCATGAAAGGTCAGGTTCACTTTCTTTGTTTAATGACATATCAACCTTTGTGGGGTATTTAATGCCAAAACCATCCTTGTAAAAGAACAGTAGTGGTAAATTTTAATTCATAGCTGGGGTGATAAGGAGGTTGATAACTTTGGCAAGGGTATGTGAAAGGTCATCAATTTTAGATAAGAGATGAGATAGAAGAAAATTATCAATGAGACTTACAGTATTACTCAAAAAACTTCCAGAATAAATTTTGGGAATTTAAAAACAAAAATTGCTGTGAATGGTGTATCAACAGCAGAGGGGACTATTTTGAAAGAGACAAGTTTCATTAATTTATAGTTAAAGCAATAAATTTGTTTTTGAAAAAATTTGGTTCTTTTTAGACACACTTCATATATCTTATATCAATTCAATATACAGGAACCAAATCTGTACAGTATGGAAGCAGGGGGAGCAAGTAAAAGTTGTCTTAGAATTTTTAAAGAATTCATGAATAAATTGTGACATGTGACAAACAAAACCTGGACACTGTATCATAAAATCCACCTATTTATGTGTCACTCTTTATTTATATATAGCTATATAAATAAAAATGTAAATGTATGTTACTAACTGATAATATCCAGTTTCATACCACTAATTGGTTTAAAATTTTCAGAGAGTATTTTATTTGAATTCAGGAGTGTTTTTATAAACTTATTATCCAAAAATATTACAGTAATAAAAAAAAATATTTTTAATAAGTTGTTTTTCTCCGACAAAAGCCGAACGCAAAAACATAACTTCCGTTTCCAAGAATTTTACACGTGATTTATTTTTTCTGCTTAGTCACTTTTCTTTCTTTTTTGGTTGACTTAAACAGAGGCACTAAACTTTAAACCATATTTCATTGGTTCAGTAGTAAGTAAATTTTTTTTTTATTCTAATGAATTGTTCACAAAATATTTTTTTGTGTTTAACTTCAACGAAAGACATCCATTAAAAAGTTTTCTTTCTTAAACCATATTTCGTTGGTTCAGTAGTAACAAATTGTTTACTAAACATTTTTTCTTTTTTTCAATATGACATTTTTTTCTCTTAAAGTTCAATGAAAGACATCTATATAAACAAAAATGTGAAACATGCACTTTCTTCTCCCCCCCCCCCCATTTAAACAAATGGAGCCACAGCAACGCGTGGCCGGGTACAGATAGTGTGTGTGTGTATATATATATATATATATATATATATATATATATATATATATATATATATATACATATATATACACACACACACACACACACACACACACAACTATAAGAGAGAAGTAAAATAATAAAAACTAATAATATCTACCAGGAAGTGGGGTTCCATCTGCATCAGTTTCACTGTACAAAGAAAATGAAACAGTATCATCCTCGACACTGCCCAGGGTTAAGTTATGCCGTGTCTCAAGGATTTGCTCATACACTGGTTTAGAAACAACCAACTTGCAAGGTGTGGCCATCACAATACTGACAGAAAGAGACTGTTGAAGTGTTGGCTGGGAGGGAACATCCTTGCTACTACGTTCTCCAGAGGAAAACGAATGAGGTACTGAACTACCCCGACTTGAAGCAGGCCGTGAGGTAGGATCGTCTTCAGGTACTGAAGCTTGGGACCGAGGTTGTGGATGGAGTGGTGATGACTCTGCCATATTTGGTGGTTGGGTAATGTCAAATTCAAACACATGGATAGTAATTTCCAGGTTAGTGTCATAGAGCACTGGATTGCATTTTCGGAACATCTCATCATTGAACAGTTGTTCAATATCAAGACCTCGCCAGTTGAAAACACGCTCATAAATATTGAATGTACTAAGGTTGACTGCGTACAAACTCATCTTATCCACTCGGATGTTGATCTGGTCTTTAACATCCTTGACCTCTCTCATATGGCCAACCATATTCTGGATGGAAATCTCTCCCAGGCAAGCCATCAACACCTCTGAACTGGTCTGCTTACGAGGCAGGAAAACAATAGGTGTGTCAACACGCATATCTATAGTTATGTGTAATTCATGCTCCTCCCCAGCAGATGCTCCTGTGCCAGGAACCCATACGTCTTCACTGAAGGAAAGGTCAGGTGGGAAAAAGTCATTCATCTCAAGTGACTGACTCTGTGATTTTCGTAAGTTGTGTGGAGAATGTTCAAGACCGGAACCACCGGCAGTACTTTCTGTGCGTTTGGCCACTAGACCTCGTGCAACTTCTTTAGCAGCATGTTTGATTGAAGATGCCACATTATAAGTATAGTCTTTAAAGTCAGAGAGGCATTCAGTCAACTCCCGCAGGAAAAGTGGGGAATGGATATAACAGACTGATGCCATGCGAATCTGTACCATAACATCTTGCTTGGACATAGTAAATGATTTATAGATGAGGCTGTCGTTTAGAGGTAGCATAGGGAAGGAACTGGAGAGAGCAGTAGAACGGTCGAGATATCTCTCCAGTTGAAAAGTCAATGCATAACTGCTGCCACCAGTGTTATCTCTGCCACTTTCTGATGTTCCTGATGCAGCAGCTGTTGTATACAAGTGCACCATATCATGGGTGCTAGAGAAGCTAGGTAATGCAGACAGCTTGCCTACTTGTAGGATGTATTGGTGTCGATGAGCTTCTGCTGTTATGTTCACAATGTGGAAGCCTTCTAATGATCCAGCAACCTCAAGCTTTTCACCTGCAAAGAACCAAACAAGCTTTATAAAACACAATAATTAATAATTTTACAATAATTCACTAAATGTATTTTTCCATTTACTTATCATCACTTAACTACCCTATTTTTAGTAGCCTTGAATGGAACCCCAGAGCATATATTTAGAATATTAGGTTTTAGAGAGGGATTCAGTTTAAAAGTAAATTTTTTTAATCCATGGAAAGGTTATTCTTGATATATGAAAAATAAACTAAACACAAATTTTAGAAAAACTTATTCTTTTTAATAGCCAAACTTTCTGGCTTCATGGAAAATACAAAGGTTCATAGGCTGAAAGGTTCAAAGGCTAACCAAGATACTATCATGGAATATGACTGAATGAGGTTTATTTTTTCAATATAGTCCACCTTGCAGTCGACACGCTTCTTTCATCGGTGTTGTAGTACTTGGATATCATGGGTCAAAAAAGAAAAAAAAAAAAAAAAAAAAAAAGAAAAATCAACAGCAGATATGATATCATCATATGAACTTTTCAGCTAATCCTTGTACCACAAATTAATTAAAATGATTTATTTTAATAATCAAGATTTTTTTCAACCTAAAGAAACTAATTATGGAATCACTGAACTCTGACGAAAGAAGAATAACTCCCTCTCCAGGGAATCTATTTGCTAACAGTGGGAGATTATTGTTTAGAGTTATCTCCTACAATGGAACTCAACAAAAAAAAAAAAAGATCAACAATTGAATAAGTTTTGCCTGGTAAACCTTTGCCAGTCAGGACAAAAAATTTTGTTCCCTACTTTCTATAATTCTTCATGGCTCCAATCAGAAAATTTTCACTTGAAATAATGGGAAAAATGATAAAACTCCTTCAAGAAATTTTTGTTTATATTTGTAACATGAGTAATGGCTACCATGGAGCTATAAACATTAACCTCTCAATGATATTTATTAAATCATAAGTCCTCACAAAAACATTGTTTGGCATTACTAGTCTAAATAAGATAGGTTTTCAGCTAGTTATTATAAAGTCTGATAAGATGAATTTAAATTTGGAGATATCTTACAATTTTTTTTGCACATTAACTGTAGTCAGTGTATTCTAAACCCCACCAACATTGATATAACTTTGGAATTCATGACAAAATTATATCAACAAATTCTAATACACTGGTAATAAAAATATCCAGTTATACACATTTTTAAGGGACAAATCTACTGCAAGAAATATGTGAGCAAAAGTTTGCTAAATATTATGTATCAAATTTTGTATAAACACTGCAAAAAAGTCAGCAACAATTATTCCAACAAAGCCTTCTTTAGATGATCACTATGTTTTAAGACTTGAACCACCATTTGTTTTTGTCATATATGTAAAAACCACTAAATCAATTTGTAAGTTTGTCACAAAAGATAGTTTCAGTACTTACTGAGACGAGCATTAATCTGGGCATTCGACATAGTGACAGTGGCTACTTTTTTAGCACTACGGCCAGCTTCTGAGTCCTCTAGCCTCACTAAAAGGATATTTAAACGGTGGAAATCTGCAGTCATGCCAATGCACATATCAGAAATACCCTGGAGAGAAAAAAAAAGAAAATAATATACCAAATAATCATAAATACAAATATCAAATTAGCAAGAGATTGATTTTAATGGCATGTTAACTTGTCTAGGGTTATTTCATGCCTAGACATGAGAGAATTGTACATTGTATGTTTGCATCTACATTTTTTGTGTAGTTTCTTAAGTATTTTACACACAGTTACATGATTTCAAGTATTCCTATCTAATACTAATAATTTGCAAATAGATCTATTTAAGTTTTAGATGGGACCATAAGTACTACCACTCAGAGTCAGAGTGGGCCTAAGAGTAATGGCAACGAAGAAGTACTCCAAATTCCCTATATTCTCCAGAATTGGATCCTCACCACCAGATGCAGTATATTGTCATATTTATAATCTTTTCTTTTTTGGTGGGAAGAAAGCTTACCTTGGTGCTGAAGATACAGTCAGCATATTCTAAGCCCAGTTGGCTGACAGAGCAATGTTGCAAGAGAAAGAAAAGATCTAAGATCTAATTAATGGAAGGTATTATTTATATGTTTATTTGATTATTTCTATTAAATGAATTTTTAACATTGTCTTTAATTGGAATCATTTTGAGATGAGGCTTCTTAATCTGAGAATTAATTTTTATTTATTGGGGACTTTAATAAATGGATTTATAAGACCAAAAAAATCCATCCTTGATCGCCCTTCGGGGCTCGTAGTGCAGCAGATAGAGGCGTTGAGTCTCAACGGTTCCAGGTGAGCATTGTCAGAAGATAGCAGTTTCAAATCCTACCCAAGCCGGCCAGAGGTTTACTTGGTCAAAAACGTGGTGCAATAGACAACAACTATGGAAGGCAGTAATTACTGGGGATACAGTTACAAGAATCAGCATTCCTATCCAAGGTCGCGGTAAAATCACCTGAAGAAGGCCAGAGGTGAAATTTGGTCGAAACGTAGTGAAAGAAGAAACAACACAAAAACTACCAAGATGAGGACAAAAAGTCCACAATAAATAAAAATTAATTCACAATTTTTTAACGTTTTTTTTTTATATGGTTATTTAATGCCAAAAGTCATCCTTGTAGAATGGCAGTAGTGGTACAATTTAACCAATAGCTGAGGTGAAAGGAAATAAGGGAGTTCAGACTTTTCCGTAAGAGTAGTAGTTGGAAAGTGAATGTAATAGTTTGACTGGAGTTTGAACTCGCTTACTTTGAGGCCACAGTCCAGCACTTTAACCATTACACTACAAGGATCCCCCCCCGCCCCAATAACACATGACCTATATAACAAGCAATATAACTTCTTATGATAAGTAACTCAGAAAGAAGTTAAATGAAAACCCATCAATGTACAGATTTAACTATTGACCTTTGACTTGATGGTGGATTGCTTTCGGGAATCTGAAGATTTCTGCTGGTCTCCTTGATTCGCTTCTGCAGATTCCTTATTTCCTTTAGCTGTGAATTTTGTAACCTCTTTCATTGTAGTATGGAAGAAAGACATGATCTCTGTGAGGGTTTCTTGGTTTGCTGCAAAAAAAAATAAGTAAATAATCAAAAATAAGTTGCATACTATGAAAAATAAGAAATCAAAGGATAAAATAATAGACGTACACTAAAAGGTTTGCAATATTTTGGTACATGCTAGTTTGCAGCACTTATAACACTTGACCAAAGCAGTTCAAACAGTGTAGTTGGTAGTATTGTGGTAGTTGGTACTCTGACATATTTTGTATTGCTTCATTCCAAGTATGATTCAAAAGCTGCACAGATGAATAGCAAAATAGTTATTTGTCTCTGCCTCCCACCAGACAGAACCTGACACAAGGTCAATTTTTTTAAGCAGAGTTTAACAGGTTTTAATTCAGAGTTTTCCTTCTCCTAGACTAGTTGACTCACCAAGGCTGAAGAACCTAGTCTGCCCTACTATTTACGCATAGCTGGAGGGAGAATAATTGGATTCATACCTTTCCCAAGGGTATTAGTGCTATGTGAAATGCAATCAGCCTCATCCAGGATTTGAACTTGTGTCCATTTCCTGCGACAATAACCATTACACCACGGGCACCTCCTGAATAGCAAAATAGTCTAATCTAGACATACTTTACAAGTTCAATCTAGACTATAGCAGAAGCAACCAAAAACATTAGTTGTGCAAAAGGTAAAGGCACAGTTGATCGCAGTACAATAACAAGGTGGTTGAGAAAGTTTTGCTTAGGTTGCAAAAACCTCAACAATCAGACAAGGTAAAGTAGGCCTAAAGCTATGGATTCAAAGGCTGTGCTCTAAGCCAAAGAGGTAAATCTGGTATGTAGCACTTGGAGAGTATCAAGCAGCCTCAGCATCTCATAGTCCAGTGTGATTTGTTACTTTTACAATCTTGACAAAAGCATCTGGAACTGTCAGATAGTGCCTCATGTTACTAAAATATTGCAAAACGTTTGACTCATACAAGTAGATACAAAGTCAACAAAAAGAAAAAAGATTAGAGAAAAGAAAAGAGGTAAACTAAGAATATTAATGAAAGAGAAAACTATATAGGAGATTAAAAACTCACCAATAACATCAAGGCTGTTGAACTGGATATCAGCTTTGCCAACCCTTTCATTGGTTGGGTTGTTTGGGCAGTTACTAGCTATAAACTGAATATGCAAAGTTATCAAAGCTTCACCTTCTTGTGAGGGTTCAGTTCCACTTTCATCACGCATATCAGTTAAACCTGCTAAAATACCAAAATAATACTTAATGAGTTGCTAAATAAATAGTATACTGAACAATTTGCATGATCACTAAATTAAGGTTATATGGTTATATTGAACTGACCCTAAAAGTGGGAATTGAAAAGTTTATGATCCAATCAAGAGAATAATTTTTTTTTTTTTAATTTCTTTAAAAGGAAGTTAATGAAATTTGAGAAAATAAAAATGTGTCAAATGGATTGAACTTCAAGATGAATATGTGGAATAGCATGTTTTATTTCATGCTGCAAAGTCATTCCTTTCTTGATCAGGCTCATATTATCCAACTTTTATGTTTTTACATTACTTTAAAACAGCAAAAATGAAACATCACAGACAGATATTTGTTAGTACAATAGTATTAAAATGCACTAATTTCCAATTTAAAATTGTGGAGTTAGCATTTGTGTTCAGCCTGATCATTATAATTTTTCAAACGACATAACTATTAAATGCTAACTACATATTACTTATATTTATTTATTTGCAGTAAATTGTAATATAAGTTCTATAAAACAGGATAGACTTCAACATTGAACTTAATGGCAGCCAAGAAGAAGCTTTTAAGTGAGTAAAAAATAATTTCCATAAAATGTCTATAAATTTAGTGCAAAGAGAAACATTTTAGTGTGACTATATTGCTAAGAGAATTATCATAACAAAACAAAGGTCAAATTAAAATAAGAACTGAATTAAAATCCATAGGTATAAAAATCAATGTGCGTGTGTGTGTGTGTATAACACTTTCCTACATTATCAGAATATTCCTTGACAAAGAGATAGAGTGACTGAGTAATGAGAAAATGTTTTATTATGGTAATACAAGACATCATAGCACTTAATTTGCTCCTCCTTCATGTTATTCTTCAAGAACTAGCTCTTTTATAATAATTCTAATAATCATCTGTTTTCTTGTTAAATCCAATTTATCAAGAAAAATTTTTTTCTCTTTCCGACATCTAGTCCTGAAAAAAAAAAATAATAAAACAAAAAAAAACTTTTTTTTTTTTTGAAGAGTTCAAGCTTGGTCATAATGCCTCATAAATAGCTGCCAATATGAACAGAGCATAGGGTAAAGGATCCACTTGTGAGCAGACAGTAAGTTTCAGAAGTTCCATAATAGTGATATGAATCTTGAAGATCAAGAGGACAGAGAACATTCATCCTCAATTGACAACCAATATCTGAAAACACTTGTTGAACAAAATTCACGTCAAAGTGTCAGAAAAATGTCTCAAGTAGTGGTTGTCAGTACTTAAACAATATTAGATCATCTCAGGAAAAGTGGCAAAGAGAAGAAACTCAATAAATGGATTCCACATAAACTCTAAATGTTTGAGTTCAATGTTTTGCACGTTCGATGCTGTTTCTATGGAAGTTGAATGATCCATTTCTTGATAGAATAGTCACTTGTGATGAAAAATGGATTTTTTATGATAATTATAAATAATCAGCTAAATGACTTGATCATGACAAAGCACCTAAACATTTTCCAAAACTGAAATTGTATAAACAGAAGATTATGGTGATTGTCTGGTAGTCTTTCATTGGTGTTGACTATTATAGTTTTCTGGAATATAACCAGAGCATCACTGTAGAAGCAACTGGATGAAATGTATGTTCAGTTAAATAAAATGCAACAAGTACTGGCTAATCAACAAGGTCTGATTTTGCTTCTTGACAATACTCAGCTACATGTTGCCAGGATGACACTGCAGAAGCTCAAAAATTTGAGATATGAAATTCTGCTATATCCACCATATTCTCCTGATCTCCTACTCTCCAAGTACCATTTTTTCAAGCATGTGGACAATTTTTCTTTTTATGCCAAAAATCTTCTGTTCCAAAGGAGAAGTAGAAACTGCATTTAAAGATTTCTTGGCATCAAAACTTTTAGAATTCTATCATACAGGCATAAAATAACCTAGTTAATTGATGGTAAAGAAGCATAAATATTCAGGGATCATATTGTGACTGATTAAAACTGTTTAATTTTATTCTAAAATCTGATATTATTTCCTAAACAACATAATATATATTTGAGTAAAAAAGCAGGAGGCTGAGTTGAAAAGAACTGCTAAAAATGTCTTGTTATTTTATATATTAAACATCTTTTTATGTATGTAAAAAAGTGGTAATTATAGTAAATATTGATAAATACATACAAATATTATTCAGTTAATTTTCTAAAAAAGAAAAAAAAAGTAATTATATGATTTCAAAAATATCCATGAGTTTTTAAAATTTATTTAATGAAACTAAAAATTATTTCAAAGCCTTGAATGCGTAACTAATGAAAAAAAAATTAATTCATTATTGATAAAAGATTTAAGTTGTTTAAAATACACAAAACAGATTCAACTAGACTAAGATGTCCAAAATGGTTCTGTAACATAAAAAAAATTACATAGAATGAAGTGAATTTTAAATTAAAGAAAACAATACTAACCTGAAAGGGAGGTAACAGGAGATGGTACAAGTTCAACCTGGGATTCAGAGCCACGAAGTTTTCCACTGCGACTATCCATCCTAAAACAAAAAAAAGGAACGGTTAAATGACAAAAATATTCCGTACACCTGAATTTCATAAAGTCCTGTCATCATTTCTAATAGATTTAAATTCCAATTATTTCAGCAGTTTAAATTTTAACTTTATTTACAAAATAATGGGATATAAAGTCACTATATACCAAAATTAAATATATTTTTATATTATAGAAATAAAAAAAGGATCTGTAAATTGTATATCATTAGAATATTTCTTAATATTTGAATTTGTGTTTTATATAAAAACAGAGTATCAAATTTATATTCTAAAATTTAATACTATGTATACTTAAAGGAATTAGCACATTAATCTATATATTACTAAAATTCTCATTATGTATACATATATATTTATTTACATTTTAAATATATAATGTAAATAAATAGAACTTAATGTCTTCTTTTTGATACAGTGTAGATCATCAAATTGATTAAAAATGGGTTTAAACATAGGTTACTTAAAACAAGTACATCCCTTGCCTTACTGCCAGTTTCAAAAGTATAAAGATAGTTTTGAGGAAGTTATTTCAATGGTATGATGTGCTGTTTTGCTGGAAAATGATCAAGTGTATGTGTCTGTAGCCATTACTCAGCATACCATAATAAGATTTTTATTAGAACAATATACTTAAAATGCTCTAACTTGAAGACTAAAGCAATTCCCAGTTCAATCTGTAGCTAAATGATAATATTTTTCTTTGAGAAAGCATTTATGATAAACATTTTTTTTAATCATACAAATTCTCAATATAATAGAGAACTATGAAATACTAATTAGAATCAGAATAGAATTACTATATGAATGCATTGCAAGTTATTTTAATTTAGGAATCTATCACAAAAGAATTCACTAGAGAAATGCATTATAATTTATTTCACTATGGAAATGTATTGCAAATGGTTTGACTATAAAAAAATGTTAGTTTATTTTGCAATGGAAATGCATATCCAATTATTTTACAATAAGAATGCATTAAATATTTTACTATAGAAATGCATTACAAATTATTTTAATAGCAGCTGTTTATGTAGTATCTATGTTAATGTCATCTGTTATATTATAGGTACAGTTTATTAAACAAATTCAATTTGAAATATAATGGAGATAATTATGATAATCTGATTAGAATCTTTCACTCTTATTCTTGAATAAGAACATTGATTTATTGATTTTAAAGGTATGTCAAACCATGGGGGTTACTTTATGCCAAAATGTTAAGAAATTGTATAAATTGTACATCTATATTTACATTTTTGTGCAGTTTCTTAAATTTTTTACACTCAGTTATGATATCAAGTATTCCTATCTAATACAAAAAATTTCTAAATATATATTTGATCCATAGATGAGATTAACAGGTACTAACAACCCAAATCAGAGTGGGCCTAAGAATAATGGCAGAACAAGAGCCTCACTACCAGATGCAGTGCAGTGTCATACCCAGGAAACCCACTTTTGAAAGGTTTTACCCCTCTGAAGGGAATACAGCTAGCTAATTCTAAGCTTCACCAACAAGGCAGATAAAATTGTTGATATTATTCATGGGTTGTCTAGTATACTAATAAAATCTGCATTACTATAATATTAGAAATACCTCTACTTGGTGATTAACAGGTAAATATTATACCCTAAAGTCTCTATACAGTAGAAAATCTACAGCAATTATTTCATGTTTTAAAATCAGATGATCACATATATAATATTCAATAGATAGTTCTATGATACTGTTGTGGCCTTGAAGAACTAGAAATGAATAACACAAAGAGATGTAAGGTTTACAGAAATACAGACAGTAACAGTTACCGGTAACTGACTAGACTCACTTGACTCATTTATCAAGTCAGTCACTATTCATAGTGTCAGGGAGGGTCCATGCAGTGATGTCATGGGGTATATCCCCATAACAGATACTTACGCTAGATTTTTGTGGGATGCAGCAAGTAACTCAAAATCTTTGCCAAATGTCTGTAACCCATCAACTAACAGCAAACTGTGAACAGTAAGAGTAATGGTTGCTTCTTTAGGCTTCTTGACAAGTCTGCCTTGCACATGATCAACTTGCAGCTCTGTAATTGGACGTCCTACAAACAATAATAAATAAAGTATAAGACAAAAATATTAATTCAACTTCAAAAGCAAATAAATCCCTAACAGAACTGTTTCCTGAAATGTAAAAAAAGAAAAAAAAACTATGTATGCCACAATTTTCAAAAATAAATTTCCCCCATTTTGCCACCAAAAACTAGTGGGTCTGAATATACCAGGCCCCCCCATCCTAGTCAGTAGCAGTCCAGTAGTCAAAGAGGACAGACCTCCCTCCAACCTTAGATTTTTCAGCTGCCAAACCAAATTTCACAATGATAACCAAGTTTAATCTTCAAAGGAATTCAGGATGGACACATAGGTCAGCAATCAAAAAAGAATGCTAAAAATATTTATGTATACTGTACACATTCAAAAATTAATACACAAAAATATATTTTGTAAATTATTACTTATTGCCAAAAATAATACATAAAAAGGCATTTGTTTCAACTCAACTTCCTGTTATCTGTTTTAAAACTTTGCTTGTTTTATTTAGAATGCAATTCAGCATTAAGTTTTTTCTCACAGGACCCAGAAGACTCCTTTGCAACAATATTAAGCTACATTTTGTTATGAATGTATGCATAATTTGCTAAATTCACTCTTGTAATATAAAGTACTGTTATCATTATTAATTTTAACAAGTATTTTCATTAATCTTTGAATTTCTATTCGTTTTTTTATTGCAACTCACTTGAAATGTCAAACTTCAAATACAGCCCAGATGGGAAATGATAAAAAAAAAATAAGCTTCCTTCAGGGACACGAGTTCAGATCTCGCTGAAAGATTATACTTTATTAATTCTGATTCATGCTGTATTCTCATTGCTAAATATTGATGGTCTGAGTGAGTTGAGATAAAAAGTAACTAAAAATTAAAGCAAATACAAGTCAAAATTAATATTATTGGCTGATAATGCTTCATTTAAAAATTAAGATTAAATAAAGAAAAGACTGTCTATAAAATGAGAATATAATAGTATTCTTTTAAAGTCTATTAGCTATCTGCAAAAGTTTTGCACTTTTTTCTTTTAATGTTTTCTATGATTTACACACTAGTTTTCAAAAAAATAGAGGAAGCTGGAAACTTCTGCATACACCTGACATCTTAAGTATGTATTTACCTAACCCCTCCATCGCAAGCAGGATGTGATACAAGGTCAATTTTTAAGCAGAGTAAAGCCAGTTTGAATTCAGTTTTCCTATTTCCAAAACTTGTTGTCTAACCAAGGCTAAAGAACTCAGTCTGCCCAACTATTAATCCATTGCTGAAATGATGATTCATGCCTTTCACAAGAGCATTAGTGCAAAATGAAAGGCAAACAACTTTGGTTACTGATTCTATTTTCCTACAATGCTAAAAGTGTGATGTTAGGCTTTATATATATATATATATATATATATATATATATATATATATATATATATATATATATAATAAAAAGTCAAGTTTGCGACCATAGTCAAAAGCGACCCGAAGGCTCCCTTTTCAATAGCTACTACACTGAGATGTAGGGGAGAGTGCTACTCCTTTCCCTGGATTGCTCCACTTTACCCCTGATATGTACCTTATAATGCTGAGTGTTAAGCAAGGAGTTATCAAGTGCCATTTTTTTGAGTCTTTGGTATGACTTGACCTGGAATTGAACCCCAGTCTTCCAGGCCATTGGCAAACACTCAACCCACGAGGGCAATGGGGCACAAATCTGAAAATATGAGGCACCCAATAAAAATTGAGTTTACTAGTAATCATTTATTAGCTAAGCTTGCTAACCATTTTACAAACAATGGCAATAATTAGATAGTTTAGAGAGAATTCAAAATTAGGAAATATGATGGTTTTAAATGCTTATTTGTTGCTTTCACAACAAATTTAGAGATAAACAAATGTGGAATGGATTTAATAACTCATTAGATATCATTGCTAATAATACTAAAAAGTAGGTTATCCAAAAATTTTACACATTCATTCTTTTAGTCTAAAATTATGTTAGGAATTGAAGCATTTTTATAATGGTTATCACAAAAGTATTCTATTTGGGTTTTAATGTAGAAAAAAATTTCTTATTCTCATCGTGAAGGAGGTCTGTTATTAAGAGAGGTCTCTAAAAATTAGCAATAATCAGTAACAAGCCGTGCTGCTGCAAAATGTAATTCATTTCCCCAAATTTTGATTTTAAGTTCGAACGAAAGTTTAAATCTAAACTTTCGAACTTAAAATCAAAATTTAAAAAAATTAACCAGTAATGTATCACAGAAATAATTATTCCTATTCAGTTAAACATTGCCAGTTAGCTTTACAGGTAGTTCTTCAAACTGAAAATGTAAAATAATTATATTACATTATTTCTTAATGAGAACAAACAAAAATGAATGTTTAAAATCAATAAATCTTCCAAAAGTTTTTTTCCCTACAAAACTGAAATTTTTCAAAAGATATCAACTTCATAAAACAATATAAAAAACAATTAGTAAATTATTTCTTATGTGAATTGACTTTTTTCTTTTTATAGTAAGTTATCATTTGTAAAATGTAACCATTTGTTGTAAATTCTAAAAACAATAAAATAGACATTGAAACCCTAATTGTAACTATTACCCCAAACCCAAATCCATGCCCCTAGAATTAGAAAAATAAAATAAGAAGAAAGAATTTTTAATATTTGTCAGTTAGTATTGCTGGATCTTTGATCCAAGTTTTGACATCTTACTCAACATAAATTTCAACTAGAATATCTCTATAAGAGAACTAGTATATATATATCATCAAGTCACACTGACAGTATGGAGTTCCTTGACGCTCTTGCCATCCATCCTTATCATCCATTTTTCCTGGCAGGTCCTCTACACTGTATCCTGTGTCCACTCAGAGCAGACCTAAGTAAATCTTTGCTGGTCAGCCTACACTAGAACATCCATCTGCAGGAGTCTATAAAAGAATGTCACTTATTAGTTCATCTTTGCTTCTCCAGTAGTGCCCTGCCTGTACGTCTTGATCATCTTACTTGGATGGTTTGTGAGATAGGAGGTAGGTGGCCATACAGCTGTTGTTTTGTGAGGTGTTGCTTCCAGGATTTGTTCAAGACAGCACAGAGCATTCTTGTGTAGTTCCCATATAGCTTTTTCTCTAAGTGTTTTGTTAGTGTCCATGTGGTGCATCTATATAGTAGTATAGACACAGCTACAGCTTAGAAGAAATCCCATTTTATTGGATGGATCAAATTTCCACATGATCAATAACCTGTCAATATTGTTCCATGCCTTCACTAAGCATAAGTTAACATTACTTTTAGATGGTGAGATGTTGCTGCTGAGGTATATATATATATCATAAAATCTTTCATTTTGAATTACATTTCATTTTCACCATTAGTGTTTTACTATTAAAGAATGAGAATTTACTCTAACACAAAAAAAAATCCCGAAATAACAGGACAATACTCAATCTTCTATTCTTTGGAGCTATGGAGTAAATAAAAATATAAGTAAAAAAATTTTTTTAAATTTACCCCGACTGTTGATTTCTAGAGAGAGCTTATTGACTGAAAACTCTGACACAAGCAGGACTGAACTTTCCAATTTTCTTGGATCTTGTTTGTTTTTTTCAGTGTCTTTCTCAGTCACCAAACTGAAAGAAAAAGTTTTAGAAATATTTAAAAAAATTTTTTTTATCTTAGATCAAAGATTGATTAAAACAAAAACTTTTGATGCTTGTGCTATCATTTAGAGAGATTCAAAGCAAAATACATACAAAATAAAACTACACTATTTTTGTAAACATGAGTAACCAGTTAGCTAAAGCTTCTTAATACCAAACATTTTAATTATAAAAATTTTATATCTTATTGTTATAACTTAATGGCATATTGATAATATTTTTATTTTAATTCTTGAAATAATTAATTTGCTGTCATCTCATAAAAACAAATTTATTGATTCAAACTTTTATATATTTCTGAGTATGAAACAAAGAATGACTTCTTACTTAAGGAGTGAGGCACTGGGTACACTCAGATCTATTGGTTCTGTCTCAAGACTTTGATAAACACTAGCAGAACTTTTCAACTTTGGCTTGCTCATCTTCTGTAAAGAATTCAACTGAGCCATGCATGTGCATAAAGCTTTGATCTGAAAATAAAAAAAAAGAATCTTTTAGATTCATATCATAATTATCTTGTTAAAATATTACAGGTATTAGTTGGTGCGAGGGAGGAAATTCAGTAGAGTCCCAAATTCATCAAGGTTCAATATTAGCATTAGTATATATAATGAGACACCAAAAATGAACAAATGAAAGAAAAGACAAGATCAGCTCATTTAGACATTCAATAAGTTTCCAGACTTTTTTTGTACAGGCATTTAAAATTGTCATAGACTCTTGAAAATTCACTATGTTATTACTAGACATCTTATGAGATGACTGACCAATTTTTATGATTTCTGCTTCAAATGAACAGCTACATCATGAATTGGAATACACCCTACTAAAGCCCGATTGTCACAGCTGGTGAATTTCAAAAATGCAATCTGACACTTTAGAAGAACGATATGCAATAAAATTCCGTTTTAAACTTGGAAAAAAGGCCACATAAACGTATGTAATGCTTCAGACTGCTTTTCGACCATCTTGCATGAATCGAGCATCAGTTTTTGAGTGGCATAAGAGATTCAATAAAGGCAGGGAGTCTATGAGGGATGATGAGAGGTGTGAGAGGAGTAAGAAAATCAATACACCAGAGTTGATTGGCCAAGCGGTTAGGGTTACTATGTTGAGGTTTTAAGGGAGTTCAGGAAGAGATTCCGTCGGAAGAGGCCAGCACTCTTCAAATCAGGTCAGTGGCATTTCCACTAGGACAATGCACCAGTCCATAACTCCATCCTTATCACAGACTATTTGACCAAGATAGGCATCAAGACAGTTCCTCAGCCTCCCTACAGTCCAGACCTTGCTCCCAGTGACTTTTGGTTATTCCCTAAGTTCAGAGGCTGTTGTTATGAGACAATTGAGGAAATGAAAGAGGCTGTGACGAGGGTCATTGACACACTCACACAAGAGGACTTCCATGGGGCCTTCCAGAAGTTGTTGGAATGGTACAACAAGTGTATTGCAGCCAGAGGAGATTACTTCGAAGGGGACTAGAGTTTCATGTGTGTACTATCAATAAAAGTGCCCATATGAAAAAAGTCTGGAAACTTATTTAATGATCCTTGTATATGGACATTTAATACATACATGATAAACATACAAGTATTAACAAGAATGTACCAATAGATGAAATGTGCACATATTGTTCTATGAACAAACAGTATATGAAAGGGGTATAAAAATGGTAAAAAGTCTTACTTGGTTTCATTGGTGGTCAAAGCCACACTGATGCATCATTCATCAGGTGGTGAGACAAAATCCGTTCAATGAAGAACAAAATTAAAGAAGCCCATCTTAATTGTTCAAAGATTGGGGACGAAAGAGGACAAAAAGGATTTTCACATAGCCACAAGGCATCCCAAGGATACACCCCCAATCCAAAGGAGACATTTATTGTCTCCTAACACAGACATACAAAATTAAATGAACTTCATTTGCAGCATCACAAAATGTTGTATACATATCCTTTGCTTAGCTGCCAACTGTTCTATATGAGGTGAAGGGTGTAATGAATTGTTTTCACGGTTGACTGAATAACACTTGTTTTTTGTGAACATTTTTCTATTTGATTGATATTGTGACAGAAAACTTTTGATTATTTGAATTTTAATGTCTGTCTTTCACTGTGTTCTATTCATGACTTCAGCTTGACTCACCAAATTGAATACTACTGACATCACTCAAATACTGCCCACTTATATACCATAACCCTCAGTTAAATAGGAGTGGCAGGGAGTGACACCACACTTAGCAATGAGAATAGTCTTCAAGCCAGTATGAAAATATATAATCCTTCACATAGCCTTAAAATGTATATTTATTTAATATAAGTGTATTGGTTCAATCAGAAATATTATTTCTACTAACAGAGTTATCTAGTATTGCTCAGGAAAAAAGGTAAAACAAAATGTTTTGATGAAATAATTTTGATATATATTTTAGCAAAATTTTATGGATACAGAAAAAAAAACCCTGATGTAAATGTACAATATAAGAGTTCTAACAAAGAAAAAGTCTGATCAATGTCTAAGAACCTCTTTGTACACAATATTTCTTGCTCTTTCATCTTTGCAGAATTCTTTTTCATTAGTTACACATTTAAATGATGACTGCCACATCTGATAGCTAAATTACAACTCAAACATCCTGATTAATAAGTAATTCAACTTGAGAAAAATATACGAGATATGCAAGATGAGGTAGTAAGGCATCAGGATTATAGTGACATACACTTGTACAACACTTATGCCACTCTGTAGGTCTGCAATGACAACCATAACTGGTGACTATGTAATTGTAGGTTTTATTTCAGAGTACCATCTCTCAGACTTTTCCAGTCAAAAATACCTAAAAGTCAGCAAAAGTTTGATGCTGGGATTTCCTTTTCCAGTTTTGATTTTGAAGTTAACTTTTACTAGAAGAGCTGCCTTTACCATGGTTTTGTCATTAGACTGGAGACCTTTTTGCTCCATTACTTTTAAATACCCAACTATGTCAAAAACTATATCTATACCCCGACTTATCAGATCAAAAAACATATCAAAGTTCCATAAGTTATATTTTGGCATCTGAAGACCTCCAAGTGTTTCCAGATGACTATGCATTGTTTATATCAAAGCTCAATATTAATATTTATACAAAAAAAAAAAAAAAAAAAAAAATCAGCTCTCAGGGACTTTTCATTTGGATGCGATTCATGGACATACAGCTCCAGTAATATTGTAAATTAGTGCAAAAGTGAAGTGGTTGTAGGATGTAAATAGATAATTACTAACAAAGCCAGCAGCAGGAAGAAAGATTACTTGACTGGCAGGCGAAATGTAATTAAGTTTCAGTTTCTTTGTTTAATAGCATATCAACCTTTGTGAGTTATCTAATGCTAAAGGAAGAAATCCTTGTAGAAGACCAGTAGTAGTACTACTATTTAACCCATAGCTGGGAGGATAAGGGGGTTCATACCTTTTTCAAGGGTATTAATCAAAAAGTGAACATAATAGCAGTCCAGTACTTAACCTATTACACCATAGAGACTCAGTCAAATGCAATAAGATACACTTTATCTGGGACACTAGCTTGAAAACAGCTATTCAAAAGTTGCCAACATCAGACTCCATCAGTTACCTAATTGATCATAAAAGCTGTTTAAGTATACCACCCACATAGATGAGAGTGGGTGTTGTTTTAAGATCCCTAAAGAAACTGCATTTTCTGATTCAGCTTCTTTTTTTTTTTAACTGGGAATGGGAGTGAGAGAAGCCATAGCATGGATTAAAAGAGAGAAAGAACCACTCAATGATCTGAGAAGAACTGGTTTCTCTTAGAACAAAGTTACACAAATCTATCCTGAATATTGTGTCCAGTCATAAAAAACAAAATTCAAAATGCCAAAAATCAGCAGCTCAAGACAAAAGAAAATCCAATCTGTAACAGCAAAGTACTTCTTGGATACTAACTCCCCAGCAGACCAAGTTCCAAACTGACTTTGTAGTATCACCTCCCTTACTAAGGTCAGTAAATGGGGCAGTCACTACTACCCCAAATTGTAATATATGTACTCGAGTTATGGTATTTTAGATAATAAATGAGAAGTACAAATATTAACTTTAAAAGAGGAATTTTATTTACGTATACAGCGCCACTGTTGGCTAGAAAATGTCCGGCGGTCAACACACGTGTTTAGTATCTGGAATCTCTTCAGCAACTGGCTTCCTCTTCTCCTGCTCTTGGGTCGTTTCCAGCAACTCTACTATCTCCGCTGATTGTGCAGAGGGAGAGCGAGAGAGAAAAGGAGAGAGAAGGAAAGAGAGAAGAGTGAGAGGCGATGGATTCTGGGATAGCATTCCTTGGCTGAGGTGGAAGTAAGGACCAAGATTTCTGTTGAGGTATTATTGGCTGCCCCATTTACTGACCTTAGTAAGGGAGGTGATACTACAATTTATTCAGAGTGCAGTAGCTTTTTATAATTGAAAGCAGACATTGATTAGTTGTAATTGATGAGTGAAGTGTGAGAACATATATGAATATTGATATCAAACTCACTTAATTCTTAGGACAGGTTTTCTTTTTCAACAAATAGCACAGAAAATACAAATTCTTTTTTGGAAGTAAGACATTTTCTTCCTTGCAACAGGAATTTGAAAATATTTTTCAATAGTTGCTTAAGAAAGCAAATAATAAAGTCATTTTCTTGTTAAGCAAAATCCTTCAACATAAACTCTACAAAATATAATTATGAATTTCACACAAAGCTCATAAATTAGCTTTACCTTTCTTTGGTCAGCATGAATTGTCAGTGAAGGTAAAGTTCCAGCCAGTTTGGCTGAAGGCCATTCAGGATCAGTTGTGAATACAAGTCGACTGAAAAATAAAAAAATAACAGTATTATCCATCAGCCAAGCATTTGGTTTGGTTTGGTTTGGTTTTATGGCATATCAACCATTGTAGGTTATTTAATACCAAATCCTCTTTATACATATATATTAAATATATGATTTGTAAGCACAAATGTTTGTTAGCTATTTAATGACATATCAACCTTATCAGGTTATTTAATGCCAAATCCATCCCTTTAGAAGGACAGTAGTGGTACTATTTAACCCATAGATGGAAGATTAAGGGGGTTCATACCTTTCCCAAGGGTATTTGTCCGAAAATGAACATAATAGAGTGACTGGAGTTCGAACTCGCATACTACGATTCCACAGTCCAGCACTTTAACCATTACACCACGGGGACACCCCCAAGAGTTAAATGGTTTCAAGTATTGTTATATAACAGTCATAATTTAACATCAGTTATCTGTTTGCACACATTGTTCTATTTAACTCATAGATAGGAGCCTATCATGTGCTACTACTCCGGGTCAGAGTGGACCTGGGAGCATTGACAATGAAGGAGTACTCCACATTTCCCAAAGCTCCTGGGCTGGAGCTTGGCCATCAGATGGTTTAATGTCATATGCAGAACACTCATTTGGGGGGGGGGTAACACTCAGCAGAGATGCAGTGTATTCTACAGCCCCAGCTGACTGGGATGCAAGCATTTGGAAATTTATTAGTATGTGTATGGAGAGAGTAAAAAAATAGTCTTGTAACCATTCTAATAATGATACATACCCCCACCCCCACCCAAAATAAAAAAATTATCCAAATCAGTACAATTCACTTTTATTATTATAAATAAAATATTTTATTAGGAAGAAAGATTATTTCATTATCATTTTCTAACAGTAACCAAATATGGAAGCTTTAGAATATGAACTCAAAGCAATTGCATCCCATTAAAGCTTTTAATGAGGATCAAGAAAAAAAAAACTTACCGCTCGAGTAGTAGTTCAATGCTGAATTTGTCAAGCAGATGAACTCGACTATTGCCACGTGAATGAGCAGCTTTCCAGTTATCATGCGTTTGACCAATTAAAACTTGCATGTCTTCTAGTACAACTTTGTACCTTGGAAAAAATAACAGAAAAAAATTAGAAAATTATTCTTTATACAAAAAAAATGCATCTAACACTATTGGGTTAATAAGAATGTGAATATAGTATAAATTATCGGCAAAAATTGGAATAAACAAATCAATTTCAAATTCCTATCAAATCCATTCTAGTTTCACTTTGCACTAATATCCTAAAGAAAAGTATGAACCCATTCATTCTTCTGGCTATAGAAAAAAAAAAATGGCAGACTGAGCTCTCTAGTCTTGGTGGGGTGACCAGACTAGGAGAAGGATGACTGAATTCAAACCACCAACTAACATATTATGGCCACCAGAGAAGAAGAAAGTCTATTACTCCTCGTGTCTTACAAACCTGTTAAAGGGGGAAACAGAAGAAAAACATCAGCAAACTACCTTCATGTAATATTGACAAGTCAGTCATTCTGTACAAGTTAAAAATGAAATGCACATTAATATATATGTCTATAAAGAGACAGCTCTGAAGAACATATATATTTTTCATTGAACATTTTTTGTCTACATATTTTTTTGTTGATCCTTTCATATTGCCGGATTGATTTTATAATATTTGGCGGGAATTGGTTGATGTATCTTCCATAATTGTTTATTTCCCCAAGTACTTTCTGCCGGACTTTGGACCATCATCAGAGGAGGATCTATTACAAAAGTGATGTAACTTTTGTATGTACATTACTACTTTGTAAGAAGAATAGCGTCTGTACCATTCCCACAGAATATTATAAAATCAATACGGCAATATGAAAAGATCAACAAAAAAACATGTAGACAAAAAAATGTCTTATGTTCAACGAAATATGTATTAATGAAGAAATACTGCCAAAATATATATATATATATATATATATATATATATATATATATATATATATAAACACACACACATAACATCTGGTACTGGACACTAAATGTTATGCAAACAGATGGAACTAAAACAGACCTTTTTAACTATGCATAATAGTGATTTACTGATAGATGATGAAATTAAATTTATATGAAACAGAAAACTACAGTATACTAGGGGATTCTTAATGGTATGGTGTTACTTTTGGTACAGGAGGCCATAATCATATCAAAGAAATCAGGGAATTACCAAAGGATTTAGTCCAAACAGTGCTACCTAGTGTAAGAAAACTAAATTTGCATTGAAGATCATGGGTTCTCCAGCACATATCAAAGGGCATAAAAAAATGATTGAAACAGAAAACAAAATAGATTGTTTAAACTAGACAGTGAGGAGTCCTGCTCACAATACCAGTGACATTCGATAAAGCAACCAGTTTAGGAGAAAGATGACTGAATTTAAGGCACCTACCAACATATTATAGGCCACCAGAGAAGAAGGCCTAGTATTATAAACCTGTTGAAGGGTAAGTTAAGGAAAAGCATTGGAACAATACCCTCAAATCAGTCATGTGCAAGTGAAATAGTCCTTTTTACTATGTGAGGATGTCATGAATACTAAAATTGGAACACTATAATACAGATTGTCTTAAATTAATCTGAAAGTTAAAGTATGAACAAAATTATTTAATATAAAATAATCTTCAGGAGTCAAAAGTAATGTTAGTCATCTATTGTTTTCAAAAAAAAAAAAAAAAAAAAAAAAAGTGGCTTTTTGGCTTTTAATTTTGTATTTTGTATTTTTAAAATCTTAAATTTTAAAAATACAAAATCTGAAGTAAATGAGGAAAACAAAAACTTACTTCTCATAAAAGCTCTCGTCCATGCTTTCTGTACTCAGTTGTTGAGGCACAGTTATTTCAACCACCTCTGGGACCTCAGGTTCATTTGGAGGTGACTGTGAGGGTGTCAAAAATTCCTCTAAAAAGAAAAAAAGAATTTTTTTTTTTAATGGAGATATTGATAATATAAAAGGAACATCAAAATAAAATTATTACTTTAAACTTATGAGAATGGGCTGAAAAGTTCATATGATGACATCATATCTGCTGTTGATGACTTTTTCGACTAATAACATACAAGCACTGCAATACCAATGGTAGAAGTGTATGAACCACAAAGAGGACTGTATTGAAAAATAAATACCTTTTGGTCAAATTCCATAAGAGTATCTTAGTCAGCTAATGAACTTTTCAACCAAACTTCATATCTTGCAATAGACAACATTAGAAGATAAAAATAAGGTAATTTATTTTTTTAATTTAGCATCTTCACTTCTAATACTTCTTAAATATATATTATGAATTTCAAGAATTATATGTTAATTTTTTTAAACTAATCTTTCAAAGACAAACTTCAAAAGCTCCAGACAATTGTGACAATTATCATAAAAGAAAATAATAATGCAGCTAAATGAATATGCATTATCTGACAAGAATATTAAAGGAATAAGATGAAGATAAAAAATATGAAAAATAAGATTAGTGTCATTGCTAGCTGTGCTTGTGCAAACAAATTTTATGACTGGGAAAATGAAGACACCAAGTCTATTTTCAAAGTTTATAACTTCAACAGAGGACAATAAAATTTCCTGTCATCTTTTCCTAGGACTCTTTGTTGTCATGACAGTAATGGAAGTCATTAATAGGTATTACTATTTTCATTGAAAATAACTCAGTAGACCGATTTGTAATTTGGCATATAACCACAGGGTCTGTAGATGAAACAAAAAGTATCCCTAACTTGGCAACAACAAAAACAGTTGGAAATTGATATAATCTATTTCCCATTACTGAACATGAAAAACCACTCAAGCCAAATAACATTTGTTTATAAAGATCATTTCAATGACATTGGCCTACTGGGAGTTTGGTTTTTATGGCACATCAACACAAGCCTGAGCTCTTTTTTGCACACAATTAAATGGTTTCAAGTATTGCTATATAACAGTCATAATTTAACATCAGGCATTTGTTTACACACAGTTTGTTCTATTTGATCCATAGATAGAACCCTATCGGGTACTACCACTCCAGGCCAGAGTGAACCTGGGAGCAATTGTAATGAAGAGGTACTCCACATTCTCTAAATCTTCAAGGCTGGAGCCTTGCCATCAGATGGTTTAATGTCATATCCAGAACACTCGTCAGGAGAGTCTTACCCCTCTGCAAAGATGCAATTGGTATATTTTACAGTCCCATTCAACAGGACTGTACTGGTAGTTGCCATTAAAGTCACTCAATACTTTTTTGAACGAATACATGTTCTGCTTTCGACAGATATTTTTTTAACTCTTTAATCAGTTATGTGTCTATGTATTCACCCATTAACTGAAAACATTGGTTTCCCCTGACAAGCTGTATAGTCAGAACTATATTTATACTAATATATTTGCTGGAATTAAAGCATAGAAAATTCCTTCATGATAATTATGATGAAGGCACATTAAATATTACGGTTATCCTTGTAGGAAATAAAATTGGTGACTCGAGTTCAAATCCTAGACGAGGTAGACGGCAACTGACTTTGGACTAATGCACTTAGGAAAGTCATGAATCTATCTGAGCTATAGATAAATAGTAGAGCAGACTGGGTTCTTTAACTTTGGTTAGGCAACCAGTCTCGGAGTAGGAAAACTGAATTCAAACTATTTTTACTGCATTTAAAAATTGTCTATGTCACATCCTGCTTGTGACAGAGAGATTAGGTAAATACATACTTATGGTCAACTAATTACCATCAATGTGTTATCTATAAAAGTCTATAAAATTATGATTTCATCCATGCAAATATCTATTTTTTAGGGAAAAAAAAAACAAATTAAAAGGGAAGATTAAAAGAGAAAAAATTGAGTTGAATTATGAAAGCATGTTTGATAGAAGAAAAAACATTCAGTGACTATAAATAGAAGTGAGCAAGGAAAAAATACTTGAAAATAACAACTAGGAACAGTCCATTCTAAAAACAACCATATACTCAATGATATATTAAAAGTTATATTTATGGTGTATTTTATATTTACATCATTTGGGTGCCTCAGATGGTGTAATGGTAAGCAAGCCTTCAAGAGTGAGTTCTAGTCTTGTGCTACATCTAAGCAAAATGTTTAGTAAGTTACTATATTTCCATCATTTTATTAGGACAATACTGACAAGTGTAAAAAATGTCTTGAGACTATCTACTGAGCAAGTCAACTTAATTAAACTATGTTTCCATAAAGAAATTATTTTACAAGCAAAGAGTCCATTTTTCAGATGAGTCTTTAACCCTTTGATTTGTGTCACTGATTAAAACATAAACTTAGGCGGCCTGAAGATTTCCCACTGCAACATAACTATTGTCAATTATATATTCCAATTTCATATATGTTTTTATTAATTCTAATTTATTTCAAATATTCTATATGTTGTATCCTGTTATTTAACAGCCTGTAAAGCTGTTTAATAAATTACAAGATTTTACATGTTCAGCTATTTTTCAAGCTAGGAGCCCAGAGTTAAGAGGCCTGTGATCATGGGAGACTCGGGATTCTAAGAGTTAAATAGAAAAAGAAATTAACAATATAAAATATTTATTTTCCCGAGCAAAATTAGATATTACAAAGAGAAAATATTATCTATCTCAAGAAAGTACATTTTTGCTAAAGTAACTAAAGAACTAATTAGTTTATTAGAGTGAGTCAAAGGTTTTGTAATATTTTGATAACATAAGGCACAGTTTGGCAGTTCTAGATACTTTTGATGAGGTTGTGAAGTTGACAAATTATACTGAACTGTTAGATATCTAACTCATCTGATACTCTCCAAGTGCTATTTGCTGGATTTGTTTCTATGACTTGGAGCATGGTCTTAGAATTCACAGCATCTTCCACAACTTGGACTGTTTTAGTCACAGATACACATGCTGCAAAATATTGGAAAACTTTTGACTCACTAGTATTATTTTTTTTTTCTGTTTATTTCTTAACTAATTCTTAAATTGGAAAATGAACTAGCTAAGATAAGTGATTTTTGTTTATAAATAATTAACAATTGGAGGCTGATCACCAAGAGAAAAAAAAGGGAAAAAAAAAGAAAAAAAGGGGGTAAAAAAGGGAAGCATATTGAGATGATTTTGCCACATTACTTACCATCTTGGTCTTCTGAATCAGGAGAAACCTGATTAAAGTTGTCAGCCTGGGCATTTTGAAAACTGAGGTATCCCAAATCGAAAACCACCATTGTTGTGTTTTGATCAAAGAAAGATTCAGGAACAATGATTTTAGGTGCAGCAATGTCTAATTTAATTTCAATTCTATTCTTTTGCTGAAAAAGATTAAATAAATAATTATATAAATTAATGAACATGAAACATGATTACCTACGACGATTACAAAATTGCAGAAATTAATCATTGACAGCAAATTAAAAAGCAATTTCATTTAATCTTTTTTTTTAATGAAGTAATACAATGGTTTGGGTTTTTTTTTGTCTAACGGCATATCAACTATCATAGGTTATTTAATGCCAACGACATCCTTGCAAAAGAACAGTAGTGGTACTATTTAACCTATTGCTAAGGATGGGGGAATAAAGGGGTTCATACCTTTCCCAAGGGTATTAATCCAAAATTAAATGTAATAGTGTTACTGGATTTTGAACTAGTTTACGATGTCACACACCAACATGTTACCCACTTATGCCACAGACACCCATCAAAAACAAAAAACTAATATGTGGATGCAAAAAAAGCTAGATATTATACAGATACACTTTTATGATCTGATATAATAATTATGTCATGATAAGAATATAATAAGGTACTGTGAACATTATGAGACAACAAATACTTGCAACAGTTACACTTCATGTTAATTTAAAGATACAAAGAACATAAATTAAAGCAGTAATAAACTTCACTTACTGGTACTTTTTTACCTTGGAGAAGTTCTCTCCATCGATTTTGTAGTTCAGTTTTTGTATGGAACTTTAAATTCTGATATCTTTTGTAAGCAGCATCTACAAAGAAAGAACAATATACATTTATAACTATACAAATAGATACATGATATATGGGTTCAACACTTTAGCCACCACTTTATGAGGATTCAATCTCTATCAAGTATCCTTTCTGTTTTGTTACAATAACATACATGTAAAATTATAATATTGATTATATGCAGAGTTTCATTATTATCTGAATTATATATAAATTATTTTGTTTCACTCAGGAGCTTTATAACTAGTAAAAAAAAAAAAAAAATAGATAAAAAAGTCACTTACTTGATATAAAGTAAAAAATTACAGTTATCAGCGGATATTAGAGAACTTATTTTTAACTATTTTACCAAAAGGATTAAAAGGTGATCTAATTGAAACTTTAAAAAAAAAAAAAAAAAAAAAAAATGGAATTACTAATTATGGTAGATATTTTTTCAATATTTCTCTTTGAACTGAAAATTTACTGTCAAGACAGATTTCAAAATCTAAGTCTACTAACCAATTGAATTTTTTGATAATAGATTGATATATTTTTTGAACAAATTGTCTAATCAGATCAAAAACAATAGTGTAGAAAATTTTAAGATTAGATGTGATGATTTCAGAATAAATGATAAGAAAAGGAATTTAAGAGGGCATTTTTGAGGAACTATCAGATGAATTACTTAACAGAATTTGATCTGTATTTAGATATTGTATTAATGGTGTATATGTTTGGTGTAAAAATTCTCTTTTTTTCTTTTTAAAGATTGAAACAAGAAGATAGTAAAAAGCAGAGATGCCCAAGGAGGCATAACAAATAAATAAATGATAATAAAGCAGCTGAGATTTATTTCTGAATTCCTTAACAGAAACTGATTTTTACAAGACAAGAGCCAAAGGTTTTATAGTGAGCTATAAATAATCAATACAGTTTTATTAAACAAGTGTGGGTAGCATTGTCACTGATATGTTGTTAATGGCTATTCACTAGCTGGAAAAGAAAAAATACAAAAAAAAACATTTTTAATATTAAGAACCTTCTTTCCATTTAGTCTCTGAGGCTATGAAAGTAACAAGAATTGGGCAACAGACATGAGTGGAGTAATCTCATATTTTTTATTTATAAGATATGTTGAATTTTGTCAACTTGATTTTCTTCCAGCTTCAGGTTTTCTTTATAACTTATCTTTAGTGCCCTAGTACCATTTGCTTACATAGATAAGCTTAACACATGAGCTATCACTTTCAAATGAGAACCCAATGTTTTATTGATCAGTTTTGATATTGGATGTCTATTCTTTAAAAATATATGAAAAAAGAGAAAGAGCATTCTCTGATGCCTGGTATTATTACTACTGTGGTATATAGCATTTTTTTTTTTTTAAATCCTTCCATAAAAACATGTCTGGTTTCTAGAGTAGTGGGATCTAGATAAAAAAAATTATGAAGTCTTGCTGACAATTAGTGAATCAGTTGAATTTATTATAAAAAAAAGCAAAAAAAAAAAAAACATAACAACAATGCGCACATACACACACACATACAAATGGATCAATACCTGTGAGGGTTTGCCCTGTATCTTGGCAGCCAAAACCTGACTGTGACACTGATAAGAAGTCTTTCAGCTCTTTTACAGTATATGG
>OY757921.1:19779870-19959870 GCA_963585895.1 Sepioteuthis lessoniana | reverse complement strand
GCTGGTCGTCCTGCTTTTGATTAGCCATATGCGGGGGTCCACAGGAGCACATCACTTACGATCTCGTCTTTGCTTCTCCAGCAGTGTCCGGCATGTCTTGTCCGTCTAGCTTGTATAGTTTTTGTGATAGGTGGTAGGTGGCCGTACAGTTGGCGCCGTGTGGGGTGTTGCTGCCAGGACCTGTTCAATATTGCTCGCAACATTCTTGTATAATTACCGTCGAGCATCTTCTCCAACCATTGTCAGCGTCCAAGTAGTGCATCCATACAGCAGTATCGACATGACCGCCACCTGGAAGAAACTGTGTTTAATTTTATCGGTCAGGTTTGATTTCCATATGATCGAAAGCCTATCGATAGCTGTCCATGCCTTCGTTAGCCGTGTGTCGATGTCTTTTTCGGTTGAAGAGACGCTGCTTCCTAGGTAGGTGAATTTGTCAACCAGTTTCAGGGAGGTTCCGTCTAGTGTGGAGATGTCGCCTTTCTGATTAAAGCACATAAATTCAGTTTTGTGTACATTGACATGTAGTCCAATGCCTGCAACGGCTCGTTCCAAACTATGCAGTAGTGTTTCGGCTTGGTTGAGTGTATTGGCCAGTAGCACTATGTAGTCGGCGTCGGTAATTGTTTTTGCAGGGTACCTTCTGCTTCTTTTCTTTGTCAGCTCAAAGCCGTTTTCCCTAATGTTATCGATCGATGTCCTAAGTTCGTAGTCTAGACAGATAATAAAGAGGTATGGGGCAAGCGTGTCCCCTTGTAGTACTCCTGCTACAATGTCAAAGTAATCTGTGTCTCCATACAGTGAACGCACTTTCACTTTACAAGATATGTGCATGAAAACATTTTTAATAGTAGGAAAATTATTTCAGAGTATAAGAGAAAGGCACAGAATGTTTCACACAATACTTATAAGATTGGTTTTGTTTATTTAATGGCATATCAACTCCTTGAGGGATATTTAATGCAAAATTACATTCATTTTCAATATTCCACTGGAATAATTTGTTCTATTTTTAGTCAAACTTTGTCTATAATAATAATTTGTTTGCACACAGTTATATGGTATCAAGTATTCCAATCCTATATTAATAATTTTCAAACAGATCTATTTGACCTATTGATAGGACCCTACAAGTCAAAGTGGAACTAAGAGTAATGGCAACAAAAGGGGTACTCCACACTCCCCAAATCTCCAAAACTGGAGTCTCACTACTGAATGCAGTTTACCATATCCAGAGATACTACTTATATGAGAAAACAAAAGCGAGAAGAAGGGCAAAAAAACAGATATAGGTTAGAATTTACTCACCCACTCATATGGGGGAGATACAGCTTAAGACCTTTTTAATGTGGAAGACCCTATATATACATGAGATCAAGGACAAAATTTGCCTAGTTTTCTTTAGCATTTAACTTTTGAGATGCTCATATAGTGTAGACAGTTAAACCTGTAAAGAAAGAAGATCAGCCTAGTTGGTTTCCGAAGTCTTGTCGAAGAAGAATCAACCTATTGGACGCTAGTCAACTCACTTAACTTGCAAAATGAACTGATGAATGTTCACCAATCAGACATCAGCAAAATGCTTCTCTTTTCCACTTCAAACTTAGTCTCTTTTATGTTCATCAAATCTCGCCACTTCACATAGGCTTAGCTTGTTCTCCTCCATAAAACAAGACATCTCTTGTGTCCTTTTCTTCTGATTTCCACATGCCGGTAGCAGAGAGAGCACACCTTCTGTTTCTTCGAGGTAAGATAGTTCATAGCATTACTACTACAACCAGCAAGCTGGGAGATGGGGGGAAGGTATAAAGAAAAGCACTAGAAATGAAATGATATGGGTGGATGGTTGAAGAGATAAAAGGAGTGAGTAATGGGTGTAAAGATATGATCTTTGGTTGGCGTCATCATGTAACTGACATTTTGGAATGAAGGAAAGAAGCTAAGAAGAGAAATCTACTTTTTGCTTGTTTATCCCACCCTGTCCTTTGTTAATTTGTTTTGTTGTGTCTCCTCCCCATTGTTTTTTTCCTTCACGGAAACAATTAACGATACAACACCTGGTGAGGTTTTTTTTTTTTTTCTTAAACCTTTTCACTGTTTTGAGAGCCACATTTAGTTTTCAGTGTTTCCTGTCTTACAAAACTTAGCAAATAACGATGTGAGTAGATACCTCCACTTTGTCTTGGATAGTGAAAGAGTTAAACCATACACCTCAGACATGAGAGATTCAACTTGACCCAACCCTTTAAAGTGAAACATAGCAGGGGTGAGGGTGCTTTAGTTTGTAACAGCCTTGACTTGCTCCTCAGCAAATATGTATTAGAGAACGTAAGGAATAATATGTATATTTATATACAAGAACAAATTCAAGTTTTGAAGAAAGGATATAAATATGTAAGACAGAAAATATGCAAACAATCATTAACAAAAAAAGAGGTCTCACCTTTGCTGTACTCTCTTTTGTTTCTTTACTGACAGTATCAAAAGCAAGTAGACGTAAAACTTTAATTTCTTCAATGTTCAGTTCATCTTCCATCTTTTTTTGGTGTTCCTAGAAGGTGCAGGATTAAAAAAAAAAAAAGTTATAGATAAAATGACAAAACTGAAGGATTAAATAACTATTTCATATTAAAGAAAGGGGGCCAATACCTCTCTTCTGTAACTGCTGAACATATTGGTTCAAAATTTTAAGAGTTATTTACTAAGTTTTACTTATTTGAGACACAAGGCCAGAAATATAGGCCCCCCCCCCCCAAGTGAGACTCAAACTCACTAGTAACGGTCTGCATGTCAAACTTGATAATTACTGCACCATCTGAGGTGCCTTGAAACTTTCACTGTACAATGTTACATTTATATTAAGTACGGGAAAATATTAGGTTAAAAGCATTGATAAAGAAGGAGATTATGTTGAAAAATAAATATTTGTCATGAAATGTGGCTCTGAAATTTTTACTGCAGTTGTAACACAAAGCCAGAAGTATGAGGCACTTAGTGAGACTCAAACTCATTAGTAATGGTCTACCAGTCTAACATGCAAACCATTACACCACCATTTAAGAATAGGATAACAACATTTTTTGAGTCTTTGGTATGACCAGACTTTGGATTGAAACCCGGTCTCTCAGACCATTGGTGAACACTCTACTCATTAGACCAATGGCCCAGTCCAATTTGGGGGATGTCCTTGTGGTGTAATGGTTAAAACGCTGGACTGCGGAATTGTAGTAAGCGAATTCAAACTCCAGTTGCACTATTACGTTCACGTCCAACCAAATACCCTTGGGAAAGGTATGAACCCCCTTATCCTCCCAGCTATGGGTTAAATAGTACCATTACTGTTTTTCTAGGAGAATGGCTTTGGCATTAAATAACCTACAAGAGTTGATATGCCATTAAACAAAAAAAACCAAACCAGTCCAATTTATATAAGGGTATAATATAGAGTCAGTATGTATTTACCCAACTCCTTCATGACAGGCAAGATGCAATAAAAATTCAATATTTTCAAGTGGAGTATAAATGGTTTGAATTCAGAGTTTATCTTCTCCTAGGCTGGTTTCCACAACAAGGTTAAAGAAACAAGTTTACCTTACTATTTACTCATTGCTAGTAAAGCAGATAGATAGATTTATGCCTTTCCCAAAGGAATTAGCACAAAAGTGAAACGTCATTTCCTAAGAGGATAACCATTTGGCCATGCCCCTTCTAATATTAGGGCAGAAGATATCTGAGTATTTTCAATGGTTATTCAATGAAAAAGGGTAGGGAAATACTGAATGAAAGTAAGCCACCAAAATCCAGATGGTTCTAAGAAGATAACACAGTAGTATCAAAGCAGAAAATTTACTTACAAGCATGGTAGGTGAACTTGTCTGGCCAAGATAAGCACAGTAAGCTTTGTAGTAGTTAATAATATCACGAGCTCTTTGGACAGACTTTTTCAAGGAGAAATCCCGTGGCCGACCACTCATGAAGAAAAGATGAGCAGTAATTGCATAGTCCCACCATTGTTTAGGGCTGAAATCACAGGAAAAAGGTTAGAGAATAAATATGTAAAATTAATGAAACTTTACAATCTGAATTGCATTGGTAATAATGGTAAAATTAACACAACCACACACAAAAATAATAATACAGTCATTCATCTAAATATTAAGTCTAAACACAAATTACTAACTACACAGTGTAAGAACAATAACAAAGAAATAATTGATCATATTCAAGGTGTCTTCAATAAGTTTCCAGACTTTTTTTGTACAGGCATTTAAAATTGTCATAGACAATTCTTGAAAATTCACTATGTTATTGCTATACATCTTATGAGATGACTGACCAATTTTTATGATTTCAGGTTTAAAGGAACAGCTACAGCAGCAACTGGAATACACCCTACTAAAGCCTGATAGTCACAACTGGTGAATTTCAAAAATCCAATCTGGACGTGAGGACACTTTAGAAGAACGATATGCAATAAAATTCTGTTTTAAACTTGGAAAAAATGCCACAGAAACGTATGGAATGCTTCAGACTGCTTTTCGACCATCTTACATGAATCGAGCATCAGTTTTTGAGTGGTATAAGAGATTCAAGTAAGGCAGGGAGTCTGTGAGGGATGATGAGAGGTGTGGGAGGAGTAAGGAAGTCAGAACACCACAGTTGATTGGCCAAATAAAGAATTTCATGGATAAGGACCGTCATGTGTCTATAGAGACAATAAGTGCACAGTTTGATGTCAGTGTGGGAACTATACACACAATCATTCACAAGGAACCGAAGATGCAGAAGATTTGTGCAAAGTTTGTCCCAAGGGTGCTCAGAGAAGATCAGAAAGAAAGACGTTGTCATGACAGCAGGGAGATGGTCGAGCTGATCAATTCAGATCCGGCAGTTCTTGATGCTCTGGTGACCTGCGATGAAAGCTGGATCTACTGCTATGACCAAGAGACAGAGTTCCCGGTAGAAGCATGCTAGCTCTCCCAGACCCAAAAAGGCCAGACAAAGCAAATCCACCCACAAACTTTTGATGATGCCTTTTTTTGACAGCACTGGCATGATCTACATGTACTTAGTTCCCACTGGACAGTCAACAAGGAATACCATGTTGAGGTTTTAAGGGAGTTCGAGAAGAGATTCCGTCGGAAGAGGCCAGCACTCTTCAAATCGGGTCAGTGGCATTTCCACCAGGACAATGCACCAGTCCACAACTCCATCCTTGTCACAGACTATTTGACTAAGATGGGCATCAAGACAGTTCCTCACCCTCCCTATAGTCCAGACCTTGCTCCCTGTGACTTTTAGTTATTCTCTAAGCTCAAGGAAAAACTTAGAGGCTGTCGTTATGAGACAATTGAGGAGATGAAAGAGGCTGTGACAAAGGTCATTGACACGCTCACACAAGAGGACTCCCATGGGGTCTTCCAGAAGTTGTTGGAACAGTACAAGTGCATTGCAGCCGAAGGAGATTACTTCGAAGGGGACTAGAGTTTCATGTGTGTACTATCAATAAAAGTGCCCATACGAAAAAAGTCTGGAAACTTATTTAATGAGCCTTGTACCAATGTAAAACTTTTTTTTCAATTTTTAAAGAATTCAACAATTGCATTGTAATTATAATATTTCGAAAAAATTATGTTGCTCTGTATTTTCTACTTTATATTCAGTGCTTCCTGAATATTAAACTAAAGGTAAAAAGAGAACAAAATGATCTTCTACCAAAGCCCAAAGATGCAAATTAAATTTACATTTATTTTTAAAATTTAAACAAGACAAGACAAAATGCCAATGAAGTTTTTGCCATGGAGAAGAGTGATCACATGTGGCAGAAAGAATACAGTCATTATAACAACACAATTTCAGTTCACTCTACATTCACCACTGAATAATAATGGCATTTCATTTATTAAGTTGAACATAAATTTCTATTATGTCTCTAAAAGTGTCCATTACAAAGAGATAGGCTATTTATTAAAAAAATGACTGAAAAGTGTTATAATACAACTGTGCGTGGATATAAACAACAGACCTTTCTTTAACACTGACATCTGGTCTCCACTTCAAACATCGATAGAGACGATCTTGTTTGTCCAACTCCCTTGTCCAATAAACAAGCAATTTGTACTGAACATTGGAAAGTGACACAGCCACTTCCTCAATGATAATGTCAATGTTGACCCGTGGCATACTTGCTGATTTTAAGGGTTTCTCACTGGTATTTCTCTTTATGTGTGCTCTGGCATTGGTGGGAAACAATGTGTAGTCGTGACTCTGAACAATGAGAAACAATAACAATTTAATAATCATAACCATATATGCTAATAAACAACTTCACAGTTGAATATAAAAATAAAAAAGAGAAAAAGATTTTGCAAAATAAGACTAATACTGGAATCTAGGCCAAAGAATTGAGTATAGCTTATAATGCCTTTTCCGTCTCATCTTTTTCAACTATCAAAAAAACATAAACGTAAACCAAATTACAACTCTAAAGTTTAAAATTGAGAAAATATCAGTACGAAAAAGTTGATTTTATTATTATTGCTATGTTTGGAATTATTTGGCATCAAAAGAATTTTTATCAAATTCAACTAAATAAAATAATGTATTTCCTGGAGGGTGAGGGTATATTTATCTGATAGTTAATCTGAACAAATAAATATTTTGAAATGAATTAAAAAATACTTTACCTCATATCCATTTCTTAAACTCTTTTTACTTTGCAAAAGTTCCTATGAATAAAACAAATAAAACTTTTTGAAAATTAATGCAAAAATACCTTACCAGATTAACTAATGTTATAAAAATGAATTTGCTTTAAGATATATATATATATATATATATATATATATATATATATACACACTTTTTTCTTTTTTCACAAAAACAAGTTTATTTAAAAATGGACGATAACAAGGCAAATATATAGTCACCCTTTTTTTTCCACAAACATAAAAGGAGGTTGTCCTGTATAGAAATAAATGTAGTAACATTTATCATATGTAACATTTTTTAGCAATAAATAAGTTTATGCAAGGTGAAGTCAGTTTTTATATACTTTTTTCTATCTTACTAATAATTTCTTACAAATACTAGAAAGCAAGAATGAAAATGTAAGCTTGCCAAAAGAGCAAAAGATAAGTGAGGTCACATAATTTTGTGTTCATCCATGGCAAATCACCAGAAATCAGTTACCAAACACACTGAGCTTTCCTCTCTTTTTATTACTCTCAGGATATAATGAATTTTATTTTTTTTTGTTTTCCAGAATAGTTTTTAATTGCATGTCAGCCTATCTAGAGTTATTTTATGCCTTGAGGTTAGGAAATCACATTCATTACACAATCATATTTAGCTTTTTTGTAGAGTTGTTCCCAAAGAGATTTTTGCATGCAGTTATGACATTAAATGTTCCTATCCAATACAAATAATTTGTACACAGTTGTATGATTTTAAGTATTCCTATTAATACTAATAATTATATGGTCTTACGTAAGTGTTTCTATCTAATAATAGTCATTTGGTTGTACATGGTTACATGCTTTCAAGTAATTAGTAATATCCCTTAGTTGGTTGGGTTTTATGGCATATCAACCCTTGTAAGTTATTTAATGCCAAATTTGGTTTATACATATATCAAATATATGATTTGTAAACAAATAATTTATAGAAAACATTTTTAAACAAGCCAAAGCTCATTTGTTTGCACACAGCTAAATGGTTTCAAGTATTACTATATAACCAACAATCCAATTTAATATCAGTCATTTGCTTGCACACAGTTAAATGGTTATACATATGATTTGCAAGTGAGCTTGTACACAATTAAGTATTGCTCTTGTTTGCACACACTTAAATGGTTCCAAGTATTGTTATATAATACCAACAATTCAATTTTTGAATCCAGTTAAAGGGTTTCAATATTGCTATACAACATTAATAATTCTATTCAACATTACTCATTTGTTTGCACATAGTTAAATGGTTCCAAGTATTGCTATATAACACTAACAATTCAATTTAACATCAGTTATTTGTGTTTGTACACAGTTAAATGGTCAAAGAGTTCTATTTAACCCATAGATGGGATTCCATCAGGTACTACCACTCTGGGATTGAGTGGACCTGGGAGTAATAGCAATGAAGAAGTACTCCACATTAGTCAAAGCTCCAGCATTACTGGAGCCTTACCATCAAATTGTTTAATATAATATCCATGATACGCATTGAAGGTGTCTTATCTATTTGCAAAGATGCAGCTGACTGGGCTAATCTCTACATAGAAACAATTATACCTTAAAAAACTGTTCTTAATACAAATAATTTACAATTATATAATATCAAGTATTCCTACTGAATAAAAATAATTTTTAAACAGATCTATTTAATCCATAAATGAGACCCTAATCGGAGTTACTATACTCTGGGTCAAAATGAATTTAGAGGTAATGGCAATGATGGGGCATTCCACAATCCTCAGATCTCAAGAAATGGAGCCTCACCAGCAGATGCAGTTTAGTGTCATATCTAGAACACCTATTTTGGGAAGTGTCTTACTCCTCTGGAAATGATACAGTCAACAATTCTAAGCCCTACAGATATTACATAGACATTACATTTAGACATCCTTATAAAAAACGTAAATAACCAAATCACCCAACAATACCTCCACTTCAAAAGCCACCAACCCAAAAACTGTATAAAATCCATTCCTTACACTCTAGCATGTAGAATACACACAATAATCACGGATACAAACATAAAAAAAAACCCACAAACAAACAACTCACTTTAAAGAACTACACACAACCCGACACCAGAGAGGATACCCAACAATACTAATAAATAAAGGATTGGAATTAGCGGAAAAAATACCACAACGAGAAATGAGAAACCCCTAGCATACATCACAACCAACAACAAAAACAATCCAGAACTATTCACAGAAATAATGAAAAATAATAACTTAAAAACAAGGACAAAATCAAAGAAATACTAGACACAACAAATATAATTAAAAGCCAGAGATAACCCCAAAATCTTAAAAGAATACTCACCTCTTCTACATTCGGAGAAAACACAACACAAGGGGTTACCAAATGCAATAATAAATGATGCAAAATATGTGATACAATTATAGAAGGAAAATCCTATATCTTTAAAAACCCAGAAACAAAATTCAAAATAAATAAAGACTTAAGCTGCAACTCAAAAAACGTAGTCTACATAATTGAATGTAGCAAATGCAAAGAAATATACACAGGGTCAACACAGGCCCTTAATACAAGGACATCACTACACAGGAGTAAAATCAAAATAGAAAACAGAAAATTAAATGTATCGAAACACCTATACCAATGTAGTCAAGGTAAATTTGAAATAATGCCAATATATCAAATGAATGACTACTTGCTACTTCAAATAAAGGAAAAGAATTTTATACATAAATTTAAACCAAAGTTGAATAAAACATGAATCATACACACACAAAAATGGAAACAAACACACACACACACACACATATATATATACACACACACACACACACACACACAAATCTCAAGAAACACATTCACACACAGAAAACTATAAGTGAAACCCGA
The DNA here is from genome assembly GCA_963585895.1 of Sepioteuthis lessoniana. Lineage (NCBI taxonomy): Eukaryota > Metazoa > Mollusca > Cephalopoda > Myopsida > Loliginidae > Sepioteuthis > Sepioteuthis lessoniana. Next base: position 19,950,271 of record OY757921.1, on the reverse strand, counting down.
AACGCCTCCAACACACACACACACAACAGTATCAAATATCAAAAGTAAATGAGGGGTAAAGCAGGCTAAGAGAAACACTCTCTAAGTAAAAAGAAGGACCAGCATTCATAAAAAAAACAACAGTAAGTAAAAAAACATTCAAACTACAAGTGAGTTCAAGTCTCTTAACTAGGCCTTGTGCCATACATGTTCTCTGGTGAAACATCAAGCTGGAAACATACAAACACACACACACACATATATATATATATATGCATACATACACACATAAATGGACACAAACATTATATATATATATATATATATATATATATATATATATATATATGCATACATACACACATAAATGGACACAAACATTATATATATATATATATATATATGAGAGAGAGAGAAATTATTTGTAAAATATAGTTACCAATAAATTTCAAACCACACTACCACAGATACACCCAAAAAATCTCCAAGACACACACTCACAGAGGAAAAATAACTGTTAGTGAAATCAAAAACCACTCCAACACACACACAACTACAAAAACATCAAATATCAATGAGGGGTAAAGCAGACTAAGGTAAACACACTCTAAGAAAAAGAGAGTATGACCTCTATATAAACCTATAACCAACTGAAAATCATTCAAACTGTCAACAAGTCTCATTGAGTACCCCATTAACACGGCCTTGTACCATATATCTTTTCTGATGAAAGCAACACACTGGAAATATACACATACATAAAAACAAAATAAATGAATAAATTCTAAAAAATACAAATCTTTTCGTCGACCTACTCATTTTAAAATATTACATAGTATAGAATAGAACTGCAACTTTGATATAGCCAAAAGATATGCTCTCAACATATATTTTCTTTTTAAGAGATTATTTTTTATTTTTTGTAGACATTAAAATGTATATATAAAAAAAATTATTGGCTTCTAAAGAATAAACAGTTATTTACTAAGGTTAGCTTGGTTATAATTGGTTATAAAACAAAACCAAAAGTACAGAAAATCTACTGAAAATTTAAATCACTATTAATAATCTGCTAGTCTAACTCATTAACCATTACACCTCCAAAAGATGCCTGATAATAAAATAAAGTGTAATTTCATTTTAGCTTCTATTTCAAACATATACTAATTATATCCCATACCAATTGTTACATTTAGTATATGAATGCAAGTGTAACAATTATTATAGGACAGTAGAGGTATTTTTTTATTAAGTGTAACAGATGAATCTGAACTACAAATGTTGATATGCCATTAAAAACCAAGATGAATGTAAAGGTTAACTAGATGAAGATAGACTAAAATGTATCAACTTGAAGAAATGGAAACAAACTTATTTTCTTTTAATCTCTTTCACTACAATCAATTATTATGGATTTGAATAGTTTTATTTTATAAAATGGATTTATATAAGAAATGAAAGTCTAAAACAAAATACAATTGTATGAATGGAAGTAATTCCAAATTTATCTGGTATACATGAGAATGAATGCATTTAGTATAATGCAATTTATCAAAACACTAATGGAGAAAAAATAACTTTAGATATGATAATGAAGTTAAAATATATGATTTAATATATTTCTTCTAACACAACAAACGAAAAAATAAAGGTGATACTATTTACATTTGAAAAAGCAGCTGTTACAGAAAAAATATTCTGATGCACAAATTAAAACAAACGTTCCTTATTATGACAGACCTTTTGGCTACACAACAATGTTTTTTTCACAGGATAACAGTATGAAAAGGTTGATTAGGAAGCCAACTCTAGCATAACCTAGAGCTGGCCATGTGAAAAACATAGTTAAAACAAGTGATCTTGTACCTTGAGAGTCATTCTTAAACTGAATCCCATGGTGAATTGAAGTCATTTGAATTCAATAGAAAAACAGGTAAAATTTGTATAAAAATCAGTTTTATTAAAATAAATATTTGTGCAATTTGTAAGAAGAATGGAGAAAATGATAATTATTTGTTTCTAATGTTTAAAACTGGATATTTTGGCTGCTTGATCTCTGGTGTCAACTTCACATAATCTATTTCATAAATGAAGTTTTGTGCATCTTCATGGTAAAAATGACATCAATAGACCTTATCATTTTCGTGTGAAAGAGATATCAACAAACAAGAGATTTAATTATTAGTATAGATGTACATGTGTATATCTAAGATGGATACTCTTGCATGCTAAAGGTATAAAAAAAACATGAAGAGACAGAACTTCCCTTCACCAAGCTAAATTAATAAGTCCTTTTTACATAGCATCGGAGACTTAATCATAAACTTTGTAAGTCACCAGTCAAATATTTAAACCCCTGGGTGGTTCTCAAACTATGTGCCAAAGCACACTGATTCCCAAGAAAATGTAGCTATGTGCACAGTAAAAAAATAGACATAAATACAACACAAAAAAATGATTCCTATTGTATTAGAGCACTTGATAACTTTGGAACAGAAATTAAACTTTTATTTTCTATCATTAAATACAGAAAAATTATGAGGGAGTTAGAAACACTTTCATAAATATTTCATCAAATAATCATTTGAAATTATATACTATATTTTTATATCCAGTGATCATAGACTTCAAAATTAAGCATGAATAATTATATATTGATACATTTTGGTTGGTTGTGTTTTACAGCATACCAATCCTAAATCATTTTGGACTTTCATTAGTGAAGAGTATAATTAGTAGTTAAAAATCCTTTGACTATTTTGATTCAGTTTTTCCCTTATGTAATTTCTTTTTTTTTTTCTACTTACATTAAATGCAAAAGAAAAAAAAGAAAAAGATAAATTTTTGCGTGTCTGTTTCATACAGGTATGGTGGTGCAAGACCAGAAATATGGAGCACCCAGTGAGACTCAAATCTACCAGTAATGGCCTGTAATTTTAGTTTGGTTGGGTTTTAGGGCATATCAATCATTGTAGGTTATTTAATGCCAAATCCTGTTTACACACATGATTTATGAATAGATTTTATAGATAACATTTTTAAACAAGCCTGAGCTCTTTTTTTTGCACACAGTTAAATCGTTTCAAGTATTGCAATATAACAGTCACAATTTAACATCAGTCATTTGCTTACACACAGTTTTTTCTATTTGAGCCATAAATAGGACCCTATCAGTTGCTAACACCCCAGGCCAGAGTGAACCTGGGAGTAATGCCAATGAAGAGATACTCCACTTTCCCCAAATATCCAAGGCTGGAGCATCACCATCAAATGGTTTTATGTCATATCCAGGACACTTTTTTGGGGAGTCTTACATCTATGCAGAGATGCAGTCAGTGTATTCTACCACCCCAGCCAACTGGGCTGAGGCCTGTCGGTTGGTTAGTAGGTTGTTTTTTTTTTATGGTGTATCAACCCTTTTCAGGTCATTTAACGTCAAATTAAATTTCAAACAATTCAGTTTAACATAAGTATGCAGTTTAAATGTCAGAATAGTCCTATTTCAAGCAAGTCAGTTTAGCATAAGTACACAGTTTAGTTTTATTTGACCAATAGATAGGACCTTAACAGGTGCTACCACGCCAAGCCAGTGTGGACTTGGAAGCAATAGCAATAAAGGGGTACTTCGCATTCCCGAAAGCTCCCGTATTACTGAAGCCTCACCATCAGATTGTTTTAGTGTCATATTCAGGACACCCAGGGAAGTCTTACCCCTCTGCAGAGATGCAGTTGGTGTATTCTACAGCCGTAGCCAACTGGGCTGATATCTGTCAGTCTAGCTTGCTCACCATTACATCACACAAGGTACCCATGTTTACTTTATGTATATCCTAACAAGGAAAACATTACTAAGTTAAATCAAGTCCCTGTTTCTCATTGATAACTATCCATAATTTACTCAATAAAAAAAGTAAATCTAAATAATGTTTAAATCATTCCTCATAAGATAAAATCTCTTAAGTAGTTTAAAAAAATATATATTTTTTTGAATTTATGTTCTAAGTGCACCAAAATATTTTTGTTACTTGTGTATACATATACAACTATATGCGGAAACATAGTCAACGTAATATATGACTTCAATCAATGAACGAACGAACACACTTCTTTATAAAAAATATACCTCTCACACTTTATTTTTAAAGGGTTGTGAAAGGGTTGATGTTGATTATGTGTGAGAGGTGAGTTGGAGACGGGGACAGACTGCCACATATTGACCCAAAGTTCTTGCGACCATAGCAGCACCTCTTCCTCATCTTGGCTGGGCTGCTCAACCGTGAGTTGCTGAGGGCCCAAGCCCTCTGTCGGGAGCTGGTTCTTACTCTGCGGGCATCCTATCTCCAACTGCGACTGGAACTGAACTGGAACTGACTCACTCAAGCTGTCTGTGGCACCTGGTTATATAATTGTTTGACGCCCACCTGCTTCCTGTGGGCATACACATCTGCACCGAATTCAACCACATCCACAGGTCAAGGTGATATTCCGATATCTTCGACCAAATGCACCTGTTTCACTTATTTACCCAGGTGCATCTCTTGATTGACAGCTTGGTCGAGGGTCAATATGTTACACTTGCAAAGTGTAACATATAAGGTTTAAGAACTTTAAACTAAGTTATCAAGTGAGAGAAAAAAAAAAAGAAAAAAAAAAGAAAATGACATTTCCTATATAAGAGATACACACAAATAAGATATTAGATGTTTATTGAATTTTCTAAGCATCAAAAGAGAGAGAGAGATAAATAAACCCTCGTCATTTATATATAAAGATATAAACATTAAAAAAATATAACTCACAACAATCTCTGTCATGGTCAAGTCTCCCACCAACTGAGCATTGGTATCAAAGTAAAGAGACAGTTGGTTCAACTCAACCAGTTTAAACATCATATCTGTGTTGTCACGATAAACAAAGCATGGTGTCTAGAAAAAAAAAAAAATTTCTTTTATTTTCTCAAAAACTTTAAATTCTTAAAAAAAAATTAAGTTCAAAAACATGAAAAATGTGAACCAGGCAGTTATATTTACAGTAGAAATAATGAATCAGAAATTATCAAAATTTTACAATACTCTCTTAATTGATTTTAATGGCATGTCAACCCATATAGGGTTATTTTATGCCTTGAGGTTAGGTAATTGTGTTCATTATACATTCATATTTAAATTTTTTGTGTAATAGTTTCTTAAAAGTCTTTTCTTTTTCAGTCTTATCAAATGTGAATAACTTTTAAACAGATCTATTTGACCCATAGATGAGACCCTAACAGGTACTACCACTCCAGGTTAGAGCAGACCTGAGAGTAATGGCAATGAAGAGCTCCAGAACTGGAGCCTAACCACCAGATGCAGTTCACTGTCATACTCAGGACACTATGGGAGTGGGGAGTCTTACCCCTCTGCAGGGGATACAGTATATTCTAAGCCCCACCAAAAAGGTTAACTATACTCTTTAGCTTTCTTAACTGTCAACAATCACTATCAACTTTTAATATAAGGTCCATCATTTTTAGATTTCATTTTAGCTTATCTTAATTCATTATTCATTGATATCTAAATCCAGTTGCCATACCCACAGCCTCAAGGCCATTTTAACAGGCAGTTTTTAAGTGACTTAATCATTTCAAGTTACCTTTAATTAATAAGACTTTTCTTTTGAATTTCTTTTTAAATCTGTTACTTAAGGTGACATTATTTTGAGGGTTTAATAATTATAGCAATTAAAATAATGCACAGAAATCTTCATGCATTGCTGCTGCAAACAAATCTCTGACAATGATCTAAGCAAGAATGTAAAAACTAACATGCTGTTAGAATACATGTGTTATTGAATAGTGCCATTAGATGAATGACAGTTACAGAATTTAGTGTAAAATATTGACTATGTAATGGTAGCCACTCTGTGAATCTTGTTTAGATAATACATGACTTTACAACAAAGAACTATCAAATAACTTACAGATATAAATAACATATTCAAAATTAAAACAAAAAAGGCAATGTTAATATTCTAATGAAAATAATTAGCTATTCTTACCCAATTTTCATCTGTACTTTGAGCAATTAAACTGTCTATGTCCACACCAACAGCAAATGGACAAGAAGGGTTAATTTCATTGTCTTCATAACGTATGTGGACATCATTGACACGAAGCTGGGGGGGAAAAAAATAAAAAGGAATTTTCAAATAATACTTGTTTTTTTCTTTTATTTGAACATTGCGTTATTTTAAGGGTTTAATAATTACGGTAATTAAAATAAAAAATATAGAAAGACTACTTCTGAGCATAAATGTATTTACTGTAATTGATATATATTTCAAGAAAAAAATTTTGAACAAACAAGTTTTGTTTTTTCCAAAATTCAATCATATTTGAATTTGACTTACTTGCAAATTTTCTAGGATGTTACTTGCTATTGATGTGAGTGTGACAAGCCATGAACCAGATGCTCCTTTCACTTTCCCAGATTGCTATAATAATAATAATAACAACATTTTCAAAAAGATAACTTTTCTGCACACAAACTTAGGTACACAGGAACATGAAATATTTCAAGCAATCAAAAACATTTTTTCATAATTCTTACTAAAAGTATAGCATATAAAATGTCAGCATTTAAATCAGAAAATTACGTTTATAACTGGGTAATTGATTGAGTATTAGGATGAATGTAAGATAAAAGACCTTGTTGAGAATGTTTATTTGAGAATCATGAAGTTACCATACTGACAACAAACTAGATGACAAGTTAGACATTCATTCTTTTCCAAAGTCTTTTTTTGTAGTTTCTAAGATGACTTAACTTATTCATTCAAAACAAAATGAGTACATTGATTATTATGTGTTGGTGGCCATTTACAATGTACAAACCATGCATGAGTGAGTGGATTTTGCTCATAATACAATTGGCAATGAATATGCATTTGTGACTGTATAAAAAGCATTTGCCTGATACTGCAGACAGTTCAGTTCCAACACCAGTTATAAGTGAACAGTGGAATTGGTTTGTCTACAATATGGGAATGCATCTTTTTAGTAACATTAGAGTTGATCATCAGTGTTTTTTCCTGTTCCTATGCAGAGTAACCATTTTGAAATCATTCCTGTTGTTCTTTTGTAATGTCACTATTTTGAAATAATTTTTATTGTTCCTTTGCAGTGACACCATTTTGAAATCATTTCTGTTGTTCTTTTGTGATAATACCATTTTGAAACACTTCCTGTTGTTCCTTTGCAGTGACACCATTTTGAAATCATTCAACAGTTTGCTTGTATCCTTTTAGAGGGCTTGTGACAGTTCATCAGTGCCTTATTTCCTGTGAGCTCATGACAAACCACAGAAAACTATGGATTATCATGTTGATCAACAGTGATTCTATACATTTTCATTATGCATGTTAGAACTATTGTTTACTGAGATTCAAAAAAATCTATTTTCCAAATTAAGAATAGCATTAAAAAGAAACAGATAATGATTTCTTAAACTCACCTTCAACATATCATCAACAGTGTCTAAGGCAAATTGTTTTTTGCTGTGGTAGAGTTTTTTCCGTTCTATTTTATCACACTGTAAAAAAAGAAATCAAAGTTTTAAAAAAAAGCAAAAAAAAAGCAGACAAAATTATTATAAAATGATATGTTGATAAGTATTAATATTTTGAGTTATACACATTAGTTCTTTATTATTTTTTTATTGCATCAGCTCTACCAGATAAAAACAAGATTACATCAAATTTTTCAGTTAATGCACAACCATTTCTTAAATCATATTTAAACAGTTTCAACAGAAACATAAGACAAACACCACTGCCAAAACTAGAGTAGTTTTACTAAAATTAACCAACATTTTCTTACTCATATATATCATGATGATGATGGATACCAACAACACAGATTCCCTTGACTCTTTTTTTACATTCATCCCCATTGGCCACTCACCTGATAGTGACACTGATTTCTCTAACATTGCTGCTAGAGTCTTGTAAGGAGATACATTGTCACCATCTCCATTCTTAATCTGCCAAGATTACATACTCCAAATGTCAATAGATTAAATAAAAAGAAATAGTTTCACACTAAAAAAAGACAATAACCAGATGATATCCCACAGAATCAATTACTGATTAAGACTATGCATATGATCTAGTGCTTCTTGCAAATACACCTGCACAAGCTGAATTTCTGTTACATAACCTGAAGCAGGAAGCAATTAGGCATTGGTTTTGATAAGAACTCAGATAAAACAGATTTCATTCTGAAATTAGTAGACTGGTTCATATACCCCAGAAGCAATATCTCATCTACTGAAAGTGAGATTGTGTGTGTGTATATATATATATATATATAGAGAGAGAGAGAGAGGGGGGGGAAGGGGGGTTACAATCAAGTCATACTGAAAAGCACTAGTTCTTATCAGAATAATTAAGTTAAGCAGCATAAAACCTGATCAATGCTTGGCTGAATGACAACTTAGGAACATTAAGAACGGCAACAGCTTGCAGCCTTGTGCTACAGATAAAGATTTAGTTAATAAAATCACACACACAGATATATATATATATAACAATCATCAGATGGATATAGGAGAAAACATGGCTAGACAAAGGTTTGAGGTTTGTGTATGTGGTATACACACGCAGGGGAAAAAAATGATATTTAATTCATTGATTTTTGAGATCTGAACAGTCCAAATACAGATAAAATACATTTTGAAATCAATCAGGTGTCAAGTGACACAGAAGAAATTTTAATATGGAAATCAATTCATTTTTTTTTTGGGTTTAGTAAATTATTATTTTCAGTATATTCCAGAATACATACTTTTTCTTCCAGATATACTCTGCAATTATTATAACCTCTTCTCTATGCTTGTGTTTTTTTTCTTTGTTTTTTTCCTTTTCTTTTTTTTTTTCACAATATCCCATATACTTATTTCATCTACCATGTTTTGGTGTATTTTGTTGATAAAGCTGAGGTTAAGGTTATAGATTCTATTTTTTCAATTCCATTCAATAGCATTAATGTATATCCTTTCATTATTATGATGATGATGATGATGATTAGTAGTAGTAGTAGTATCATCTTTCTTTTTAACAGTAGCTTTATATATGACACTATCATTCAAACAATTACCATTCTAAGGGCATCTCACTTTATCCCAGCAGTTGCAAGTGGCATTCTGGTTATCTTTTTCACTTAAGATTTTAAAGTTATGTTTACTGATGATTGTTTTAAGATATTGTCCATGAAACAATAACTCATTTTTAAATTGTGCAGAATTTTCAAAGTTTCATCTTTTTAAATTACGAAAACATTCCTCCTATATTTGTTTTAACAGCTTTGCAGGGAGGGGGGACATTATGTTTCAATTTCTGGTGCATTGATCATTATCATTGCTGTTTTGGATATAAATCAGTTTATTTAATATCCTGCTTTACAATTCTGTTTTGACTTTATTGTGTTGCTGGAAATAGTTTCTAACTTGTGTACTATAAACTAGAAATGCTTTTTTTGGTTTGGTTTTATTGCATATCAACTATTGTAGGTTATGTAATGCCAAATCTGGTTTATTCATATACATTAAATAAATAGGATCTGTAAACATAAGTCAACAAAGTGAAATAGTTCTAAGTATTGCTATGTATCATGAACAATTCAATTAAATATCAGTAATTTATTTACACACAATTAAATGATCAAAGTTCTTTTTCAAACAATTCAATTCAGCAGAAGTCATTTGTTTGCACACAGTTTAAATGTCAAACAGTTCTATTTAACACATAGATAGGACCCTTTCAGGTGATACCACTCCAGACCAGAGTGGACCTGGGAGCGATGGCAATGAAGGGATACTCTGCATTCCCCTAAGCTCCAGCATTACTGGAACCTCACCATCAGATTGTTTAATGTCATATCCAGGACACTCGTCAGGTTGGGGGGGGGGGTCTTATGTCTCTGCAGAGATGCAGTCGGTGTATTCTACAGCCCCAGCCAACTGGGTTCAGTAAATGTTTTAAAATTGTAGGTAGGTGATCTGATTAAAATGTTTATGTATAACAGTGGGTTGTTTGGTTTTCTATATGGTTGCCAGGTGCCATTATCTAAATGGAATATGCCTAGAAAATTAATTTTTAAATTTTGACATTACTTTTAAATTTAAGCAATGGTTCTTAGATATTTTTATCAATTGCTTTCCAGCACAATCAAACTTTCTACCAGTATATTCTTTTAAAATATAACAACCTGTCATCACAGTAAAGTCCAGTATATTGCTTTTTTCATAAGCCAATTTTCATAGTAAGAAAATACCAATTATTTCACAAGTTTCAGCACTGCAAAAATTTCATATACTAATATCTAACAAATTATTAGTATTTGTTTTAGTCCAAATGGAATTTTTTTCAATGTGTGTGTATCATGTGCACAAACATTGTTCCATGTGATAAAATCATCACACTTTAAATATAGTTGATTAGCCATTTTTCTTTTTCTATTTCCATCTAACAATTATGTAATTGTGAAACTAAGTAACAAACTAAATGAGTACATAATTTTGATATTTTAGGTTTTAGACCCACTCAGCTTTAGTAACAGTGAACACTTTCTATGAACTTTTATTTGCATTTTCTCTTTTACACATATGACACACATACACGTGTGTGTGCATGAGACAGATTATATCTCATTATAAATGGCATATTAAATTGAATAATCAATTGGTCATCAATTTCAAGTTAAATATAGTAGACAGCTGTTAAGTAAGACAAATTCATTAAAAAAAAAAAATTTTTTTTAATTTAAAAAAAACCCAAAGTATCTAACATTATTATAATCCAAGATAAACTGGTGAATTTCTGCATTCTTCCTAAGAAAAACTTTACAAGGATACCAATACTCTCTGACAAGTCATTTGAGAAATTTTGATAAATAAGATATGCATACAAATATTCAATTCAAAATCCAGTCATAAATAAAATTTAATTCCTTAGATAAATAAATAAAAAATGTAAATAAGCTAAGTCTAAATTTAACCTTATTTTTCATACAAGATATAAATCAATAAATTCTGAATTAGATAGAAAAGTATCAATGAATGACTCAGATTTTAAATGTCTTTCATAGTTACAAATTCTCATATTTCTATACACTATTTGTTTCTCCTCTTTTCCAAAGACTTCTACTTTTATGACAATCATTATTCACTTCTTGTTTAGGATTTTATCCTCTTTTATTATTAGATATCCTCAATCAAAATATTTTTCTTTTGTTGATGTTAAACATTAATCAGTGTGGTATCTTAAACTTTAGTTACAAACATTACTTTCCTGTTTATCTTATATTAATTCCTATTATTGAATCATAAAGTAACCTTTTGAATTAAATGCATACTGAACATTATGAATTTTTAATGAATATTTTTGTTCATCTTTATTTTTTGTTAGTGGTCTTTTATGGCACAAAGATAATATTGCTGCTGCTATAAATATATCGAACATATTACACAGGTCAACAAAAAAAATTTTGAAATGGTGTCAAGGCACCAAACATCTTTTTTAGCTAATTTGAGGACACAGAATCTGAAAAAGACTTTAGCTTTTCTTGGTTAGCTACTGTTTTTGCCATACAGAAATACCTCATTTTTAGGAAAAGCATTTTTTTTTTCATTTATTTTCTATAAATATGATATTGACTGATGGCAATATTTCTCAAAGTAAAATTGTAGAAACCTCTCAATTTGTATTAAAACTAACAAATATTGATCTGCTTATTGAGAAATACTATTTTTGCAATAACAATCAGACCCTAAGTCTTTAAAAATAATACAATTGAATATACCAAGACCAACAAGTATTTTCATCAAATCATTTAATAAACTAACAGCAGAAATAAAACCTTTATGAACATAAAAACTATAGTAAAAATTTTCTCTTTCTTGATTTTCATGTTCAATGTTATTTAAGTCCCTTTTGATACTCTAGCAGTAGTCAGCCATCATCAGTTTCTCCCACCATCCCTGGTAGTGCTCTTCCATTGTTTTGATATCCTTATGGCATTCTCCTTGCTCATCACTCCCATCACTGTAATTATCCAGAAATTTATCTAGATGGTCATGTAAAAAAATAAACCTTAAAACTTATATTAGTGCCAATGTCCTGTAGACTTTTCAACAGCTTTTCCACTAACTCATTGTAGTTTTCAGCCAGACGATTGCCTAATAAGTTTTTCATCACACCAACAATGTCCAAGCGCGTAATTTCAAGTCATTCATTGAATTAACAAATTCATCATCCTTAATGAGTTTCCTGATGTTATGGTGAAACTATTTTCATTATGTTTATCATGTACAATAGAATTGGTGTATTCAACTGGGATGTCTTTAGTTGGAGTTTCTTTCCAACTATGAAAACGAAAGCTCTCAATGTGCTTAGTTTCCTTTCATAGAAAGGGCACAAAAGTGATGGGATAAATTTATAAATATCAAACAAAAGATTTTAGGGTTTCATTTTTTTGATGTCACCTTAATTATCAGGTTTACTAAAGTGTATTAGTGAGTTAATTTCAATTTAGGTGATAAACTGGAAAAATTTGGTGCTTCTATTTAAATTTTTTGACACAAAAACACATTTTTTTCTTATAAAAATAGTTTATTTCAGGTGACTAATATAAATTGCTCAGCCTACCTGAAAATTAATGGGTTTCTACAATTTTTATTAACTAAATTTTGCAATCAGTCAAGATCGTAAATTGATGGGTTTTCCAAAAATAAGCAAAAACAGTAGCAAACCATGAAAAACTAAGATCATTTTCAGAATCAGTACCATAAAATTGATGGGTTTTCCAAAAATAAGCAAAAACAGTAGCAAACCATGAAAAACTAAGATCATTTTCAGAATCAGTACCATTAAAATTAGCCCAAAAAAAAGGGTTTTGTTTCTTGGCACCAAAAATTGTGTTAACGAGCATTATCTATCAATTCAACTGATTGTAGTTTCTGCTACTCAATAGAAACAAGTGAAAAGAAAAAATTCATAACTAAGAAATAAAAATTTTGTTTGATATTATTTTTTTACTTTGCACTACTGAAAGAAAAAACTGAAACAAGAATCATTTTCCTTATAGAGTTGCATATTATGAATGAAGAAGACTAAAGAATGTACAAGTGCAATAATTCTTTGAATATTATCAATCAGCTTACTTATCCTCTTTCTTATTAGTTCATCATACTTTTCTTTTTTTTTTTTAAATGAAATTAAGGAATTCTTTTTTTAAATTCAAAAATTGAATTTAACTACCAAATCAGAATTTCTAAAAGGAAATAAATATTTGACATTGCAATAGTTCTTCTTTAAATTGGTTCTCTAATCAATAAGTCATGCTTCCTTGATTATAGAATTATCTAAACCAGAGCTTTTCAAACTATATCATAGTGCTTTAATGAGTTGCCAATAATCTGAGTGGGTTGATCTATTTAATCTATTTATAATTGGTACTATCCAAGAAATGGATCCTGGAAGCACTAGTGGTGTAATGGTAATTGCCACAAGACTCGTCTACCTGAATTAAAATCAGTAACAAGGCTGTTTGCATTTCATATAACACTAATACCCTTGGGAACTATTCTCCCTCCAGCTATGGGTAAATAGTAGGATACATTGATCTCTTTAACATTTGTATGACAACCAGTCTATGAGAAGGAAAACAATTCAGAATATTGTAAAATTCGAGAGACATGGGCACCTCTAGCTTATTTCTATCTAAGATATGCCACATGATTGGTAGCTCTACAACGAAAATCAGGTACCAGGACCAATGAAGATAGTGAAGATCCAAGCAATGGGATCTAGGCATAATCAAACAAAAGAAAAAACCTAATAAAATCTTACACCAAAAAAATTTCTGCCTCTAGAAGAAAATAAAATGTTGCTCTATACGTGACTTATTTTTCAACTTTAGATCAGTTTTTTTTTTCAATGAATTTTACAAAACTATTTCGAAATGATATGATTAATTAATAATAATAATAATAATTAATAAATTTAACAATGCTAAAAATCATTTTTAAAACCCAACTAAATTAAACTATGTCACTTAGTTCAATGTGACATAGAAAAACTTAAGAGTCTCTTTCCTTATGGACGTGCATATTATAGATAAAAATTGGTCGGAGAATGTACCAGTCAAAATGTATAAACACCAAAAACAAGACAGAATTCAATTGTCTTAATAGTTCTTAGAATATTAACTAAGTTTACTCCACATCTTTCTTATGAGTTGATAATCTTATGTTTAGAGAAAAATATAAAAGAATTATTCATACCAAAATGTCAATGAATAGGACAAATTTATATTTTTAGACAGACATTTTTGCCACTAATATTAATGCAATATTTCATAGTTGTTTTTTTAGTATATTTGGATCTCAGCTCTCTGATAAGTTAGGTTTGGTTTGGTGGGTTTTATGGCATATCAATCTTTGTAGGTTATTTAATGCCAAATCCATTTTTATGTAAATAATCAGTTCTATTTAAAACAATTCGGTTTAGCATGAGTACACAGTTGAAGTGTCAATTTCCATTTCAAATTATTCAAGCAGTTATATATAACAATTCAGTTTAGTGTAAGTACAGTTTCAATGTCAAAAACAGTTCAATTTCAAATAATTCAGTATAGCATAAGCACACAGTTTAAATGCAAGTACAGTTTAGTTGTGAAAAACATTTCTATTTCGAGCTATTCAGTTTAGTCAAGCAGTTCTAATTCAGCTAATTCAGTTTAATGTAAGTACAGATTTTGTTTACACACAGTTAAAAGTCAAAACAGTTCTATGTTAAACAATTCACTTTTGTGTAAATACAGTTTCAATGTCCAAAGCACACAGTTCTATTAGAAATAATTCAGTTTAGCATAAGCATGCAGTTTAAATGTAAGTACGCTTTAATTGTCAAAAATATTTCTAATCTAAGCTATTCAGTTTAGTCAAACAATTCAGTTTAGCATAAGTATGCCGTTAGTTGTATTTAACCCATAGATAGGGCCCTATCAGGTGCTACCTTGCCGGGCCAGAGTGGACCTGGGAGCAATGGCAATAAAGGGGTACTCCGCATTCCCCAAAGCTCCAGCATGTTGAAACCTCACCATCAGATTGTTTAGTGTCATATCCAGGACACTCATTGGGGGGAGTTTTACCCCTCTGCAGAGGTGCAGTCAGTGTATTCTACAGCCCCAATCTCTGATAGTATTTATTAAATCATTTTTTATAGATACACTTTGAATTATATTTGTTTTGGTTAAACAAAACTTAAGGTGTCACATAAAATTTTACAAATTTTGATACCATGAATAATCTTAAATTGCTATATCAAAAGATGGCAAATGAATAAAAATCTGAACTTAAATTTTTTTTTTTTATAAATTAGAAATAATTTTAAAATTATTTCTCTTTTAGATTAAATTAAATCAGGCTATATTACTTAGGTCAATGATGATGGAATTTTTTATCGACATTTTTGTGCAAATATTGGTATAAGATGTTTTATGGGTTGTTTTGTTTTGTAAATATATCTTGACTTCAGCTATTTAAAAGTACTTACTAAATTTTTCCTTAAATAATATATATATATATATATATATATACACACACACACACACACATACATCCATACACACACTTTGCATTATATATGTCTTGGCTAAGAAAACTTAAGTAATGAGTCACATAAAATTTTATTTCTAAAAAGTATGTGGTCCATACAATAAATTTGGAAAGCTCTTATTTAAACAAATAATCATTTTTATAACTGTAAAATTCTGACTTCTTTTACCAAATTTGATATTCTAACAATACAAGAAATGCTCTCTTTACAAGAAAATTAACTGGCAAACGGATTACCAATGTTGTAGCATCCAGATTTAAGGAAAATATTCAAACTGCTAGGCTCTATAGTATGATAAATTAAAGAAGGAGAAATATTAAACTGATGGAATATAAATCTACAAGGAAGGAAGGAAAGAAATTGTTAAGAGCTTTAACTTACGTCTGCATGCTTCATGGGCTCCACAATAATATTTACACCCTCAATAGTAATTACCCATGGCTCACTATGGATCCGTGTCATTGGGATTTTAAGACTTATCTTCCGAATGGATCCTGTCAGAAAAAAAAAAAGAATATTCAGACATCAATTATTATCCATAGTCCCCCACATTTCAGATGGAATTATTTAGGTATGGATTGGAATTTCTGCCAAAGATCAGACTGTAATATCTTTGCCCTTTGCCAAGGATCAATGTCACTTCCAACATTTCTGCTAAGAATCAGATATTATAAAAACCATCAAGTATAAAAAAATTTTAAATCATAAAAAAAAATAATAATGATTAAGCTGTAAAATTATAATTATTTTAACATATTTATACAATTTCTAAATGACAAATTTGGATCAAACATAAGTAATTATATAAACAAATAAAAAACTGTTACTATAAAAATGGGACTTCCCATGATTCAGTTGTGAAAAAAGGTTACTAAGAGCTTTGTGTCTTTGTGTATGTGTGCAGATACCATTTTTTTTTTAAAATGGCAAGCAAATAGTGAATAATAACCTGTGTTAACATAACAAAATTTATTACTACACTGTAGTGAGATCAGTTTTCGTGTATGTGTGTGTGTGCATGCAAATGACTAATAATGCCATGTTACCATAACAACAAAATTTATTATTACTCTGTAGTGAGATCAGGTTTCTAAAAACTTTGTATGTGAGTGCGTGTGTACGTGTGTGCATGCAAATGGCTAATAATGCCATGTTACCATAACAACAAAATTTATTATTACTCTATAGTGAGATCAGGTTTCTAAAAGCTTGGTACATGTGTGCATGCAAATGACTAATAATGCTGTGCTACCATAACAACAAAGTGTACATGTGTGCATGCAAATGGCTAATAATGTCCTGTGTTACCATAACAACAAAATTTATAATTACTATCTAGTGAAATCAGTTTGCATGTTCAATATAAGTTACCTTGAGTTTTATAAGCAAGTTAATATTAAGATAACTATAAAAAAAACCTTTGTGTTCAGTTGTCGGATTGTAAACACAGTAGCTTGTGGCATGGTTAATTGATTTTTTTGGCCTATATTTTCAAGCCAGCTGCTCTTCTTAACAAAGACAATTTAAGATTTATAAATTGATATCATAATCCATTGGATAAGAAGAGATCCTATTTACCCAACCCCTCCGCTCGAGCAGGATATGACACAAGGTCAATTTTTAAGCGGAGTTTAACAGGTTTGAATTCAGAGTTTTCCTTCTCTTAGACTAGTTGCCTCACCAAGGCTGAAGAACCTAGTCTGTCCTACTATTTACCCATAGCTGGAGGGAGAAAAATTGGATTCATACCTTTCCCAAGGGTATTAGTGCTATGTGAAATGCAATCAGTCTCATCCAGGATTTGAACTCATGTCGCAGTGTCCAATTCCTACGACGATAACCATTACACCACGGGCACCTCCACAATAAGAAGAGATAAGCAGAAAAGCATTGCACATTTTCAAAATAGTAGAGTCCCAATTCTTAAGATGTTTAAATAGAGTCAAGCCATAGCAAAGACTCTCTTGAATAGGACCAAAGTTTTTTTCCAGACATTGAAAAAACAAATCTCAACAGTTACAATCAATAATGAGTCACAAATACGAAGATTCTCCAGAGGTTCACAATGGAAATATTCATGCTATCATCAAATTCCTTATAAAATCTTACTGCTCACACGGGAAAGGAATCATGTAACAGTGATCATCAAATGATTTAGCAAAGTTGAAATTAAATTGTATAAGCATTAGATGGATGAGGAGGACATTACACTGAAAACAATACAATGATGCTTGAATATTTTGTTGATAAAACTCCAATCAAACTGATCAAATTCTACATTTGATATTCACATCTTCATAAAACAAATTTCATTTAATTTGGGAGTCAAAAATAAAAAATATCAACATAAACTCTTAGTGAGAAAAGAATTAAAAATTCATAGTGACGAAAATTAGCATGTTTGTTAGAACAGTGGAAATTTTGCTAAAATATCCCATACAGAGTTTAATCAATGAGCTTGTATACACATGATAAAAAAAATTTGTTTGTGTAGGGATACAATAAATAATTATCTCCTTAAGAGAATTGGTATGTCTGTTGGGGGCTCTATATGGTATCACATAACAATCTCAGAAACCCTTTTTCAACTTTTTTTGCCTCTATTCTTTGAATAGCTGAGATATCTGTTCCCCAACAGGGTTAAAGACAATAAGTCATAACTACATTAACCACACTTGTCAAGTAAGCTTTTTTCAATTTTGTACCCCTTCCACATACAATATGAGTATAATTCTACCAATAGACATATTTGTATAGTCTTTCTTTTAATACTATATATATATATATATATATATATATATATATATATATATATATATATATTTATTATGTATAAAAAGTTTAAATGTTGTATATGTAAATGAGCTTGTCTTTCCTTCCATTGTGTTCAGTGTTAATATATCATGGATATACTAATACTAATATTGATCTCTATTGAGTGAGGACACAACTATATATCTTTCCTGCCAACAAGCACCCATACAGTAGTGATAGAGAATTTCATTTAATAAAATCCAATGATGTACTTACCTTTTTTGAGCTGAAGAGGCAGGCCAAACTGATTGAAAACATCTTTCTTTAAGATGAGATCATCCAGTTGGACAGCACCTATATGGATAAAAAGAAGGTTGGTTTTTTTTTAAATAAGTGAAACATAATTTTAAAAAATGCATCCATATTTTTTTAGCAACATAAATACGCATTCACCTTTAAGAACTAAATGTTATGGTACCTGCATAGTAGAATAATTTAGACTCTAAAATCCTTCATTAACTATCTTCAGGACTACTAACATTCAATAATCACTTTTTCAGGTCATTGTAAGGTAAGTATATTTGGTTTTTATCAAGAGGTTTCACTTGAAATTAGTTCAAATCAGAAATCATTTTATATCAGTGATAGAAACTGAATATTTTTTTCTAACAAAAACAGCATAAAAGATTACTTGTTTTGACTACTGAACTATTTTTTTTTTATTTCTACCACAATTTTGCAACTAGAACATTCTATAGCCTTTTTCAAGCATACAATCTGTAAAGAAAGAGGGAGAGGGGGCTTTTTTGAAGAGTGAGAAAATTGTTTCAAAAAATTATCATCATAGAAAATAGTATGAGTGATGAGAGTTCAAATCCAGGACAAAGCTGTTTTCATTTCATTTCAGACTAATGCCTTTGAAAAAGATATGAACCCCTTTCTTCTCTCCACAACTATGGGCAAAAACTAGGGCAGACTGAACTCTTTAACCTTCGTAAGGCAATGAGTCTAAAGAAAGAAAATTCAGAATTAAAACCAGCTATACTCCACTTAAAAATTGACCTTTGTGTTGCAACCTACCCAAGAGGAGGGGTTGGCTAGATACATAAATAAGAATCAAAGAATTAGCAACATTCCAACAAACATCCAGTGTTTAGTGGATGTATAAATTTGTTGAATAAATAAATGAATTCATTTATGAAAAGATATCTTGGAAGAAGAAAAATTACCAAATATTCTTTTTTAATTATCTTTTTAAACAAAATTTTCAAACAAATATTTTTCAAAATTTGTCACTCCCTATACCTTCATTTAATTTTTGGAAATCTTGATAAGATATTTGGATACTAAAGATATTTACTTTTATATAAAGATAAATTACCAGAGAAATCTTTGAGTAATACTTATGGCAGATAAAGAGCAAGACGTATAATAACAAACTGAAAAATACCCTTCTTCAATATGAATTGTACACCTAAAAAAAAAGCAATAAAATGTTTTGGTTGAATTGTGTTAATAAGCTAGAATAACCATTCAATTATTTAATCTCCTTAAAATAAGCCTATAGAAATAGACTCTCTATGCAAATTATATATTATCAACTAAGATTTTCATATCTAAATAGTCATAGGCATTCTAATTATGATAGGTAATCAAACTTTCAATAAAATCTTTATGAACAAAAGATTATAAAACAAAAGGATTCAAATTTCAACAATCCATATAATAAAGATTAATTACTTAATATACATGGGTACAGGTCAATGTTGATTGATGGTCATAAAAATCATTAATTTATGGATTTAATTTTTTAAGCTAAGAGTCCTTATAGTTAATTTCAACCTTACAAAATGATAATTCATACATTGGTTACTAAAAAATTAGGTTTTAAAACTTGACTTTTACACAAGTAATAAGGTAGATTGGAACAAGTTATAATCTGAAGGAGCTGTGTCCGGACTACATGTTGGGAGTGGTATCAGTGCAATTGCTTCAAGTTCCTGAAGTGTTTGAATGGTGTGAGGTTTTTCTGCAGAAGAGTTTACTTTCTGTTAACCAATACTGAGTATTTTTGCTTCACAATAACAAACATCAACTCTAGCTGTTCAGAGCACATGTTGGTAGCAAGGGTTTGACCATTCAGAATGCATTAACCACTTCTAATTCCACCAAATGTGGAACATCACCTTGTGTTTGAAACACAAGTATTGTAAAACTTTTCATTCACCCTTATATATAAAGTATTCTTAATTTATTCTTTCAAGTATTAAGTACAATTATTTTTAAGGTTATTTCTTCTAAAAATAAAAGTCAATAACAGGTTGGAAAACAAAGCTAAAAAAAAAATCAAAAAGATGACTAAAAAAAAAGGAAAAAAAAAGATAAATTGGTTAGTTGAGCAAAAGGAAAATAACAACAAAACTAAAGAAAAATAATTTTTACAGGAATTTTAGCCTATAAAAAGGCCAATATTAAAAGAATTAGTCTTCTCTCAAACTAATTTTACATTTATAAATAAAAAATGAATAAATAAATAACAAAACAAAAATATTTTAAATAATCCTTCAAAATATATTTTCTGCCATCTATAGCAAAAAGAAGCAACATCCCGTTTAAAATGAATAAGAGTTATTTAAACATTTTTTTTTAGATTATTTACTAAAAGTAGAAGTTCTCAACCTTTTCAGTATAGGGGCCACAAGTCTTAAATCAGGAGGGTCCAGGTCATGCTCTTACAAGTACAGAAAAAAAAACCAACTCAATTCCCAAAATAACAATCATAATTTATTCATGAGACATCTGATATTGTTTGGAATCATAAAAAGATATAATATCAGGGTTAAATGAAAGAGGTTGATTGAAGGAGCACATCAGACAAATGATGATTTGACAGTCGCAAACACAGCATACTCTTGACATGCTTCATTTTCAAGAACAACTCTTCACAGCGGTATCAAGTGCCAAACATGCTCACTACTTGCTGAGTGTGGGTGATAAGGTCGAGGAATCCTCCACATGGAAGCAAGTGGTTCTTATAAAAATCAACAATATGGCAAGCAAGAAACTTGAACTTTAAGTCTTCTGAACGTTAATGAGTTCCATTCATAGTCAATATCAAAAGGCATAGAAAAAATTTTGAAAGTTGGATCTAGGGCCAAACCATTGAACCATTAAGGTTGCTTTTGAATCATATCCTATTTATTGAATTTATATCATAATTAACTGAAAACAAATAAATAAATAAAGGGGGGACAGATAAATTATAATTAGCATTTAATAGTCATGTTCAGAGAGAAATTATAATGATCAGAGTGAGCACAATCACTTATTAAATTGTATACTGGTTTTATTCTTTAAATTAGAGCATTTTATTGCTCAAACAAAATCTTGCTACAATGTGCCCTTATTGGTGTGTTACAGTAACATACATACAAAAATCAGATCATTGTAAGATAGATGAAGAAAACTATGATTGTCCTACCTGCCAACAGGCCTACATAGACACTGTCACGATTTAAATTCTCCACATACTCCCCAATGTAATTGTTCACCACCCACGCTGCAAGCCTGTTCAACATCTTGAAATCTGTAAAGAATCAATGAAGAGATTTTGGAATAAATACAATATTGATACATGTTTTAATTAGAAATCATAACGTTGAAGGATATTTTTAATGTATTGGCAATGCTTTCCTGTATTGTTACAGATATTTCATATAACATACGTAATTATTTGTGTATATAACTCACACTCATGTATAACACGAACTCCTAACTTTGGACTAAGAAAAATTGTGTATAACTCTTTAAAATTTGTCGCAGCTAAATTTACTGAAATTTAGCATTTCTTTAACTTTTTATTAGTTGGTACTGACTAAAAATAAAATTTACATAGTATTTAGGACAAATGCATGGGCATGTTCACACAAAAATGCAACAAGCCTGCAATAAGCTCACCTAAGGAGAAACAAAATTATAAACAAATACATATTCCAGTAAACATTTATCTGTAATGTCATACTTTGGACTATAGATCTAACTCACTTTTGGTCATCCTATCCTGAATATGGTGAAGTATGTGGCCAGAAAAAAATTATATAGTTTTTGTGTATAACATGCACCCTGCTATCTTTGGAGTTGAAAAAACTGGATAATAGTGCATCTTATACATAAATAAATATGGTACAAAACCAAATATGCATAAACTAAAAAAAAGTATTATATTTGATTAACTATCCATAAATTTTTATCACAAATTTTAGAGAGACTGTTTTATTTTATAATTGCTAAAATGTTGCTAAGAACTTAGGAAAATATGACTGAAGATGTTTAGTTCCCTCCCATCACTGACATTTTGATTTCCATATAATTAATTTTTGAATTTACAGGTTATAGACATGAAAATAAATTCTAAATCTTTTATATATATATATATATATATATATATATATATATATATATATATATATATATAAACACACGCACACATTTGTTCTTTTATTATTTGGCTCTTATGTAAACTCTCTGAATTAAGACAGAATGTGGCCATCTTTTAAAAAAAAACATTACTAAGAAACATCTGAAGCTGGATCTGAGCTTTTTCTGTTTACAATATCTACATTAATAACTAAAAAGAGTTTACTTATTTACCCTCTATAGATAGCTAAACCTAAACAGTTTGATATAAAGCCACCAAATTTACAATGCATACTTATTAGACACAGGAGAAAGTTTTTTTGATATATCTTTTTTTTAAATGTTTCTTATGGTGATCTCTAAAAAGAAAGCCATGTTCCGGCAAGGCATAACTAATCATACAGAATTTAAATTTCCAAACTTAAAAAAAAAATTAATGAATTGTCTCACTAAAATGATTATTCATAGGTAGTTCTTCAAGCCAGAGATGTAAAATAATTATGTAGCATTTTTGTTTGGTTAGGACAAATAATCTGGACAAAAACAAAAATGTTTAAGTCAATAAATCACTCAAATATCACTAAAATTTAAAATCATTTGACTGTGATAACCAGCAACAATTCAAGTTTTAACTTTTTACTCTGTAAATAGGTACTTAAGCTCGTAGGTTTTTTTAAAAAGGAACTTATTCTAATAAACGTTTTTTTTAATTGCTAGTACAATGAATGATCAGGATAATATCAGAAAAAAAAAGCTTAAAATATATACACAGTTACTAAATTATATCTTTCAACTGAGAAAGGATACTTTGAAAATAAACAGTTACCAATATTTAGTTATCTATCAATTTCTAGAAAAAAAACTTTTTAAACTTATTTAATAGAAAATGAACTTAAAACTGTAGAGAATATTGAAAAAAAGAACATTTTTCTATATTAGTTTTGATTTTTAACAAGAACAGGAAAGTCATAAACATATCAACCCTTAATGGGTTATTTAATGCCAAAATTTAATTCATTTGAAAAATGTTTTATTATAATTTTAATCATTTGTATTATGGTACAAAACCAAGTATTTTTTATTTGTCTATAATAATCATTTGTTTACACACAGTTATATGATATCAAGTATTCCTATTTAATACATAAAATTTGCACACAGTTATATGGTTTCATATATTCCATCGAATACTAATCATTTCCAAAAAGATCTATTTGACCTATAGATGGAACCCTAACATGTCAGAGTGATCCTGGGAGTAATGGAAATGAAGGGGTACTCCACACTCTTTAGTGCCCCAGAACTGGAACTAACCACTAGATACAGTTTAGTATTATACCCAGACTCCGTTTTTTTGGTGGGGGACAGTTATACCTATCTGCAGAGGATGCAGTCAGCATATTCTAAACCATGCTGACAGGCTGAGTAAATTCTAATAAGTTTCAAAAACAAGGGTTAATGTAGTAAACTGTATTTTGACAAATGAAAAAAAAACATTTATGTTGTTAATGCTTCTTGATAAACAATATTATCAGTTTACCTTTCTAGGGCAAAAATGAACAGATTTTGGGAGATCCTACACTTGAACGACCTATTCAATAGTAAACTAACTGTTTTTATATGGCTAAAAATAACAGTTTTAATAGTAAATTGATTTGTGGCAACTCCTAAGGTACCTTTTTGGTACTCATTCTCAAGTTACCTTTATAGACTAATTTCCAAACCCCAGAGTCCTACTATGAAGCAAACAATCACTGGCTTTATTAGCATAGATTTATTGATTACTGAAACCATTATAATTTGTATATACTAGTTTCCACTTAATTGGTCGAGTTATAAAATACCGTATTTGACTAATAATATATAAGCCATAAACAAGGTGATATTTAAAAAAGAAAAAAACTACACCAGTTTCTTAAATATAAAAAGATTTACATTTTTTCTTTAAAAAAATGTTATTTAATAAAATCTGTATAATTTTATCATCCATCTCATCATTATCAGACACATTCTTTTTATGCACATGCATACTGATATTTGGTTAGGTAGCAATTTATATGGAAAAAAAATTCTGTCTTGCAGCCATTTGTAACCTCATAAATATGCAAGATCATTTGGTTTTCTGGCATATCAACCATTGTAGGTTATTTAATGCCAAATCCTGTTTGCACATATATATTAAATATATATATGATTTGTGAACACATTTTTTAGCTAACATTCTTAAATGAGCCTAAACTCTTTTTTGTATACATTTAAATGGTTTCAAGTATTGTTATATAACAATCACAAATTAACATCAGTCATTTGTTTGCACACAGTTTGTTCTACTTGACCCATAGATAAGACCCTATCAGGTGCTACCACTCCAGGTCAGAGGGGACTTGAGAGCAATGGTAAGGAAGAGGTACTCCACATTCTCCAAATCTCAAAAGCTGGAGCCTTGCCATCTGATTGTATAATGTTATATCCAGGACACTCTTTGCCGGGGGGGGGTCTTACCCTTCTGCAGAGAAGAAGTCAATGTATTCTTCAGCCCTAGTCGAATATGAATGAGTTATCCAAAATAACAGATGGCTGTCTTTAGTCAACAACTACTGGAAGAGTATAAGAATGATAGTGACAGAGCAAGACCTTTATGAGTGAGAGAAAGAGGATTAAAGCAAAAAGGAAAAAGAATCCTATCTGCCTTTACCTTTATAGAATTCATAGAAAACATAATCAGAAAATAAATTAATAATCAATATGTTTTGGAATATGCAACATTACTTTAAAAGTTCATTATGAAAAGAGAAAATCTTTTAGCAATGTCATGAGAATTTTTGTTAATATTTCAGTTTTATTTTGTTTGTTTATATTCCTGTTAAGTAAAAATCTATTTTGTTGTTACAATTAAATTTTAGTAAATTGACATATTCTAACAATTGATTCATCAAGCCTAAAAAAATTCAATCATTAGATTTAAATAACTTAGGGGTGAGAACTTTTTAAAAATACCACAAATAAGACAAATAAAAAAATATTTAAAATCTTTGATTTCCTGCCCATTGACATCATGGTTTGAGTGTTTGCCAGTGGTCTGAGAGTAGCATTCAATCCCAGGTAGAGTCATAGGAAAGACTTTAATAAAAAATAAAAATACTTGATGCCTTCTTGCTTAACACTCAGCATTTTAAGGTATGGATCAAGGGTAAGTGGAGCAATCCAGGGAAAGAAGTAGCGCCTTACCCTACAACTCAGTGCAGTAGCTATTGAAAAAGGAGCCTTCAGGTCACCCTTGACTATGGTTGGCCAACTTACTTATGGGGAGAACTACTCAGTTTTTTTATCATTGAAAGATTTTCTTTATTCATGGTTATTTTGATATCACTCAAAGTGAATCTTAGCTTTTAGAAAAAAAAAAGACATAACAGAAATACTAAACATTAAATTAAAGCTTTTCAAACTTTTTGTATTGGTCATACACTTCTCTAAAAAAATATTTTTCAACACATTAAGTTTTGTTAACCAAATATATAATCAAAAAATGTACATAAAACAAAATTCAATGAAAAATATAGTGAAGATGAATGAATATATAGATTGTTAACAAAACAGTAAAATGTCATAAGAGACAATTTTGAAAGATCTGCATTAAATAGAATTTTAAAAATTTTTTAAATTACACTCCTTAATTGTTTTTATTTGTATTTCCTTTCATCTTAATTTTAAAGGCTATTTATTGCAATTGCCCCAACAATTAGTCTATGGCTATCAGAGAACATGCATGCATCAAAGAAATAAGGACTAAATCAAACTTTTTTTTTCCTGATAACTTCAAGTTGATAAAAAATTTTTTTAAAAAAAGCAAAAGATAGTGAAATAATTTCTAAGGATATGTTCACACTGTTTACTGACAGTTTGAGTAAATTTCATTGCAACAAAAACTAAAATTAAGATGAAAGAAAATACAAATCAAAAATGAGTAATAGTTAACAGTTTATATAAAAATAAATATTTTGATATTACTATTCATACACTCCTACACAAAAATATGTATATTCATTTGTTTCTATAGATTATAAATTAAAACATTTCTATATATTTTTCACTTTGTACTTTTATATTCCAACCCACAGGCCTAGTGAGTAGAGTGTTTACCAGGAGACTAGTGTTCAATCCCAAGTCGAGCTAGAGCAAAGACTAAATAAATAAATAAATAATGGTACTTGATACCAGCTAACTTAACACTCAGCAATATAAAGTATGTATCAAAGGTAAAGTGAAGTAATTGAGGGGAAGGAGTAGCACCCTCCCCTACATCTTAATTTAGTAGCTAATGAAAAGGGGGCCTTTGGATTGCCCTCGACTATGGTTGCCAACTTTACTTTTATATTTCAGTCGCCAAAACAAAACCCTCATGCTTCTATACAGACCAAGTCTACAATAAGTTTTTTTATTCATTCTTTTTTACTAACTTTTTTTCATACATTTTTAAAATCTTTTAATAAGGAATTTGGATCTTTTAATGGAAAAACAACAGGTGCAACAACTAACAACAACTCTGTAGAACAATCATGTAATCAACAATAACTAGAAGATTGTAATAATAATCTAATGATATGAAAAACATAAATTTATATAACAATCACAACCTCTTAAAAATGTTGGCAATGTAATCAAAATATACAAAATATTATTATTATTCAGCAGTATTCACATTTGAATTTATTCAATGACCAAGAGTAAATAATTTATAACATTGCATTTTCACATAAACATTACCTGCAAATTAATAATCAAAATATAATGATATTGCAAATTTAATAAACAGCAATTAATTCTTTGATCACATCATGAAATAACAAAAAAAAAAAAAAAAAAAAAAGACAAAAATAATGACAAAAAGCCAAAAAAGGTGAAGCCAGGAAACAAACGTGTAAAAATATTCAATGGATAGATATTTTTTGCATGTGAATACAAGCATACAAAATGTTTTGTGATGGATAAAAAACAAAAACATTTATTCAGACAACAAAAAAGGGAATATAATCTGTGCTTGTAATAAACTGCAATGAAATGAATGGATTGACATGATAGGAAATTTTTAAAACACATCACTTTGTATAAAAATCTTAGAATAATCTTTTTCACAAATAATAACTTTTAGGATTATTTTATATTCCTAAAACCAAACAACTAACCAAACTGATTCAAAGAAAAACAGTGAAGGGATGGATATCATAATATTATAGCCAACAAGTGACTCACCAATAATGGAATAAATAAATAAAAGTTCAGAGAAAAACCATAAACTGTATTTCAAGGAAAGAGAAATTTTTTAAAGAAATGATGATAGCAAACATCAAAGCATGGGACTATTATTTCATGAAAATAAATACCATGAGATAAATAGTGACTGACTAGGCTGTAGTAATTTAAACCAACTTTAGGATGAAAATTTAGGTTGGACAATTTATAAATGAAATTAACTAAAATACTGTATTAAGAAAAAGAGAAAAATGTTAATATAAAAATATAGTCCAGTAAGAGTAACCCAAAGCAAAACTTTTTTAGACTATTTTTCTGATGCAGGTATCATTAGGGTATGAGAAAAGTTTTGGTAAACATTTCTGCACTTTCAAGGAGGTCAGAATAATGTAACATGGATGTAAAAATGGATAAAAAGAAAAAAAAAAATTTATGATTCAGAAAATAGAAAAAATAACATACCATTTCTTTATAAAATTGGAAAGAGTAAGGATAAATTGAACATTAACAATGATTTCAATAATGTTGAAATGAAGAAAAGAGGACCAGATTTCTAATAATTCAATTCATGAGGATAAAAATAGGGAGCAAATACTTGATTAAAAAAATGATTTTTTTTTCCTGATCATTTATTGTTGATACTAGAACCAAACTTGTCTTTAAAACTTCTAAAAGAAAAACTGTAAAATGATTTTTAGAGATATAATGTAATAGAGATAACAATGATTGTGAAGGCATTGATGATGACTAGATGAGAATTCTCATTTAAATAATTCATAAAATAATGAAATAGAATTGAAGTTTTCAGTAAAAACCACATTCTCAAGAGAGAAATCTTCCATATAATTATAGAAAATCATAATACTGATAAGGGATTAAAACAAACAATATTCTTGATGACTGAAATAACTGACAAAGATGCCTAAACTGAAGGTTAATTATAAAATAAAGGAGTCATGTTTTAGCTGTTGATGAAATTTTTTTTTAAAATGGTAGGTAAAACTAATGATGGGTTGAAATAAGAAGGTGAATTATGTTTTTTATTATAAATTCTAAACATCAGCTATATTCCTGGGATGGAAGCATCGGGTTGTTATGATATAGTTAATGGAATATAGCAAATTAAACAATACTCACATATTGACAGAATCATTATTGGATTAGGTCAACAGCTAGCAGGTCAGGTCACCAAATTCTCCATCCAAATCTTGGGGGCATCAAGAAGCCAGAAGTATGTTGACCACTGTGCTGACCACAACAATGTAGAGCGGAAAGAAAACATGGCAAACCTGTTGGGGAGGGATGGGGAAACTTTATCAAAGGTCCAATATTGAATCCATAGTCATTCCATTCCTGGCTGCAATATTTTAAAAGTCTAAAGCATCTCTAAATACTACTACTACTACTTGTTCTATCTATACAATAAAGGCTATAGAAATTATATTATTTCAACTGTTATTGCTTGAAAAGGATTTTGTAATTATTACTAATATTTGTTTTATTCATCATGAGCCATTATTAATACTGTGATCAATTTATAATCAATGGCAAGATTACATCTATTGATATAAGCAGTCTATATTTAAAACATTATATAATAAAAGTATAAGAATTAGATTTTACTACTGCCTTTGTCCCATAATAATTATTACATTTAATGTACAAAATATACATTGGATTTGGTTTGGGTTTTTTGTTTAATGGCACATCAACCTTCATGAGTAATTTAATGCCAAAACCATCCTTGTAGAAGAACAGCAGGGATACTATTTAACTCATATCTGGGTATACATTGTATAAATTCATGTGTCTGTTGAATTTTGAAAACCTAATTTTTAGGCAAAAATTTTGCATTGACCTATATATATTTACCTACTCTCCCATGGAGGTCAGAATAATGTGACACAAGGCCTTCTTTTATTATGGGAGACTCCTGTATATGGGACCAGTTAGAAAAATCGCCCATTTTTTAAGTGGGAGGATTTAGATATCAAGAAGTGACCCTGAACCTACCTCATAAATGCAATGGGATGGAGCTGCCTCAAGAGACAGATCTTTAATTGGGGTCAGAATAATGTGGCACAAGGCCTTTTATTATCATCAATCTTAAACTCCACAGTTAAAAAATCAAAAACAGAGAAAAAAATTTCATAAGGATGAAATTTAAACATAATAGAAAAAAACAAGGACCAACTTTTGGCTTAAGAAATTAATGATGTGACCATAAATCAAGAATTGACTATTACACAATATCAATTTATGTATAAGTATATATGGTATGCAAATATAACAACTATTAGGACAGAGGTAGTATACTTTAAAGTTTAAACCATTTATATTAAAACTAATATTTGATAATTTTAAGAATAACAAAACTAATAATTTATTTTGATAATAGATTACAGTATTTATTTTACCTACTAGAGGTAATATACAAAAGTGTGGTCACATTTTTTGTTCTGTTTATCTCATTACCAGAATACTTTTGATATGTATATATTTTAGCACTTTTGTATTAAAAAAACAATTTGATATAATCTTATACTTAGAAGACATTAAAAAAAAAAAAAAAAAAAAAAAAAAAAAAAAGGAGGGGGGAATTTTGTCCTCTCTCCCTGCTCAATTTTTTTTTCTATAAAATAGAATCTATACTAAAAAAATTTCTTCATGCAGGATAAGTGAGAGAATATTAACTTTAACAAGCCATTATTATCTGGTTTTTTTGGGGTTTTTTTTTTTTTTTATAGACAACCATATCACTTCTGTCCCATACTGTATATAAAACAGCTTCTAAAAACAACTTCCAAAAAATTTTCTAAAGAATACAGATAGCCTAGAATTGTCTAGATCAATTGAGTCATTTCAAATAAAATAAATTAGATGAATTACATTCAAAAATTGGTATAGTTGATTTAGGTTCATGCATACAAATTCATAAATTCAAAACGGAACTTTTACAACTGACATTTTCTTAGAAAAGTAAAATCTGTACAAAAAAATTTGTCAATTATTGCTTAAAGGTTATTTAAGAAGAAATATGCCATCTAATGGTTACACAAAAAGAATTTTGATTTGAAGTACAGAAAAACATTTTGTTATATTACAATTGTCATTTACTAAGCTTAATTTACCTTGGTATAGAGTCATATATATGGTGCATTCACTAAGAATTGAACGCAATAACAACAGTCTGCTAGGTTAACTCACAAACTATCATACAATTTGAGATGCCTCATGTCTCATAATAGGTTACATTTGCATATATTTTCATATAATAAATGTAACAATCACTATAGGGGATAGAATAATTGACTAGTAATTTGTAAGGTTATAAGGTCAATGCAAGAGGTAACAAGATTCATATTTTGTTTTATTTATGGATTTATTTCCTTGGGAAAAAAAAATGTCAAATAGATTATTTTTTCTAATTGTTGCCAAGATGGAAAAAATTTTAATTAAAAAAAAAAAAAAAAAAAAAAAAAAAATTAAAAAACAAGATCATAAACTCAACTCAAAATGACTAAGAACACATTCTATAAAACTATCATTTATAACTTATAAGAGTTATCAATTCAAAACTTGTTTCAACTACTGAACTTTTTTCTTTAATAACATTTGAGTTAATCTATTATGCCTTGTTCAGGTATAAAATCTATATAAAGAAAGATAACGTTTCTTTTACTTGGTGATATTGAACAACTTATCAATTTTGGTTTCTGGATTTAGTTCCAGGAGCCTTCACACTCCAGGCAGCACCTACCCCCTTGCTTAAAAGGGGTAAGGGTTTATTATCTGGCACTTGAGGTGTCCCTGAAGGGGAATGTCAACAGAAATAAGCAATTTTTAAATTTGCTCTATGAGAGATTCACTTTGTACAGGGCACCCCACATTAAACCAACCTTGTGTCACATTTTGGCCTCATGAGGAACCAAATAAATACTGGTATTGAACCACCTTTTCACAAAGGCAAAATGTAACAGAAGGTCAAGTTTATTTTGGGGTCTCTGACATATATAAGTAGGTAGGTACAAAATAGCTCAGTTCCCTTGACACTTTATTTCAAGATGCCTCAAGCATGAGGCATTGATAATATCCTGTTAAAGAAATAAGAAAGTACACCTAGTGAAGCTGAGCATTAAACTTATCTTCCTGACTACAAATGATAATGGATTCCAATACAGAGCCAGGTAATATTTTGGTCTTGCCTGTACAAACCAGAAAAAATATATTCTCTATAAATTCATGTATAGGCTGAATTTTGAAGGCCTAATTTTTCAGCAGAAATTTTACATTTACCTATATGAGATATCTACCTACTTTCTCAAAGGGATCAGATGTTGCACAAGGCCTCCTTTTATTATAAGAGATCCATGTGTACATAGGATCAGTAAAAAATTGTCATGTACTAATAATATTATTGAGAATGAAATAACCTACATTATAAGTGTTCAGTAATTTTTCAACAACCCATGAAAATTTCTTATGGGCCATCATATTTTCATAAACAAATACAAAACTCAGCTAATAAAAATTATTTTTTCTTAAGGAAAATGTTTAATTACATGCATTTACAAAAATAAAATAACAACATAGTTATTAGGTTAGGGTCACACACAATACACAGTTTACTATTTAGAATTAGTTGGGGGCTTTTTATGAATTTAAATCAAGATAAAATATTCTCAAAAAGTTTCAAATTTTTACATAAAAGTTAATCAAAAATGTAAATTTATAGGACTAAAAACATAATTGGAGGTCATTTTTTGGTCATATCATCAAATCTATGACGACAATGTTTTTAAGGAAGTTTGGTCTATTAAAACATCAAATGATATAAAAAATTTTTTGGTCAAGACATTTGAAAAAAATTTTAAGAAAATCTGAATCTCTTTTACTTTATATTTCAAGAGTAAATACTTGTCTTTTATATAATTTTAGTAAATTACAAAAACAAGTTTTCTAGTTACATAAAAATTACCAACAAGTAGTTAAAAAAAAAAAAAAAAAAAAAAAAAAAAAAAAGGAAATTTTTAAAATAAGACCAATTCAAAATTTATCAATTTTTGATATTTTTTGAGGTTCCACACAAAACTGCAGGCACTGTCTCAATTTTGACTGAAAAAAATTTATTTTTGTGTTTTTTGGTTTTCTTAAAGACCAAACATCCTAAAATAATTATCTTCGCTTGAATTTGAACATATGCCCTTCTATCAGCCACTCCTAATAATAGCAATCCAATCATGCAACATGGATCAACAAGAAGTTGACGATATCTTCAGTATCCCATCAGTTTTTTTTTTTTTTTGTCTACTGTAAGACTCAGACCTTCCTCAAAGACTATAAGATATGGGAGAGTAGCGGGTGTATTTATTTGACTCCCCATAAAACCAAAATCCAACACAAAGATCAGTTTAATGTGAGGTATAGCACAGGAATTGAACCTCCCCCCTCAGAGCAGTGTCAAAAAAATTGATGAATCTCAAGTATCAGGCCTTTTAGGCAAAAGAGTAGGTGCTGCCTGGGAGGAAGTTCTTTTGGAATTAAGTTGTTATTAATTCTCACCCACCAACCACAAACACTGGACAAGTATATGGGTAGTAAGGGGTTTTACTTTGCCATGTTATGTTAGCAGGGGTTTTGAATTCAGATTTATTCATCTCCTCCACCAGTCGTCCTGCCAAGAAGAGTAACCCCAATCTATCCTATTTATCCATAGCTAGGGGAAGAAGATGGATTCATACTTTTCCAAAGGTTATTAGCACAAAGTGAAACAGAAACAGTCCCATCCAGAACTTGAACTTAGCTTGCAGAGTCCATTATACCACCTGCATCAAAATCAAATACTTTATCTAATTTCTACAACCTAACTCATTGGATAGCAAGAGAGTTGCCATAATTTCAAAGGTCATACGAGCAACATAAATATTTTAGTTGTTGGATTACTCTCTAGACTATAAGCAATAAACAACTTCCTGTCTGAAATAAATAACCATCAATGTTGCATTTAGGGAAAAAAGAATCTTTTAATTATTATAAAAACCTAAGTCATGTACATATATACCAACCCCTCCATATGAGCAGGATATGACAAAGTCAATTTCTCAGTGGAATTTAACAGGTTTCAATTCAGTGTTTTC
This sequence comes from Sepioteuthis lessoniana, assembly GCA_963585895.1. Classification (NCBI taxonomy): domain Eukaryota; kingdom Metazoa; phylum Mollusca; class Cephalopoda; order Myopsida; family Loliginidae; genus Sepioteuthis; species Sepioteuthis lessoniana. Next base: position 19,916,081 of record OY757921.1, on the reverse strand, counting down.
CTTCTCCTAGACTGGTTGCCTTAAAGAACCCAGTCTGTTCAACTATTTACTCATAGCTGGAGGGAGAAGAATTGAATTTGTACCTTTACCAAGGATATTAGTACTATGTGAAATACAAACAGTCTCGCTCAGGGTCTGAACTCATATTGTGGTATCCATTTCCTACGATGATAACCATTACACCACAGCACATTGTAAGCCATGTAAGTCACTTAATAAGATGTCTCCTGCATGAAAAAAAAAAAGACATCTTGCCAACATTGGATTTACTATTTGGATTTCCCTACTTAGAACTTTGTCCTCTGGATTTAATGCTGAACTGGATTGTGTAATCTTCATTGACTCAGGACTTGATACTAATTATATACAAGTTAATGAAAAACCTTTTTCACTAGTTTATTCTCCATATTACTGTTAAATATATCACATCGTCCAACAGTCTATATTACTATCCCAGAGTTTGTGTGTATGTATGTGTCTGTCCAAGAATCACAGCCAAATGCAAAGTTCCAGTGATACAATCTTTTGGGTGGACATGGATGTAACTTCAAGCTCTAACAAACTATACAAGGTTGACCTCTAAGGTAATTAGATCACTAAGGGCTATCAGATGGTAAAATATGTTAATTCTAGGTAAACAGAGTGAAATAGTCACTCAATCATTTCAAAGTTTCTAAGATTATTTTAAGCCTACAGTTTAAGGAACTATGTATATCATACATCTTTATTTACATTTTTATGCAGTTGTTTCTTAGTTTTTTTTGCACATAGTTATATGATATCAAGTATTCCTATTTAATACAAATAATTTGCATAGTTATATGGTTTCAAGTATTCCAGTCTAACATAAGTTTTAAACATCTATTTGACCCATGGATGAGACCCTAAAAGGTACTACCATTCCAGGTCATAGTTGATCAGGGAGTAATGACAATGAAAGGATACTCTACACTCCCCAGAACTGGAGCCTCATAACCAGATGCAGTTTCATATCATAGCCAGAACACTTTTTTTTTTCTTCTTCATGTGGGAGAATCATAGCTTTTTGCAATGGATACAGTAAACATATATTAAGCCCTGTCGACCGGGTCATTTGATATGAAGAACAAAAATTATTTTTGATCTCATAAGTGACAAGAGTAACAAGGTTAGACTATGTTTTTCACATGACAAGCTGTACATTGAATATTCATGAGAAAGTTTGGAAAAAAAAAAAAAAAAAAAAAAAAAAGAGTATATATATTTCTATAGAACAAAAACATATAAAGAGACTGTCAGAAATTAATTAGAATGTTTCTTTTATGTTTAAAACTCTTTTTATCATGTATTTGTTATTTTCATATTTCTGTATTCATAAAAAATTTTCCTCCAAATCAACTCTGGGTATCTCTTAATATTTTTCTAAGGAAACATGAAATAAAATCTAAATGACTGACTTATTTTATTCTTTAAAACCATGAAGAATTGTCAAAGTATTCTTCAGTATATTCAGCTGGCTACAGTTTTGATTAATGAGCACAGGATGATACTAACTAAAAGAACAAAGACAGATTGATTTTAATGACATTTAAACCAACCTGCAGGGGGTTATATTACACCTCGAGGTTAAGGAATTGCATACACTTTACATTGATATTTATAATTTTTTACTTAAGATTTTGCGCACAGTTATATGATGTCAAATATTCCTGTCAATACATATAATTAGCAAACAGATTTATCTTTCATAAATGGGACCCTAACAGGTACTACCACAACTAGTGAAAGTGGACCTTGGAATTAAGGGATACTCTACACTACTAAGATTTCCAGAATTGGAGCCTCACTACCAGATGAAGCTAAGTGTCATATCCAGGATACCCTCCTTTTTGGGGATGATGGAGTATTACCTCACTGCAAGTGTCCTAAACAAAGATTTTTATACCAATCATAAAACTTAATACGAGACTCATTAAATAAGTTTCTTGACTTTTTTCGTATGGGAACTTTTATTGATAGTACATACATGAAACTCTAGTCCCCTTCGAAGTAATCTCCTCCGGCTGCAATGCACTTGTTATACCATTCCAACAACTTCTGGAAGGCCTCAGAGAAGTCCTCTTGTGTGAGTGTGTCAATGACCTTCGTCACAGCCTCTTTCATCTCCTCAATTGTCTCATAACAACAGCCTCTGAGCTTAGGGAATAACCAAAAGTCACAGGGAACAAGGTCTGGACTATAGGGTGGCTGAGGAACTGTCTTGATACCCATCTTGATCAAATAGTCTGTGACAAGGATGGAGTTGTGGACTGATGTATTGTCCTCGTGGAAATGACCCGATTTGAAGAGTGCTAGCCTCTTCTGGTGGAATCTCTTCCTGAACTCCCTTAAAACCTCAACATAGTAAACCTAACCCTTTGGCCAATCAACTCTGGTGTTCTGACTTCCTTACTCTTCCCACACCTCTCATCATCCATCACACACTCCCTGCCTTCCTTGAATCTCTTATGCCACTCAAAAACTGATGCTCGATTCATGCAAGATGCTCCAAAAGCAGTCTGAAGCATTCCATACGTTTCTGTAGCATTTTTTCCAAATTTAAAACAGAATTTTATTGCATATCGTTCTTCTAAAGTGTCAGATTGGATTTTTGAAATTCACCAGCAGTGACAATCAGGTTTTAGTAGGGTGTATTCCAATTTCTGCTGTAACTGTTCATTTGAACCTGAAATCATAAAAATTGGTCAGTCATCTCATAAAATGTATAGCAATAACATAGTGAATTTTCAAGAGTCTACAATAATTTTAAATGCCTGTACAAAAAAAGCCTGGAAACTTATTGAATGCACTACATACTTAGAGATTATAACCTAAAGTTTTCAGCTATCTGGTGAAATCCAGATATTTGCCTATCTTCTTGTTTTTATTTTCACACTATGGTCTATTGGAGCAATAAAATCCACTATATGACAAGTTCTTTTCTTCTTGTTAAGTAACACTAAGTTAGGTCAATTGGCCAGGATTTGGTGTCCGTTAATATCTCAAAGTCCAAGAGAATTTAATGGATCTCATTTTCTAAAACAGATTCTTGTTTGTGCATATACCATTTATCAACACAGTAAAATTTTAAGCTCTTGCACAATTCCCAGTAGATCACCTTCACTACCCAGTTGTTCTACTCCTGTATTCTTTTTGTGCATGTTTGCTGCATTTGTTTATTATGAGATGAACTGTTTCATCTCAGTCGCTACATTAACCTACACTTCTTATTCTTTTGTATATTATCAATTTTTACTTTGATATAATTAGTCTTTACAGCATTGTTTTGTGCTGCAATAGAGATTCAGTTTTTCTGTAGAGGTTCCCCTTCCTTAGTTTGTTGCTTGAAGAAGTCATACAGTTGTTTTTCTTCCTATTTTTGTTTTCTTTGTTTTCCTGTTTGTCCTTAAATTAATTCTATTGATACTGCTGTTGTTGGCTGCCGTAATCAAATGTTTCTTGGCTATATTTTGTATTTTCTTTGAATCCCTGAATTTTTGCAGATATGCTATTTTGCATGCTTTCATAGCTCTAAAGGTTTAGAGGAAGGATCTCATAACCTAGTCAAGCACAAATAAACACCTTTGAACTAGACTGCACCAAGATATGACAGAAATGGTAAAAGTCATATTATCAGTTTAATTTAATACTATTGTAATATATCTCTTATTGTAGGTATTTACTGAAACAATAGGCCTAAAAGTATACATTTTATGTTTATCATTCCAAAGGTTGTTTAAATTAATGATTTGATTCTTTTTGCTGTTACTATAACATTTTAAAAGATTTATTCAACAACCTACCACTGATGTACGAGTTATACCAAGAGAGGATTTTGTTGTAAGATAGTGTCTACTAAATAGTAAAAATGATGGAAAATATATAGATTGGATCAATGCCAGTTGTTTATTTGGAAGGTACAGTTTATATACATTAACTCTTCCTTTAGATTCTAATAATCATAATTGATAACCTTTGCCTGGTATTAAACATAATAAACCGTCCTTAGCTTCACACACAACAATTATCAATTCCATGAAACCTATAGAACCAAGAATAAAAGAACAAACCTTATAGATACCATTGACGTAGTTCTAGAATATCTACCATATGTAAGAGGGTTTCTAGGTATTACAATATCAAGGTGATTTTTTATTGATTGATTTGAACAGCATGTCAACCCAGTTGGGGTTATTCTATATTGAAAAATTAGGAAATCCTATACATTGTACATCTATATTTACATTTTTTGAAGTTGTTTCTCAGGATATTTAATTTTGTTTGAACAATACGTCAATTGTTTCCTGATAATTACTTTGTATGGTATTAATCATGCTTTTTTTTTTTTTTTTGGCATAATTTTATTTCTTTCAAGAAAGACAAAATGTCATTCATATCATTTGCATTGAAAAAACATTGTCTAATAATAGCCAGATCTCTACATTCTATAAAAAAAGGTTTCACAAAGTAGGGTGTTTGCATGTGTTGTTCCTCTTGTACAAATGAGTGTGTAAATCTTATGTGACCAATGCACAATTGGGATATAATGACTTGTTCCCTTTTGGAATTTCTGAAAGTTGGTATCCATTCTCCTAGTGTGAGTTTTATCAGGAAGAGTTTACTGTGCATGTTGTTATTCCAGCATTGTTGCTATCTAAGGAAAAAATTACTGATTTTGGGTTTCAAGTCAGTAGATGAAATTTAAACTTTTTTTTGGTGGGGAGGACATATGTAAAGACAATTTGGCTACAGTCATCTTTTTCCTTTCCTTTTATTCCAATGTGGCTTGGGATCCAGCATTTTAGAATCCGGAGTTGAACATGGAGCTTAATGGTGTAACTATTCTAACATTTTTAATAGTATAACTATTCACAAAGATCCAAGTTAGTCTTCTCAAAAGATGTGGATGACTAAAGATTGAATATATATATATATATATCCCGTGCAAATGCAGAAAAGAATAGAGAAACAAGCTGATATCTGAAAGTCAGATTCAAGGAATAGGAAAGTTATATTTAAAGAAATAGAAAAATATGGTATGGAGAAGAGTATCCAGAGGTTGAAGGGATTACACTAGTTCCTCTGAGAGGAAGTCCAGGTAATAGATAAAGAGCACAAATGTACGGTGAGTATATTGAAAGGGACTGCAGATATAAGTTTTGTGGGGAAAAGTTATGGTAGCAGGGATTTCTATCAAGGAAAGTATTGATGAATAAATGCACATATAAAACAGGCAATTGTCTGGACTCATTACAAGAGGAAGAATTGTCTACTGACTTATAAAAAGTTTCTATGCAGGTTGCCAATGTCTTTCCCACCTTGTTGTAATTGTTTCCTAAAGGAGATCTATCAACCATCAGGATTCCACACACAGCTGTCATTACTGAGGACAATCATTCTGGTTCACCCTAGGGAGTGCACATAACACCTCACAACATGATTTGGGGCATTGACTTCCCACTATCACAACATGGAAACAGACAAGTTTTTTTTATCCAATTCTGTTTAACGGTCAGCCAACTCTCTATTTTCTGTTCAACATAACCTTTTGCTGCTTTGGACTGTATGTTATCTATCTCTTGATTACTTCTTTGACTATAATGGACCCTTGCTTTTAGAAGAGAACCCACACAAACATCTCTTGCATAGACATCCCAAAACTAAAGTACTTAAAAATAAAAAAAATAAAATTAAAAAATACTCTTGTCTACTGACCTTTGACCATACTAGCACTGAAAACCTCTGTTTATGACAGACATTGAAAAACTAGACCTTTCATCCTCATCAAGAAACAGTTCTCTTTATTCTATTATCTATCAAAATCTGCCGGACCTTAACTGGTTTTAGCTATCCTTTCGGTATTACTATATACATACATATATGCTACCTATGCACACACACACACACACACAGAACAGTAGAGATATGCTCACTCCCACACAAATATACAGCACTTATGCATATACATACTGATATAGACATACTTGCATTTACATGCATATACATACCTAAGTATGTGCACACAGGAGCAGAAGAGCAAATAATGTCATAATACATTCTATAAAAAAATATACATTTATCAGAGTATCATTTTTTAATACTTAATCTCCAAAGCTAATTTAATGTACACATTGAAAGGCTACCTATAACATCACTATATTATTAATATTACCATATCATACATATCAATAAATTCTATTCAGCTGCTTGGTTTGGTTTATTTAACAGCATATCAACTCTTTATGCATTATTTAATGCCAAAATTTGTTTTACATGTAAATAGTTGGTTTCAAATATTCCTATTTGATATTAATCATTTGTTTACACACAGTTAAATGGTTTCAAGTATCTCGATCTAAAATTGATAATTCTATTTATCAAGTATTCCTATCTAATACAAATAATTTGCACACAACTGTATGGTTTCAAATAACTAATAATAATAATCCTTAGTAAATGATTGATCAGTTCTATTTGACTCATAGATGAGACTAACAGGTGCTACCACTCTAAGTCAGAGTGGACTTTGGGGTAATGACAATGAAGGGGTGGTCCACACTTTCCAGATCTCCAGAACTGGAGCCTCACCATTAGATGCAGTTTAGTGTCATACCGTGGCCTCAGCGATATATATTACCATATTAGCGACGGCCACGGTCATACCCAGGACACTATTCAGCTGTACCTTTAGTTTCAGATGTTATAACTGAAGGTACAAATTTTGACATTCTGGCAATTTTGAAGCATTAAACAAGACCTTTGAGGCTGCTTGAAGAACTCCAAAACTGGAAAGAAATTAAACTATCTTTTTAAAGATCCATCAATGAAGAATTCAATTCTATAAGAAATATTTTCATTATATACACTCAAATATGGCTGAATTTTGTTTACAAAATTTAGCACACTCTGTCAAGGGAGACAACTTCATACAAGACAATGCCACCTGTCACCTATAAAAAAAGTTAACATTTAATCAAACTGCCAAAAATTAGTGTAAGCAGTTTAAAAGTGATGACTTGTCCCTTCAAATAAAATCCAGCTATGGGTAAATAGTAGACTGGATTCTTTAGTTTTAATAACACAACCAACCTTAGAGAAGGACAACTGGAAATTCAAACCAACAGTACTCTGCTTAAAAATAGACCCTGTGTCATATCTTGCTTGTGACAAGGATTGAGTAAATACATAAGATCCAGAAGTGGAGGAGTATCAGCTGTAGATTTTGATCCCTTAAAACACAAAGTAGAAGAGAATCCAACCACAAGCAACAGAAAGTTTTAATTGATTTTAATGGCATGTCAACCTGTCTAGGGTTATTTTATGTCTAGAAGTTAGTGAATCACAATCAGTTCATATCTAATTTTTTTGCACATGGTCCAATCAAATATTTAAGATTTTTGATTGATTTGGTTGGGTTTTATAGCATATCAAATGTTATAGGTTATTTAATGTCAAATCCTGTTTTTATATATATATATATATATATATATATATATATATATATATATATATATAGGATTTGTAAACACATTCAGTAGTTAACATTCTTAAACAAGCCTGAGCTCTTTTTTGCATACAGTTAAATGGTTTCAAGTAACTGCTATATAAGTCACAATTTAACATAAATCAGTTTGTTCTATTTAACCGTAGATAGGATCCTATCAGGTAGCTACCACTCCAGGTCAGAGTGGATCTGGGAGCAATAGCAATGAAGGAGTACTCTACATTCCTCAAATCCCCAAAGCTGAAGACTCACCATCAGTCATACAGAGGAAACCCTATTTTTTTTAGGTTTTACCCTCTATAAGTAAAGTAAAAAGGGCGACCCAAAGGCTCCCTTTTCAATAGCTACTACACCGCTGTGTAGGGGAGGGCTCAACTTCTTTCCCTGGATTGCTCCACTTTACCCATGATCCATACCTTAAAATGCTGAGTGTTAAGCAAGGAGGTATCAAGCACTATTTTTTGAGTCTTAGGTATGACTTGACTAGGGATTGAACCCAGGTCTCCCGGGCCACTGGCGAACACTCTAACCATCATGCCAATGTCCGGTTTACCCTCTATAGGAGATAGAGACAACATATTCTAAGCTCTATTGACAGGGCTGTTTAAAGGAGTTAGGATCATCTGAAGATATCATATATAGAACATTACGCACAGTTGAAAAACATATCATTTCTCAAGAGGTTCCCCATGGACTCTCAGCCGATTAAAAACCAAAAACAATTTTGAAATACTCTAACATAATGATAAGACTTAATTATTTCTTAAGATTTTCTATGTCAACTCAATCATTTAATTTCAAATGGGTCAATTTTTTTGTATCATTTATCTGGAAATTAAAGTTGAATTCAAACAAACATGCTTTCATACCCTTCACACTGAATAAAATAAAAAGAACAGCTACTTCAGTTTTATCTTTCGAACTCAGATAAAAGAGAAAAAATATTTTGTACTATGCCATTAAAATAATACAGGTCTCTGTTACCTATTTCTTTATTGTATTGTCTGTTTACCAAACAGATTTAGTCAACAAAAGTAAATGCTATGAAACAATTCTAACCTAAACGTCTGGCAGCTTTACGAATTGTGAATGGATGTAATTTGGGTTATCTTGACAATGTTAAGCTCTGCAACATTATCTGTTTGCTGCAGCTTTGACTTTGTATCTTTTTGCTTATTGTCTTTTCTTCAGACTTTTCTCTGCTGAGATAAATATGTCGCCAAAAGAAAAAAAAATATGACTGAGTTGTGAATTATTGTTTACTTGTAGATACAGACAGAAAGTAAATGACTTTATCAAAACAGAAGTATGAAGGTCTAATATCTAATATCTTTGTCATTAGGATTTAATTTAGGTCAAGTAACGTAGTAAAAATTTACTTACATATAGGCTTTATAACTTGTTACTTGAATGCACCATTTTAGACATTAAGATCATTAACTCTGAGGACTAGGAATAACTGAAGAGTAGTATTTATTACTGGAACTAAAATAGGAAATGTAAAACATTCTCCAGACTGAAAAAGATTTATTCACAAATCATAATATGCATAAAACTTAACAGTATTATACAATGATGTGCATGAACTAGTGTCATCGTATTGGTTGTTATAGTCACAAAATTTCAGCGATCATACCCTCTTATTTTCATCAGGCAGCTTTTGTAGTTAGTAACCTAGAGATTTAGAAGAGAAACTACTGGGGTTCTTATTTCTCTGTCCATGCTTAGAGAATATCACATATCAGTCAGTTCTTCCTAGTTAAATCAACCTTGAGATATTGCTCTGTCTCTTCTCCTGAAACAGAGAACATAACTTTTTGTACATTTTTATTTCATATAACAATAAGCTCTATGCTAAGTACATCTCACAATAATGCCAGACTTTTTCCATTTTCCCCCTCACACAGTGGAAACATCAGAAACATGTAAAAAGGCAACCTCTGCCTGATCTTGGAATTTCTTAAGATATTTTCTTTTTCTGTTGATAAAAATCGGTCCATTGGCTTAATGGGTAGAGTGTTCACCAATGGCCCGGGAGATTGGGGTTCAATCCCAGGTCAAGTCATACCAAAGACTCAAAAAAATGGTACTTGATGCCAACTTGCTTAACACTCAGCATTATTGTTATGGGGACATATCCTACCATACCCCAAAGATGGACTCGTCCAACCTAAACATATTCTCCGAGCTTAGCTCACTCGGGGGAGACAACTTCTCGTTCCTTACGAGACATTTGACAGACGAACTGCAAGCCGAGCACGGGTATGACTTCCTTTTTCTGCTAATACAATAATGTTTACCTATCACCCGTTGTTTGAGTTGTTCTTCCACCGGTCTTATCTGAAGATCACAACAATTATAAAAGGTACATATCAAGGGTAAAGTGGAGTAATCTAGGAAATGGAGTAGCACCCTCCCCTACACCTCAGTGTAGTAGCTCTTGAAAAAAGAGCCTTTAGGTTGCCTTCGACTACAGTCACCGACTCTACTAACTTCACTTTTTTTATGTCAAGGTTGAGTTGTCAATAAAACCTTGGCATTCAAATTTCAATAGAAAATATATTGGTTGTCTAATATGAACTAAATTGAGAATAATACAGATTCTATTTTAGAATAAAGCTTACTTCCATAGGTTTTTAACTTGATACAACTGATTATAAGCTTTATAACAGATCGAAGTTTCCCATATGAATTCTTATATGGAAATAAATGGTGTCATGTTGAGAGGATTAGCATACTAGAGTAAAATATTATTGGCAACTAATATGCCTCTTAGTATTATTGCCCTCAATTTTTTTCTGATTCAGTCCAATAGTTTGCATGCAAAAATAATTTTTGTGATTCATTCATTTTTTTTTTTTTATATTTTTGCTTAAAAGTTCAACTCTAAGGAAAAATAAAAAACAGGGTCTCAGATTTGAAAGAGCTAAACCTATAAAATCAATGGATGACAATGACATTTATATAAATCTACTGTGATCTATATTTTTATCAAAAACATAAGATCATTATAATTGCCTATATAAAGTTATAAATATCACTGATTTCATATCAAATAGAGAATTAAGACAGTATGAATAGTTGCAAAAGATCTCTTGATTGATCAATTTTAATGGCACGTCAAACTGTCTACAGTTATTTTATGTCCTAAAGTTAGGGAATAGTGTTCATATTTACATTCTTGTGTAGTTGTTTCTTAAACGTTTTTCTTTTTTTTGCACACGGTTCTATCAAATACAAATAATCTTTTAAATAGATTTATTAGACTTTAACAAATACTATCACTTTAGGTCAGAATGGACCGGGGAGTAATGGCAATGAAAAGGTACTTCACTCTCTCCAGATCTTCAAGACTGGAGCCTCACCATCAGATGCAGTTTAGTGTCATACATAAACCTCAGCTTTTGGAGGTCCTACCCCTCTGCAAGGGATACAGCCACCATATTCTAAGCTACACCAATAGAAAGGAAAAGATCTCGCGTCTAAAACTTTACAGACTAAATAAATTGATATTTATTGTGTAAAGATAAAAAAACATAATGAAGGAAATCATTCTTAATCAATGATGTGTAAATTATATTCAGTTTATAAGCATATAAAAGGGTGGTAACAATATAAATCAAATAAGTAATTTATTGATTGTATCAAAGGAAATAGAAATATAAAATTCATCCTTTACATCCTAAAACCAAATATGAAATAATTAGATTGTGGTCTTTATTTTCAAAAGATTTATTTTTAACCATATTGAATAAAACTGTAAAGAGTTTGTTGTTGCCATATATAGCATATTGAATAATGTTTTGGTGTGATTTTAATTACATCTAAGTACTGCTTCCATCAATATATGAAACAGCTTATTTCATCAGCTGAAACTTTGAATTTTTTTTCTCTTAATGGCCCTGTCATCTATATTGAATGGATAAATAAAAAAAGTAAAGGCTGATGTCTAAAAGATATTAATTAGATACATAGGTTTTCTTTATTTCAGAGCATATAAACCTTCATAAGTAATTTAATATCAAAGCCATCCTAGTAGAAGAACAGTAGTGATGCTATTTAACCCATAGCTGGGTGTGGATAAGAGAGTTTATATCTTTCCCAAGGGTATTAGTCCAAAAGGGAACATAATAGTGTGACTAGAGTTTGAACTCACTACAATGCTGTAATCTAGCATGTTAACCACTACACCATGGGGACTCCTGGTTAAGAGTTATAATAGGTAATATGTATTATGCAATATACGATGTGAATCTGTAATAATGTCATAGTTAATACTTATCATGTAGAATGAAATATGAAAGATGTAAGATCAAAGAGTTCTCAAATACAAGATGAATAATGGGTTACAAATAAAATCTGTTAGACATAAACTAAATAAACAAGCCTTGATAAGTTAAACCTATAGAATCTATCCTTTGAGTCTGAGTCTAAAATAATTCAATTCTTTAAGGTTAAAGATAATATTGGGCATGCCTTACCACATTTTATGAGGCTTGGTTTCTTTTGTTTAATGATATATCAACCTTTGTAGGTTATTTAATGCCAAAGCCATCCTTCTAGAAGAACAATAGTGGTACTATTTAACCCATAGCTTGGGGGGGGGATCAGGGGGTTCATACCTTTCCCAAGGGTATTTGTCCAAAAGTGAACATAATAGCGACATTTTATGAGGAGAAAATGTCCAAGATTATATGAGGATATTTCAAATTGTGTATAGTAAGGTTGTGAGTGCAGTGAGCCTTTTGCAAAGTGGCTTAGGATATAAGCAAAGAAACCAGCTGTTAGAAATCAGACCTAAGCGATAAAATGAAACGCAGTTTCTTCCAGGCAGCAGTTGTGTCGATACTGCTAAATGGATGCACTACATGGACGCTAACTAAACGGCTGGAGAAGAAACTAGATGGAAACTACACAAGAATGTTGAGAGCAGTATTGAACAAGTCCTGGCAACAACACCCCACGAGACACCAACTATACAGACACTTGCCCCCCATCACGAAAACTATACAAGTTAGACAAACCAGACACACGGGACACTGCTGGAGAAGCAAGGACGAGCTTATAAGTGATGTACTCCTATGGACCCCCCACATATGGCCATGCAAAAGCAGGACGACCAGCTCGAACTTACATACAGCAACTATGTGAGAACACAGGATGTAACCCTGAAGACCTGCCGGAGGTGATGAGTGATAGGGAGAAGTGGCGAGAGAGAGTCAGGGATATCCGTGCTGGCGGCATGACATAATGATGATGATGACTATAAAGAGAATAGAAGTAATAACAAGAATGGTTGGTTTGGTTGTGTTTTATGGCATAACAACCCATGTGGGTTATTTAATGTCAGATCCTGTTTATACATATATACATTATATATATTATTTGTAAACCAATAGTTTATATGCAATGACTTTTAAATAAGAGCTCATTTGTTTGCACACAGTTAAATGATTTCAAGTATTGCTATCTAACATGAATAATTCTATTTAATATTAATCCTTTGTTTACACACAGTTAAGTGGTTTTAAGTTTGTGATCTCACATAATAATTTTATCTAATATCCAATTAGTTTGTTCACACATAGTTAAATAGTTTAAAGAATTACATTAATCTTGCACATAGTTAAATGTTCAAATAATTCTATTTGACCCATAGATGGGACCCTAACAGATAGTACCTGTTTGGGTCAGAGTGGACTTGCGATTAATGACAATGAAGGGGTAATCCACATTCTCCAAAGCTCCAGGACTGAAGCCTTATCATCAAATGGTTTAGTGTCATATCCAGGGCACTTAAGAGGTTGGGTGGGGGAGAGGTCTAACTCCTCTGCAGAGACGTAGTCATCATATTCTACAGCTCCAGTCAACTGGGCTTAATAATAACAATAGTTATTAAATCGTTTACTGAAGATAAAAGGATCATAATACCATTAAAAAATTCTAACAAATTATCATTGATAATTTGGACAATAGAAAGATTTTTTAAAAAGCCATCATCATTCCCAAACATTAGCCATAGTCTGATAAAAAAAAGATGTTTAAATGTTAACCACTGTTTACATAAGGTATAAAATGTCAGCACCAAGTGTAATTTTGAACAAACAGGAAGTGAGTTAATTTTGTGTAGGAGTTATAAACTTACAAAACAACTTGTGAACCTGTTGGGTTCCTGCTGTAACAACAGTCTATGATGATATTGATACTTTTACTTAAGGAGGAGGTAAGGATTCTAATTAGCATTTCATAGTTATCTGTTATATCAAGAATTTGCATGATTAAAAAATTACTCAGCATTAACACAGATCCTAAAAAAAATTATCATCCACTTGCAAATTAAACTGGAAATTATTTTATTCTTTAAGTTAAGGCATTTTAAGTATATTGTTCTAATAAAAAAAATCTCACTATGATATGCCATTTTTGGTATGATACAGTTACACACACGAGAATTTAATAATATATACATTAATAATGAAAAAAAGGTTTCTTGATTTAACTAAAATGATTAGATATTTCTTTTCTACCAAATTGTTTAAGTTCATTTTAGATGCATGAAAAATTAAATAGGAAACTGAATGACTATCATGAAAAAAAATTAGAATTTCTTCTCTCTCTCAAAAAAAGATAAAACACATTTATGATAATCAGTATATATGAAATATAATTGTCTATTCAAGATTTTTTTGTAACTATAAAAAAATCACCTTACTGTAAACATTAGTTCTAATGGTACAATCTAATGACAACAGTGTTTTGATGTCACATTTTTCATTCTCTCACAAGACTATTGTTGGATATTGCAGCAACAACAAATGAAGAATTCAGTACATAATTTTTCAAACAAAAAATTAGTAAAGCCTTAAAATAATCTCAACCTAAAGTAACACAGAAATCTGAAGAAAAAATTCAAAAGCAAAGTCTTCTCAATAATAAGCTTGAAATAATAATTAAAGTTTCATATAAAACCCACATGTTATAATGACATGATTAATTCACAAAGGATGCTGTAATAATAAGAGTCTATAGTATTTTTAATTAATATAATGTTGGACTCTACTCACCTTCTAAAAGGGAGGCATGCTCAGTGTAACACTAACCATTGTAGGAAATGGAATTGGCAGATTCGTTTGGTTTGCTTTGTTTCATGGCATATCAACCTTTGTAGGTTATTTAATGCCAAATCTATTCTCCGAGAAGAACAGTAGTGGTACTATTTAACCCATAGCTGGGAGGATAAGGGGGTTCATACCTTTCCCAAGGGTATTTGCCCGAAAGTGAACATAATAGCGCGACTGGAATACAAATTTGCGTACTACGATTCTGCAGTCCATCGCTTTAACCATTACACAATGAGGACACCCCCAGGAATTGGTAGAGTTCAAATCCTGGACAAAGCTGTTTGTGTTTCACTTTGTACAAATACCCTTAGGAAAAGCAGGAATTGCTTTCCTCTTTCTTCAGTTACAGATAAATAGTAGGGACAAACTAAGTTCTTTTGCCTTGGTATAACAAACACTCTGGAAGGAAAACTGAATTCAAACCAGCTATGCACTGCTTAAAAACTGACCTTGTGTCACATCCTGCTCATGGCAGAGGGGTTGGGGAAATACATACTTACCTCCAAGAAAAAAAAATATGGTGGACATTATTCATATCTGGTACAAGTTACAAGTCTGGCATATTCATTTTTTTTGTTTTGTTTTTTTAGTTTTTCTTTCTTATTGATTGGTTGATAGATTGATTTTAATGGCAAGTCAACTCATCAGGGTTACTTTATGCCAAGGAAGTTAGGGAATTGTGTACACTGTATGTTTATACTTAGATTTTTTTGCACACAATTATATGATATCAAGTATCCCTATCTAAAACAAATAATTTGCAAACAGATCTACAAGACCCTAACAGATACTACCACTCCAAGTCAGAGTGGACCTGGGAGTAATGGCAATGAAAAGGTACTCCATACTCCCCAATGCTCCAAACCTGGAGCCTCACCATCAGATCTAGTTTAGTGTCATACCAAAGACATCCCTTTTTTGTTAGGATTACCCTTCTTAAAAGAATACAGTTAATGTATTTTAGTCCCACTGAAAGGTTTATTTCATCTTATTTTTATTACAATCTACAATCATTTAAACATGCAGCATGGATTAGAAATTTCTAAAAGATTAAAAAATAAAGTTTCCAACCAGCATTCCTTATTCTTGAGAGTGAGTCTAGCTGGCATGACACCTTACAGATTAAATTACATAAGATAATCAGCAAACACAGTGATATAGCTTTATTCTTTATTATCCTGTTTTTATTTTACATATAAATACAATCAGAGCACTATGATAAAAAGTAACAAGATGAAGACATAAGAAATCTAGTAAACCAAAAAATGAAATAATAACAATGCTTTATATAAGAAGTGTTGACAACTTACGGCTATTAAAGGCCGACTTTATTTTGAATCAATGAACTTCGTCTCATAACAATTAAGATAAAATCCCAAACATCTGAAAAGATGCTAACTACTTTATCACAAAAGCAAACCTACTTCAAGACAACTAGGTAGTAATATCATCAAAATATTTGGCAATCTTGTTGTTGAAGAACAAAAAGATAGACCCACCCTGACCTACTAACGATATAAAAATATTTTGTAAGAGAAAAGAAGGAAGCAGACAGAAAATATTTTTAAGATGAAAAAAAAATAAATAAAAAAAAGCAACCATTAATATAATGAATCAATGATGTATATCATATGTCCCATAAAAATTACTGTATTTGCATATGAATTTCATATACTAAATGTATCTATTATTACAAAACAGAAGTAGTATTATACAAAATATCATAAGACACATATGTAAATGTATGAATACATATATCTCATGTATGCATGCACACAAATTAGTCAACAATTCTTACATAACACAGTCTATATATATATATATATATATATATATATATAGCTACATACACACAGATATATATATATATATATATATATATATATATATAGCTACATACACACAGATATATATATATATATATATATATATATATAGCTAGCTACATACACACAGATATATATATATATATATATATATATATATATATATAGCTAGCTACATACACACAGATATATATATATATATATATATAGCTACATACACACAGATATATATATATATATATATATAGCTACATACACACAGATATATATATATATATATATATATATATATATATATATATATATATATATATATATAGCTACATACACACAGATATATATATATAAATAATCACAAAGTGTATGTTTTATTTATTCATTCAATCAAAATGGAAGAAATTACTACCTTTATCCCATAATAATTGTGACATATGCATATAATTTTCATATACTAAAAATAGCAACTATTATTGGATGGAGACATCATTACATAAGACCAATGAAGGTTTTGTAAACATACCAAATGTCTAAGTTCTGCTTCCATTTTTAGATCTGCTGATCAATTCTTTGCTAAAAATATTCTTTATAAGGCTTTTGTATTCATGAGAAGTAAATTCACTGTGAACAATCAATCCCCTTGGTCCTTACTCTATGAAAGTTTTGAAGGTATATAGATATTAATGAAGACTTTTTTTCCCCCCCACCAAACAAGAATAAAGAAGGAATGACATTACACTCAACAAATTTCCAGCCTTTATGAAATGATGGTACAGAACAAAGTAAATAACAGCATCATTTATAAATAGAAAGAGAGGCAGATTTTTGTGTTTCTATGTTATTTTAATGCATGACCTTGTTTCTCAAGCAATTGAACTAAAAAAGACCACCTCCTGATAGTTGAAGTTTTGTCAGAAAGGTTTAATCTTAAAAAGAAAAAAAATTTACTGTTTTAAATAGAAGTTTTGAGCTGCTGCTTTATTTAATATTTCAAAGTTATATAAGCATATAGAGATACAAGCAGCCTATAAAAGTTATTTTTCAATGATAAATATGTGAATTTTAACTCATTTGCACCACAACTTAACTTGTCAGAGAAAAGTTATTCCCCCCACCCCAAAAAAAAAACAAATTGGCAGGTGAGAGGTCTCCATGGGATCATGGCTAACTGACATAGTGAATTTGAACTCCAGTCACACTATTGTGTTCACTTTTGGACTAATACCCTTTGGGAAAAGAATGAATTCCCTTATCCCACCAGCTATGGATTAAATAGTCCTTCTACAAGGATAACTTAGGCATTAAATAACCCCCTAAAGTTGATATGCTATTAAACAAAGAAACTGAACCAAAACCTATGCCTATTTCTTTTACATTAAAATCTTACTAAAATTAACCTCTTAAAGAAAAAAATTTTTACAACATATTCAATGGTTACTTCAGTATCATCGGAGAAAGTTGACAGTTTTACAGGAAGTATTGATATTATGTTACTCTCCAGCTCTCTTTCATATATATATATATATATATATATATATATATAAGATGGCCCCAGATGAGGCCAAAAATATTTTAGAAATGTATGGTGCCTTCCTAAACATAATCTATCCTCAAGTCAAAGGACTCATTCAGCAACTTGAACAGATCAAGGACAAAATAGACTGTCCTATTTAATCAAACATTTAAAAGAAAAAATGCTGCTTAAATTATATTTGGAGTAACTGCCAATTCTTTCTTTTTTAAGAGAAGACAGCCATCTCCTCAATAGCATAAAGAGCACTTGTGGAAATCCATGGGCTCCTAAGGCCAATTTCACTCTTGCAAGCCCTGCTGCTTATATCATAAGTATTAACACATTGACATTAATACCGTAGACTCCCATATGGCTTTTCAAACCTCAAACATACTTTGTCATAGAATTGACACAAATTACCTGTAGGTTGCTAAGGAAAGACCTGTATAAAATCAGCCTGCAATTGTTTGAGATTCCATATGACTAGCAAGTTCAGCTTTAGATAAACAGACCCTACTGCAGATGTTACAAACATGTTCAGCCTGAAAAGTGTCCAGGACTGAGGTCAAATCCAATATCCAAAGTGCTCATTTCAAGATGGAGTGTTTGATTCTCCTTACTTCAAATGCTTTACAACTATCATAGATTACAACTGAATTGAGGAGGGGGAGGAGAGAGAGAAAGTTTTGTTATTCTTTAGTTCAATTACCTTTTCAGCAAAACTAAAGAAAAGCTTGATTAAGTTTTTAAGAATCATGGGTAATGTAAAAAAAATTCTTTGAAACTTGTATGAATATTATTTTTAGTGACAAGTTCTTTTGTCAACATGAAAAATGAAAGAAAATGCTGATATAAATTTTATTTGTTTCTGTCTTTAGATTATTTCTCTAGGTCAGTGCATCAAACTTTCCCTGTTCTTGACAATAAGTTCTTTTCATCTGTTGCAGATAAATATATTTGGCAATTTTTATGGTGAGTGGGTCTGGCATGTCTTAGACTTAGACACAGACACACACAAAAAAATTCTCCAGTGACTTAGAAAAATTGGAAAAAAGATCCCAACAATTTCAAAACATTCAAAATTCCACAAAAAGTTCCACAGAAAGTTATCCATGAATAAATAATGAAATGGTTTAGGAGGGGCACTAATTACTGTATTTATTCTTTGATGAACAGTTAATGGAAAAATGTGTAATGTTTATTAACTTTTTTCAACTGTTGCAAGTAATAACATATATATGTAAAAAAAAAATTACAGGATGGAAAATAAAATCAAGTGGTGTTGGAATAAAAGCAAATGGAAGGGGTAGAAAAATTAATAAGCAAGATGTGAGATTGTTCAATATTCAAAAGGATACCATCTCAAGTCTAATAATAACCAAAATTCAGCAATTCCTATCCTCATACCTTTTATTATCCATAAAAATATACCAAAATTGTCACCATGTACATCCTAATAAGGCAGACATTTTTCCTAACTACACAAGACCAAGCAGCAAATACAGCTTTACTAAAATTTATTGCATCATAAACTTAATAGCCAACACGTGTTAAAGGTTAAGTAGAGGGAGAGAGAAAAGAGACTTATACAGTTGCCTGTTGACAGCCACTATTAATGACAAGCTGATAATTGATTTTTATCTAAGCCACAGCACAAGATAATTGCAATAATTAAATGGCTTTTTGAGCATTTTAATTCTGAAGTGGTTAAAGGAGTAACAATTGGAATGGCAAATCTCTTTTGGTCAGAAACGGAGCTGCTCTCACTCTAACAAAAAAAAAAAATAAAAAAGGATCCAGCAAAATGGAGTCCACAACTTTTGGGATGTTACATACAGTCCAGTGTGTGTGTGTGTGTGTGTGTGTGTGTGTATATATATATATATATATATATATATATATATGCGTGTGTATGAGAGGAAATGGATCCAACAAAATATATGTAGAAAAAGGTAAACAGACAAAAGACACATGTTTGGTGTAGTTGATGATTTATTTATTTATTTATTTATTTATTTTTGCCAACACGTGTTTCAACTTCAAATTTTGCCGACATACAAAAACATTCTTTTAAAAATTATTTTAAGAATGAAAATAAAAGCTAATAATAGAAAAATTTATCATGCAAGCCAAAAATCATCATCACAGTTGAATGTTTTGGTTTAAAATTTTTTTCTCAAACGATAAAATGATGTTGCTCTTTTTTCAAAAAAAGACTCCATCTCATGAGGTAATCAATTTCAAATATATTTTTACTGTGTTACTTATTTTCAGAAAACCAAAACATTCATCCCTGATGATGACTTTTGGTTTGCATAATAAATTTTTCTTTATTATTTTATTCTATTTTCAGATTTAAAATAATTTTTAATAGAATGTTTTTGCATGTCAGCAAATTTGAAGTCAAAACATATTGGCAAAATTAATAAATAAATATATAATAAATTACTACACCAAACATATATCATTCATCCCTTTACCTATATATATATATATTGGTAGATTACTTATGAATATTTTGGGTTCTCCTTGGGACAGTGGTCCATGATGATATTAATGCTTCTATTCAGAAGGGAATGAAGAATTCTAATAAACATTTTCATAGTTACTTGTTATACTGAGAATTTGAATGAATGAATAAAAAAATTTTAAATATAACATTCAGCACAAATACAAACCCTACAAAATTGTCATTCAGTTCTTAGTTGGGTTTTTTTCCTAAGAGCATTTTAAGTGTTTTACTTTAATTAAAAGTTTGTTACGAAGTGCTCTTTTTGCTGGGTTATAGTTACACACGTTAGAATAGTGTAGATACAATTAATGGTGGTTGGTAACTGTCAGTGTCTTGGTCCAATAATTGCATAGGTGAGTAACTGATAGTCACCAAGCACAGTTGACTGTGTCTGTGTGCGTATATATAATATATATATATATATATATATATATATATATATATATATATATATATATATATATGTTCTATCACTGATATTGATCACTTTATTTATAAAGATAGTAAACTACATTACTGATTTATTTATCTATCTATATATATATATATATATATATATATATATATATATATAGCATGAAGAGAATTTAAACTATATACATGTACATGCACATGTGTGGGTAAGAAAGAGAGGGGAGAAGTCATGTTTATAGAGTAGCAGTAAGTTACCTTGTTATAACCAGATCGATCAAGTCCTAACTGTATGCATGGTTCAAAACATGGTGGTTTGTTTGGGTGTAATAGTTAGCAAGCTTGTCTTATATCATTAGTAAGTTTCTCATTGGGTGCTTCATACTTCTGGCTTGATGCCAAAACTAAGCTACATTTAGGAAATATACATTAATTGTTAAGAAAATAATGGCTGACTTTATCAAACATTTAAATATAAAAACAACCATACATTATAAAAGGATCATTAATATAATACATGGCTTCATGTCTATATATACACACAACTATGTTCCAATACAGTTTATTTGGTTAGGAGTTAAGACAACTCCATGAACCAAGTTACTAGACTCTCCACTTTCCAACAGAGTATAATAATGTAGGTGTGGTAATATAAGTAATGTAAAGTACTAGTTTATCTTCTCATTCCTGATTTCTGTACATACTACCATAGCACACGTTTAAAAAAAAAAAAAAAAAAAAAAAAGATAGAATTATTACTATATAGCTAATTTCTTTGCTGTCTATTCTCTAATAAACTGTTTTATAAAATTTGAATTACCTAAAATTCAAAACAACTCAAGTCATCAAACTTATTTTGAAAAGCAAAATTCTATCCAAAATTCTAATCAAAAAATTCAATCTGCTATTTTCAGCTATAAGAAACATTGTTAAAAGAAAAAGATAAAATTTAAGAGCAATAAAACTTCACAAATTACTAAAATTTTAAAACTAAATATTTCAGAGAAAAATAAATTTTTAATCACACAAAAAATATCTTGTTCACTCATTCTGAAACTAGAAAAAGAAATATGCATGTTGATAAATACTGAAAAATTTTTGTGAGAATTAATTTTTGTTTTTTTTATTTATTGTGGACTTTACTATAACCGTAGGACTTTACTTTACTGTAACCGTATCCCCAGTAATTACTGGGGATACGGTTACAAGACTCAGCATTCCTATCCGAAGTCGCGGTAAATCACCTGAAGAAGGCCAGAGGTGAAATTTGGCCGAAACGTAGTGAAAGAAGAAACAACACAAAAAAGCTACCAAGATGAGGGGGAAAAGTCTGCAATAAATAAAAAAAAAAATTAATTCTCAGATTAAAAGCCTCATCTCAAAATGATTCCAATTAAAGACAAGTATGAAAAATTTTTATTTTTTCATTCTAAATAATCCAAATGTATCTTGTTTCTTTAAGAAATTATTTGCTTGAAACAATTAATTTGAAAAAGAAAGAAAATATAATTTTATATTTTCATTTTTGTTTTCTAAATCTTTTAAGTCCTTATCATTTTATTACTTCCTGACATTGATCTTTAGATTAGAAAAGGAATTTAACAAAAAAAAAAAAAAAAAAAATGTAACTCACTGAAATAATCACATACCAATATTCAACTGTGTTTGAAAGGAAACACAGTTGAAATTAGAATCTATTTAAGCATGCATGTTATGCAGTTATGTGGTTAGGAGAGTAGACTCCTCCTACATTTATCTGTGGGATTGAGAACCTTGTGTAATAGAATGGTTAGCAAGCTATACTATTGTTCAATTCTCACTGAGTGCCCTATACTTTTGGCCTTCTTCGAAACTAAACTGAATAAGTGACTACTTTATTTGTACAGTTTCATATCATGCCAGTTCTAAGCCATTAATTTTGTATAAATTAGTTTGTTTTAGTGTAATACATTTGGGTGAACAGACAAACAAATATAGTGACAATGGTGCACTTTCTCTAACTATAATGTTATTTGCTATACTCATAAATAAAAAAAAGTGCTCAGTTTCAGTGATAGAGCATATGTAGTCAAGAGTCAACAGAGTTTGGTAACTGTTGGTTTTTCATCTATATGATTATCATACCAAGACTTGGTCTGATGATTACAAAGGCAAGAAATTGACAGTCACCAAGCATTAATGACTGTGCCTATGCTATCCTACCTTACACACACAGTGGGAGGGATGTTTAAGAAAAAAAAAAAAAAAAAAAAAAAAAAAAAGAACCTAACCAGCATCTCCTATTGTGTAGATTTGATTTGCATAAAACAAACATTAATGAATAAAATTATGGCATATATAAAGCCCCCAATTTTGTTTCAAATTTTCTTTAATTCCATTGTAAATTCCATTTTTTTCTGTTTCCAATTTTGAGAAATTCAATTTGTTCTTTTTTTCTATTTTTATGGAATTTCATAAGAAAATTGCTATAAAATATGCTATAATTATCATCAAGACAAAAAACAAAATTAAAGTTTTATTAAAGAAAAACATCTTTAAACAATTTTTTTTTAAATCTCAAAATCTGAATCAAGAAACAAATTATATATATATAAAAAGTAAAAGGACTCAGAATCAATTGCCTTATAATTATTGATTCACAATATTAAAATGAACACAAAAAAAAAATCACATATTCAAAGAATCAACAGCAAACAACTTCAATCTCAATAATAAATACCAAAGTAAGCCTAAAATTTTCACTAAAATCACAAAAAAACAGGAATTAAACTATGATTGAATCATTGAAACAAAAAGTATCAAAAAACAAATATATTAATTAGAGTTGTGTTGAATAAAACAACTTATCTCAAATTGAAATATCAATACTGCTCAAATTTGTTAAAATAAATATAAGCATATTTCCCAAATTGAAAAATTAGCAATCTTCAAATCTCCTCTCTAAATTTTAATAGTAAACTGTTTGGTGTTCTTTGTGCTAAGACTTTCATGTTGGTTGTTGAGAAAATGTTTCTACTGAGAAAATGAATGATCAGCATCTACACTGGTAATAGGCATCCATATGACCTAAGAGGAAATTTGCTCGTATTCCAAAATGTTGTGATATTAAAAGGATTTGGTAAGTCACATAAATTTGGAATGCAAAAAAAATAAATAAATAAATTATCAGTAAAAGGATCTTACAATTTCTTAATAGCTGCAAAACTATCAATATCATGGCTTATACAGAGTAGTGATAAAAGGTCAAACAGTTATACCCAGAGTGGGCACCCAGGTATTTATTCAGATTTCAAAAATATATGCTGAGAAGAAATCATGGAAATTTGAGATGACCCACTCCCTCCCAGTCTTTTCTAGTTCAGACAGAAGACAGTTTCAAGGCTAAATGTTGATTCGATGTACCAATATACAAATACTATTTTATATGCTCTATCATGTCATACAACACATACACAAGTGGAGACTCAGTCTCCTTTAAGCTTGTCAAAGCTGTTATTAAATGAGTGCAGTTCTCATTTATAAAATGCAGATTCAGGTGCAAATGTAGTCGACCATCTAGTATCCTGTTTACTGCAAAGCTATAACACTTCTTGATTAGAGAATCCTTCATAAAACTGTACATAGAATAAGTAATATTTGGCTGCATTAAGCCAGGAATTCCAGCATAAAAGACAGTTTGACTTGTTCCTTAGACAAAGAGCATTCAAACCATTTTAAGAATCACTGTTTTTCAGTGAGGCATTTAAAAAAAAAAAAAAGACTTGATGCAAGTAGTTAGTAGACTAACATTATCAAATACCAGTATGAAAATACTTCACCAACAAAATTTTAAAAATGTACTAAGCACAACACATGATAACTGTTAAACACCTTTGATTAAACTTCCCAATGAATCTTTTTACAATAGAGTGCAGAATCTGTTACAAATACAATAATCTCCTCAAATGCAATATCAACATGGGTTACAACTTAGATCCATGCCTGATTTAAAGATTAATGATTGCATTCTGTCAGGGTTACAACATCAATAAGAAATGACTCCCTGCAACTGCTTGTAATCACATTCAAAATGCTGTGGTCATGATAGTTGTTTCATTTGCTATGATGCTAACAGATTGATTAGTAAGTTTGGCTTTTAGGGTAGCAAAGTGAAACAGCAAACATTTTGGGCAGATGAAGTTGCCAAACACAATTGACACTTAGAATAGCACCACCTTCTTCGCAATGCTTTCATATAAATCTATTTACCAACCCCTCCATATGAGCAGATTGTGACACAAGATCAATTTTTAAACTGAGTTTAACAGGTTTGAATTCAGAGTTTTCCTTCTTCTAGGCTTGTTGCCTAACCAAGTATAAAGAACCTAGTCTGCCCTACTATTTACCTGAGGGAGAATAGCTGGATTTATACTTTTCCCAAAGGTATTAGTGTTATGTGAAATACCATCTTGACAAGGATTTGAAATCAGGTCACCATTTCCATTTCTAGTGATGATAATCATTACACCACAGGCTTTAATATGAATGGCCAAATTTTGTGTGGGGTAATGTCAGACAAAGTACATAAAAAAAAATTTAAAAAATCATCTTGTACATCTTTAGTATTTAACAAAGTTATGATTGTCTTTTGTTTCAGTTGAGAAGATCTTTTTTTTGCCAAATTAATTTTTGATTTGATGTGATCTATGATTGTGTCAACACTAAGCAAAGTAACATTTCCTTCAGCATAAAAAAAATCATCAGAAAATTGTTCTATTCTGGCTTTAGCACAATTTTTTTTTTCTTTTTTTTAGAGCAGCAGGTCCAGCTTTTGAGGCTGAGGTCATGAGTGATTAACTATATTGACTAAATTTGGCCATCTTGGCAATTCATTGCTTACTCATACAACTGGTTCAGATATTACAAAAAATAAATAAATAAATAAAACCTTCAAAAATATGGGAAAATACTCTATTTAAAACAATGTTAATAATATTAAAAGATTTTTGATAGTTAAAAAAAAATTACAATGGTGAAGATGATGCAATTATGAATCCCTGTGTGGCAGTATCTAAAAAGAGACTAGCTTCATGGCAGATGAACTGGAGTTGTTTTGTAAAATGTTTGGAAAAATTTCTAAATTGTGGTTGATAAATCTCTCTTCTCAGCACCATAATTACATTTTTCTTTCATTATTAAGTTTTACAAAAACAATATTTTTTTAAGTTTTAGTTAAAGTCAACATTCATTTCTTCAACAGCTGTTTAACCTTTAACTTGGTTTTATTATTTGTGAAACTTATTTCTTTGATCTTCATATCTTTCCTCTTCTTCCAATTTCTACATCAACACTATTTGTCTAACTTCTCATTTCCATATTAACAATGGTTATCTGACTCGGTCTGGTTTGCTAGGTTTCTTAGAAAATTTTTTTAAATATTTAGAAATAAACTAGCCAACATTTTTCTTCAAAAAAGTTTTTAAAAAATAAAAAGAATTTAAATGTAAGAACTTTTTTTTAATGTATTAAAAGGAAAAATAAGAACAAGTATTTGTAGAAACAAATTTTAAGAAAATGACTATGCTATGTTTGTATGTTTATTTATTAAAACTTAAAATCCCAAACAATTATTTAGTTTTCAAAGAATTGAAAATAAAAGACTAATTCATTATTGAAAATTATATATATAATTTTTATTTTTAAACCTATTTCTATAACTCTGGCGCCATGAAAAACAAACAAACAAACAGATGAGACAATTTATAAATAAAATATTCCACAAACTGATATCTGGGAGAAAAAATTCAATATAAAAAAAAGTAAAGACTAAAAACATCCATACTGCTTGAAAATAATCAACTACACCACAATGTCTAGCCAATAGAAAAAACATTGACCGAGTTTACACTAAGTAGAGCATAACTAGCATACCTAAAAGAGCCAGAAACTACCTACCTAGGTTTCACCTACCAGATTACCAAGATAATTCTGACTTTATATATATAAAAATAAATGGGTTCAGTTTCAGATTCACAATTCCACGATTGTGGAAATAGGTCCCTCACATATATATTAAAGAAAATAACATTTTTTTTATTTAAGTTTGAGTCTAGGCTGCAGAACATATTTCTAAAATCAGCTGCATATGATATTGATGCCAGTATTCAACTCATCCTAATCTCAATACTATGAATATTTCTTGAAAAAATTCACACCCATCAAAAATAACTAATTCACAAAGAATAGCTGAATTTTCAAAAAATTCTGTTCTGTATATTTCTACTTTTGCCCACCTTAAGTGACAAC
The DNA here is from genome assembly GCA_963585895.1 of Sepioteuthis lessoniana. Taxonomy (NCBI): domain Eukaryota; kingdom Metazoa; phylum Mollusca; class Cephalopoda; order Myopsida; family Loliginidae; genus Sepioteuthis; species Sepioteuthis lessoniana. The sequence goes on along the minus strand of OY757921.1, from coordinate 19,888,894 downwards.
TTAAAAAATAATGACTTTTCAATTTGTATGAGCATGATGTGTGCATAAAGGTAAACCGCTCAACCATAAACACCCTCTCACAAAATGCAATAACAAAGGAATGTGAAATTTTTTGCAGCATGTAAGCAGTGCTCCATGCCCTTTCATCTTTTTTAATGACTGTTTTAAATGGCATGTCAACCCATCAAGGGTTATTCTATGCCTAAAAGTTAGGGAATCACATTCATATTTACATTTTTGTGTAGTTGTTCCTTAAGAGTTTTTTTTACAGTTATAAGATATCAAATATTCCTATATAATACTAACAATTATACGGCTTCAAATAATTATTCCTGTTAGATGATAGTCATTTGTTTGCATATGGTTTCAAGTAACTAATAATAATCCTTAGTTAACAATTATAGCTTCAAGTAAGTATTCTTAAAATAATGTACAGTTATATAGCATTGAGTATTCCTACTGAATACAAATAATTTTTAAACAGATCTATTTGACCAATAGAGAGGACCCTAACAAGTACTACAACTCCAGGTCAGTGTAGACCTGGGAGTAAGGGCAATGAAGGGGTAGTCCATGCTCCTCAGAACTGGACCCTCACTACTAAATGCAGTTTAGTGTTGTACCCAAGACATCCCTCTTTGGAAGAGGATCTTACCCCTCGGAAGAGGATAAAGTTAATATATTCTAAGCTCTTTTGACAGGGCAGTCAAATACCAAAGATGGGTTGTCTTTGATAGAGAACCAACTTGTCTACCATTTAGGTTCAAGGAAGGATAGATTCATGCTTTTCCCAAAGACATTAATGCATTAGGCATTTTTCCAATTTTTTTTTTTTTTTTGTACTCTTTTTTTATCAAATACAAATACTTTTAAACAGATCTATTTAGCCCATAGATGAGACCCTAACAGGTACTACCACTTGAGTTCAGAATAGACCAATGAGTAAATGCAATAAAGGAGTACTCATTTATTCTCCAAATCACCAGAAAAGGAGCCTCACTATCAAATACAGTTTAGTGTCATACCCAAGACAAAGGTAAATATAAATGAACATCAATAAAAGGCTTTAGTGACTGAAGAAGCTGGGCACATTAAATGATTATCAATTTCATTAAATCAATAAAGCATAAATTCTAGAAAAAGAGGGATAGACAGTAATCAGTAGGGGGGAGGATGAAAGTATAGATTTGGGTTTGGTGAATACCAATTAAAGAGGCAATTAAGTGATGTCAAAATAGTCAGCAGCTATGAAAATGAAGTTAGAAAGAGTTCATTATTTGTGTATAAAAGTCAAGGTGTACATCAAAGGGGGAAATGGTATACAGGTAAATTGCCCAGAGTTGGAGGTGGTAAAGCAAATTATAAACAAAACTTCTAAGTGAATTTCTACTGGGAAAATATAATTTCAATAATCAAGCAAATAATTATCACTTAGAATATTTGGACGATCAATCTCATCTTTATTGTTTTGGCTGATATGACCTTTGGCCTTCTTCAAGTGTTTCATGTTGAACTCAGGAGTACACACAGAATCTCAAACTGAACCCTTTATTTGAACTATAGGGGTAGACTGTTCCAATACTGTTAACTATGACTAAGTACAAGGGTTAAGTTTCAGTAAGTATTCCTTGTTAGTCTTACCTGTTGTTGGGATTGAACTGGCAACCGCCAGATGATTTCACACAGAAGCAGTTTCAAACTAAACACTTTATCCACTGCACCGTGTGTCCAGCAAAGATACATGGTGCAATGGAGAAAAATCATCTGGAGGTTGCAGGTTCAATTCCAACAACAATAACAAAAAATTCTTACAATTACTTAACACTTGCACTCGGTCATGTTTAACAGAATCGGAAGAGTCTACCCCTGTGGTTCAAAGAAAGAGTTTAGTTCAAGATTCTGTGCGGACTCCCAAGTTCAACATGAAACACCTGAAGAAGGCCAAAGGATATATTGGCTGAAACATTGCAAGTATAAAAATAAAGATGAGCTCAAGAGTTCAAATATTCTAAGTAATAACAATTATCAAGCTTCATTTCAGAAATTTAGATAAAGTAAGCCAATAGAACTTTGCAAACAAAATTAAGAAGCCAAAAGACCATAATCAATTTAGGTAGAGGCATTTCAGCGATATTTTTAAAACTTCTCATATCTTTCCTCAAGTTTAGCATGTGATCAGTGTAGCTTGTGATGATTCCTAGGTTTGGAGCAATTTTGGCCACAACTGTAGACCTACTTTTTTTTTTTTAATTCCTCAGGCCCTCTTGTGGGCCAAGGAGTCCGTGCTGAGAATCACTGATTTACATGACATGAATTCTAGAAAGTGAAAGGAGCTTCCCTTTCACAAATAACTGTAAATATTGTAACAAGAAACTTTCAATCATGCTAAAAAGGATACAAAGAAGAAGCCAGACAGTGCAAAATATTAGAAGTGCCCAGAGACATGTCTCCATGCATAGATTTTTATGTTACAAAAAAGCCAAAATACTAAGAAAAAGAAAGGAAGCAATGCAATTCACTGCAGATAATAAAGAATACACAACCTTAAGGCTGCTATTTGTTTTCTTTCAAAATTTTTGCATATTTACTTAACCCTTTGCCAATCAAAATGAAAAATTAATGTTAACTTCGTTAAGAAATAAAGAATAATATAAGATACAAAGAAAAGGATTTTTTAAGAGCTATTGACAATGGAGATATGAAATAGTTTGGATCTACAAGAAACAAAAATTCATGCTCAATATGAGTAATGACATTGGTGTCAAATAAATCATTTAAGTTTTAAATGGAATAAAGGAAAAGTGTGCAAGCTTTTCATTCACTACAGAAAAAAATCATCTAAGGTTTTCTTTGAAAAACAACTGCAGCGTTTGATGACATCAAATAAATTACTGTCATTATAAAGAAATGTATGGATCAAAAGAGGTGTTTTTTGTATTATGAATGAATGACTAAGTTAAAACCTGCCCAATTTTAAGCCAGTAACATTAGGGAGGACTTATAAGTTAATAAGCATCATCGAGATGTTAATGTTTATAGCTCACTGACGGTCATTGCTTGGGTTTTATGGCATATCAACTATTGTAGTTTATCTAATGCCAAACACCATTTATATACTTAAACTGAATATATATAATTTCCTTGATAACATTTTTAAACATTTTCATATATTGATATCTAGCACTAATAATTCTATTCAACATTACTTATTTGTTTGCACACAGTTAAATAATCCCAATTATTGCTATGTATCACTAAGACTTCAATTAAACATTAGTCAATTGTTTACACACTGTTAAATGATCAAACAGTTCTATTTCAAATAAATTGATTTAGCATAAATACACAGTTTACATGTCAAAATAGAATCCTTTCTATGGGTCAAAAAGAACTATCAGGTGCTACCACTCTGAACCATAGAGAACCTGGGAGCGATGTCAATGAAGAGGTACTCCACATTTCCCAAAGCTAGAGCCTCACCATCACATTGTTTGATGTCATATTCAGGACATTTATTGGTGGTGGGGTTTTACTCCTCCGCAAAGCTGCAATCTATGTATTCTACAGCCCTAGCCAACTGGGCTAGCTTATACTTGAAATACAAAATGATTTTCATAAGTCAATGATTGGAAAAGTTATGGAAAACGATCATAATTTTGGTTTCTGGCAAGGAAATTTTCAGCAAGATATCTTTATACTGTTCAACAAAAAGATAAGATTTAGTTTAGTTAACATGATAGATACAAAGTATCTAAAACTTCAGCTTAGCATTAAAACTTAAACATTTTTTGAAATTTTAAGAAATTAATATCCTAGAAACATTCTCCTGATTCTATCTATATGCAAACTCGTCTCAGATTGCCTAGAAACATTTATTGTAAATTCATATTTACATTTTTTGTTTAGTTGTTTCTTAAGAGGTTTCTTTTTTTTTTCCTTTTTACGCACAGATATATGATATCTGGTATTCCTATCTAATACAAATAATTTGCACACAGTTGTATAATCTCAAGTAACTAATAATAGTAATCCTTAATAAAAGGATTGAACAGTTTTATTTGACCCTAACAGGTACTACAACTCCAGGCTAGAGTAGACCTGAGAGTAATGGCAATGAAGGGGTTTTTCACACTCCCCAGATCTCTAGAAGTGGAGCCTCACCATCAGATGCAGCTTAATATCGTACCCAGGTTACCCCTTTATTGGGGTTATCCTCTCAGCAGAGGATACAGTCAGTGTATCCTAAGCCCAGTTGAAAGGTCAAAAATTCTCCAGGGTCCGATTAGTAACCACAGAAAACGTTATGGTCACAACCCTAGAGATCAACTTATGTAAAGACAAATGGACCAAAAATAAATAAATAAATAAGTTGGTGAATTATGTAATCCATCCATCTTTGAGTTAAAAATTAGATTCTCTATAAATGTAAATTCTTTAACTAATTAGATCAATGATATCTCTGATTAGAATCAGTATTTTTCCTTGCAGATGTAACAACATAATCTAGATAGTTTAAATGATAAAAATAGAAAAATGCACCAAACTTACATAAGCAGCAACAGACTTTTCTAGTCACAAAGACATTTGAAGGTAATACAAAAATCTGGTCTGCTATAGTTAACTAGTTATGAAATAGTTATATAGTGAACAATAATGAACCTAGTTTATTGCTAACAGATCAAATCCTACTTTTGCTTATCTAAGATAAGATAAACAACAAAATGAAATAGGTGCATGTCTTATCAATTCGATTAAATGACCACTATCTAAAATATAATATATTATGGTCCTTAAAAATAACAAGGAAACCTCTGATCTACAATAAATTCTTTTTGCATTCGTCCAAAACTTAACTTAAGAAAGCATTTATTAGCATTTACTCAAAACGATTTTTTTTTTTTTTTTTTAGAAATAAGTTTATGCAGTTGATTGATTTTGATGGCATGTCAACTCATCTGGGGTTATTTTATACTTAGAGGTTAGGGAGTTGGGTACATATATATCAACATTTTTAGTTGTTTCTTAAGAGGTTTTTTTTGCACTCTGTTGCAAACAGATGAAAGCCTAACAGATACTACCATTCTGTGTCAAAGTGGACCAAGAAGTAATTGCAATGAAATCATCATAAATTTACAAGTTGAATCAAGAATATTTGAGCAAATTAGCCCTTGTATAATAAATCAGCAGAAAAGAAAAATTATAATTTTGTTATCTACATATTTAAAAGGATAAGAATCACTTTGAAAGTTCAATCAATCTTTTTCATTTTTAATCACATTTGTCCTCAAATCAATTTGAGATGTAATTTTTTTTTTGCATTTAAGACCTACCAAAAATCCCTTTCTATAGATATAAATATAGTAATTTTTAAAAATATGTTAAAGTGACTAAACTAACCCTGATACTTGTGCACTAATTGAAAAATTGTCACTCAAAAAATAACTGATTCACAAAGAATTAGTTAATTAATATTCATAAAATTTATATCATTAAAAAGAAAGAATTGGAGAAGAACAAAAATTTTATTGTTTGTTTAGATTTTTAAAATGTAAGTGTATTTAGCCCTGAAAAAAACGTTTCAACTGATTTTTTTTTTTTTACAATGTAAACATATTTCAAACAATAACTTCATTTCAAATGGAAAAAATAATTACACCAGATTTTTTTTCCTATTCTTCTTTTCAAAAACTATAAATTGACAAAATCATTAAATGGAATTGAATAGTTTGTCAAGGGACTAGTTTGTTTTGATCGCATCTACCCTCAGGATATTTTACCTCAAATTGATTAATTGTAGAGATTAAAAAAATAAATGAAAATTACCAGCAGTTTTATTCCATTTGATCTAAGAATATTGATTTCAATAATTTTTTTTTAAAAAAGCGAATCCTTATTTCAACATGCTTTGTGTATTGCTCCTATCTTTTATACAGATGATAAAAATTTCACATTATTCCAAGAATTATACAAAGGATTAATGGAATCAGATTTTCATTACACATACATCCGATTCATGATGAGTTTTTTTCCCCCAACAACATTACGGCAGAAAAGCATAAACTCAGGACTTTAAAAACCTAGCTCTCTACAATGGTACAGTTGAGGTCCCATTTTTGACTTTTCTGAAGGCTCCCCACCAGCCTTTTCACAGTTGTCTCCCAACCATCTGTTTTAAAAAATTAACAAAAACTTTGACCATTTCCTTTTTTGTTTTAATAATCTATTTTTCTTCCTTTTATTGGTGGTCGGCACATGTGATGAAATAGCTAATAAATAAAGAGCAAATAAATTATCTTATAATAATTTATCTTGATGGAGGGGGGTTTCGCTAGTTACTAGCAGTGAAAGTATTCACAATAATTGATGACGTCAAAAAAATGGGACCACAACCCCACCATTGTACTTCTAGCTCTTTCTTTCCATGTTTTTTTCCTTTTTGAATTTTTTTAAAACTTGGAATGAATTAAAAGTAATGTTTCAAGAGTGTCGTTTGAATAGAATAAGGTTATGTTCTATGTTAAATTCATAAGCTAATTTCTGGGAAGTAGATATTGGATCTAACAACTCAATGACAATAAGAGAACACAAACAAAACTTAACGCTTATGCAATCAACTCAAAACACAATCGATTAGGTAGCAGTGATATAACCTTTCTTGTTTAGTTCCCTCAGGCAAAGAACAATTCATCGAGCCTTTTTATACAGTTCCAGTTTACATATCTTGTTGTACTATTAATTAATAACTAATCACTCAGCAAGTACACGTGACTAAACAAATAAAACAAATCATTTCTTTTTACTCCTCGGCATTATCACTATTCTCGCTGACAACCTTTCAATGTTTAAGCATGCTTTTTTGTCTCAGAGTAAAAGTTGAGATTGTTTTTTTTAAGTAGCAACAATATCAAAATAAAAAGAAACATTTTCGTTGGTTGAATATCTCCTCATGGTTAGGTTTTTGTCAGTAAATGATTTTATTAAAGATACATATAATAACTTCAGTAATATTTATCTCTAATCATTTACTGAAAAAATAAATAAATAAATAAATAAAATTATCATCATAACAATTTCACTATTTATTATTGTTAGTTTCAGTAAAAAAATAAAAATAAATAAGTAAAATTTGAAGAAAAAAAAAAAAGAAAGAAAATGGTGTATTCTTACAAAAGTTTTCTAACGTTCAGTGACATTACTTTTAAATTTTAAAATAACATTTTTTTTTTAATTCTCTGCAACTGAATTTCACCAGACAGCTTTAGATTTTATTAACCAATTTTTTAAAATTAAAATTTCTTTGTTAGGAAAATCATAACTGATTACAAATCATTAAGGGGGGGGGGGTAAAATCTCAAATTCCACTTCCTGTTCTAATAATCAATGCCGTAATGATAAAAATCAGTAAGCTAAAAATCTAAGATCATTTTAGCTATTCGCCAATACTAATTCCTCTCTTGATATCAAATTCTGGTCTGAATAACAGCAGTAATTGTGTTGTTTTATTTATTAAATGGGTTTTTAATGCAGTAGTGATGTGAAAGTAGTTTCGCATTGTTTATGTTTATGATCGATTTTCTTTTTAAAAAAAATCCAATGGTATCATAATGTCAGATCTGATTTTGAGATCGACTGTAATGATTGCCGAATATTTTCAGGAACTATCCACACGCCCACTATTTTGTTTGTTTGTTTATTCATTATAATAAAGTTCGATCGTAGTCATAAAGTGGATTTATAAATCTAAAAATCACTATTGTAATTACGCACTTTATAACTTCGAGGTACGTCGACGGCCAACGAAAGCAACAACATAATTATGTGAATCGTCTCTATGTAATTGTATTAACAAAATGAAATAATCGTGAAATACTCATCTCATAAGAAAATGTTAAGAGTAATAAAAAAAAAAAAACTATTTTATTTTCATTTTACCTTAGAAAATTAAATCAGTTTTTACAAAGATAAGAGCGTCTGTAGCCTAAAAACATAGTTTAAAAGTTGCAATAAATTACATTTTACAAAGGAAAAAAATTTTTTTAGTTCAATATCGCCAAAAATTTATTAAAAACTTTAAAAGTTTCTGTATTGTTTTTAAAGTAAAAATGTTGTCTAAAATTAATTTATTTAAATTATTATTATGAAATAAAATAACTAGTCAGGGTCTTAGCAAAGGGCTAAGAAAGAAAAAAAAAACATGGACTTCGTCGAAGGGTCAAGGTAATTTTGAAAGTAATATTTTCAACCATTTTGTTTAACACTTAATTGCAGCCAGTATAAGAACAATAAATGTAAAATTCATCAAGAAAGAAGCATTACAATATTAGTTTTTACATAGGCACAAAAAAAAGCACAGCAGAAAAAGACTGAAGCTGCTTATAAATTAAAAAGACACATGTGACATGACCAAAAGACAAAACACGATTTCATACAAGTCCACCCTCGCCCGTACACAATTTACAATCATTAACAATTTTTAAAAAGGTAACAACATTAACTCTCTTCGAAGTTGCTGAAAATATTTTTAAAGGAAGAAAAATTCGAGAAAATATTTTGGAAATTTTACATTTATGGAAAAAAATAGATTTGGGGTCGTGCGACCACCTTAAACCGAAGACAATTATTTTTTGTTTGTTTACTTCCAATTTAAAAAAAAAGACTTTTTTTCTTTAATATTATAAAGGTTGCCTTAACTATCAATAAAACCCTCTAGTTTCATTTCTTTAATAAACACCGTCACAATTGCCTTTTATTTACTTACTGTTAAAAAGCAATAAGTATTTTTTTAAATGTATATAAATAAAATTTGGGGAGATTCCTTTCGGAAAGACAATCAGATTGTCTTTTTTCTTTTTCGACAACTTCGATATTATGTAATAATCATGCCTTTAGTTTTCTAAGTGTCCAGATTTGCATAAAAAGTAGAAGAAAAAGGTCTAATTAAACTTACCGAGTGGTTGATTGAAAAAAAATTATAAGGAAGGAAAAAAAGTGGGGGTTAGTAGTTTTTAGGGATTTTTAGACAATGTTGTTCACATTTTTAAATTCCTTGGTGGATGCTCAGATAAACCAGGACAGATTGTTTCAGTTTCAAGAGATTTCATTTTTTACTCACAGAAAATAACATTAAAAACAGTTGATTAATTTATAACCAAACAACATTTTTCTTTTTACGTCGATTTTACATTAAAATGAACAATTCATTCGGCTATAATCATCTCTATTTCCACTGATTTTGATCTACATGCGTAGCGGAGTCATTCGTGAGAAAAGTAAACAAAAGGGGATTATAAAGGAAAAAAAAAAGAATTTTAACAGAGCGCTAAAAGATATTTTCCGTAATTTTCAATAAATATATATTTCAGCTTCTCGAATAGGAAATATTTTCTATATCCAAGCATTGTAAGCTTTCAGTAGCAAAAAAGGATATAGATGTGGTGATTATCGTATATTGTAATGGTAATGATAGCATTGTTACTTTTCCCACCTTCTTTGTCCATAGTCCACGTTCAGATCCTTGTTAAAGAATACAAAACTATCAACTTGTTAAATGTTTGTTTTAAGAGAAATAAACAACAGTTAAATGATATTATTATGATCTTTCTTTTGTGGGGAATTTTCAGCATGTTTACGTCCATTGTCTTTTATCTATAGGTAACTTTAGTCGAGAGGTTAAAATCAACTAAACCTAACCTTGTGACAGAAAAATTAAAAGAGGGTGATTGTTTTAGATCCCGATTGTTTAAACAGAGGACATCAACAAAAAAAAAATTCTGTTTAAAAGAAAAAATATTCACATTAAACAATATTTTTTAATTTACTTTTTTTCTTTTCTTTTTTTTTTTTTTTTTTTTTACCTTTTTTCAGTCAAAAAACTGTGGGCTGGCGTCATCTATGAAATCAAGCAGCCGGTCCATAACATTCCACGGTCACTGTAGAAAATATCCGAAGAATATTCCCAAGAAAATATCTTGGTTTATAAATAGTGATGAAGTTTTTAAAAAATATCCAAAAATTCAAAGAAAATATAAAAATGTCCTAAAAATCCACAAGTCTAAGATAACGAAGGTTAAGCTTTTTTTTTTTACATAGGAAGCTTTTGCGTTTGTCGCTAAAAGCAACCTAAAGTTAATAATTGAGCAAATGAAGCTCAGTGGGGACTTACATATTAACTTAGTATTGTCTTTGTGACAATACGGAACTGAAATAATGGTAAAATTCTAGAAATTCTTTGTAGCATTCAGCTATTATTCTTCGCTTGCACACTGCAGCCATTCTCATTCTTTTTCTGTTTCTCTTTTTTACACTATGATTAGCGGTAGCGACGCCATGCGGTAATGTCAAAGTCACAAGAGGAGATAATTAAGGAGTTAACACTAAATAGGTAAATAGGCATTATCTCCCTTGTTTCAAGTCATACTTTTTAAGTATTTTGGCAAAATGATTTACCTGAAATTACAAGAGAGACAGTAAAATCGCTGTAAGAGCGTTGTATTTTTGTTCAACTCATTTTGTCTCCTCGTCTTCTTCATTAACAGGAAGTTGGGATACAGAATCAACCAATAAGTTCCAACAATTGAAAAAAAGTATGTTTTCTTTCTCTCTCTCTCTCTCTCTCTCTCTCTCTCTCTCAAAAAAAAAATTAAAAGTAGCATAAAAGCCTCTTTTGGCATCCATTAAGCTCCATATCGAATTACATCCTATTTTTGAATTCATATAATAATTTCAACTAAATGAATAAGGAGAAGTACTGTATTGTTAGAATTTAAGTTATCATCTTTGAGAAATTATGATGATAAGAATTATCACAAACATTAATTTTATAGTATTATTATTGAATTGCAAATTGGATTGAAAATTGATTTATTTTAACAAACAAAAACCAGGTTAAGATGATTTGGTTTGGCTTGCTTTTATTCATTTAATGATATACCAACATTTTATAGGTTATTTATTGCCAAAATTTGACTTATCTATTAATATTTGATTATAATCATAATCATTTATATTTTCAACATTCTATTTCAATCATTTTTTATTGCACTTTCTTTATTTGTCTACAATAATAATAATTTGTTTGTACACTGGGATACGGTATCAAGTATTCTTATCTAATACTTATAATTTATGCACAATTATATGGATTTAAATAACTATTCATATTTAAAAATGATTTATTTGTACTAAGTTATATTGTAGTATACAAACACTGGGTCTTGACAATAATGAGGAATACGTATATATAAAAATATAATGTTATATCTTTATTTGTCGACAGTGACACTTGTGTGAAGCTGGAGAGTAATTGGAGATAGAGTTCGCACACACAGAAGCGCCATCAGGAGTCAAAACTGCCAGCAAGAACTGACTTCAACCAAAGTTTTCAACCTTATATAGTCTTAAAACTCCCACATGACCCACACACAATGCTTGTTTTCTATTGGTCACGGCTTACATCCACGCAATGCTTGTTTTTCATTGGCCATGGTTTACACCCATGCAATGCTGGTTCTCCATTGGTCACAGCTTATACCCATGCATTTCTTTTTTCTGGTAATAATTTTGTTGATTTTATCTACGGCCAGATGTATCTGTCTACAACATCTGTCAGGTTCATCGCAGGTCAAGGTGATATGTTACAATATGGTTTCAAACATTTTTATCCAATGCCAATAATTTTCAAACAGATCTATCTGATGGGGCCCTTGCAGGATATGACAATCCGAGGTATTCACTGGTGTTAAAAACTTTGATATGACTTGACCGGGGATTGAACCCCAGTCTCCCAGATCATTGGTGAACACACTACTCATTAGGCATTCACTAGATATTATAAAAAGATGAGGTATTCACTGGTGTTAAAAACTTATGGAGAGTATGATGCATTTCTTATTTAGGAAAATGTAATTTTCCTTTTTTAGAAAAATGGAACAGACTTTTTGATTTTGAAAGAAATTCAAAAGCCAATTTAAAAGGTTAGTGAGGGACTAGTACTAACCAAACATTCAAATTATCAAAACAAAAGTAAGCAGTTTTGGGGTTTTGTCAGTGCATTGATCCATTTTAAATCATGACATCTTAAACTAATTCTTCAGATATTTCATTTTTGTTTTGGTTAATGTGAAAAGAGATACTCCCCAACAAAGCATGGGCTGTGACCCTTAATTAAACAAGCCCCTATATTGTTCTTTGATTTGATGACCAATTAAAATCTGATACATGAAAGGGATACTCTTCTAACAGACATAGATCAGCACATTTGATTGGCTGACCAGTAAAAAAGTAGTAGAAGAATACGCAATGATCTGTGATTGGTTAGCTAATCAGAAGTGTTTTTCATGGGGGAATCATCAATAAAAATCGATGTTTTTAGTATCAGAGGTAAAGAGAGATCTGATGTTCATACTGAAGACAAGAGAAAAAAAAAGAGATCTCTTCAAGAACTAAAAAGCCTCACTCTCTGAAAAATTGAGTAAGATAAAAAGACTGCACCAGCTAGATACCTCATTTGTCTGTCTCAAAAATAATAAAATGTGATGATTTATATATATATATATATATATATATACATATTGTATATATTGTTGTTACACCATTTGTTATATAATAGCCGAGGGATTTCGGTTCATGCCTTTGAGCTTAGTTAGGCTGAGAACCTTTCGGCTCAGCACATGTGTTAGTTGGGTGCAACCTTGATGCAGGTGGTAACGCATGAGCGCACACAGAGTGGACATGTCACTCAGATGTCACAATAGTCAAAGACGAAACGGGGTGACAGGGTGCGGGTGATGTCACACACCGGAAGCGTGCGGAGGTTTGTGTGAGAATCTGAAGGAAGTTAGAGAGTTGAGAATTAGATGCCAAACGAGAAGGATCGACTTTTGGAGCTCGCAGACGCAAGGCAAACTTGCGCCCTATGAGGGCCACTTGAGTTGGGGGCCAAATGAATAAGACAGCATAAAAGACTGTGTCTCTCCTCCTTACATTGAAACCTTTAACTCAAAGTTAACAAAAAGGTTTTGTACCTGAACAAGAAGTCTTTACGTGTTTTTGAAGTCCGGAATTCCTATGTTCTATCGTTATTAACATTATATGTCTATTTCACGCATGGCCATATTCGTGTATATGGCTATGTAACACATTGTTTTTCAATAAATAGTTGTTAATTGTTAATGGAGAGTTTTTCTTGTTTTTGAGTTGCCAATATCCAGGCAATTTGTTCCAACGAACCACACTGGCCATCAGGAGAAGTTCTGGATAGACTGTTTCATCCCTCATCTGTGGATTTTTCAAACATATGAGCACAGAGGGAGTTGATAAGCCAACTAGCCATAAATGCATGTGATTATCACAGAAGTAAGGCCATAATCAAGTACTGGGACTTGCATAGGACCACAAGGTACTATCACTCTGGGTCAGAGTGGACCTGGGAGAAATAGCAATGAGGGGTTGACTCCATACCCAACCAGAGCCTAGGAACTAGAGCCTTACCACCAAATAGAGTTTAGTGTGATATTCAAGACACAATCTCATGATGATGTATCATTTTTGCTGTTGTATAGCCATGAACAACTATACATACACATATGCATGCAGAAACATATTCAACACAATAAAGACAAGCGGACACAGTTCTTTAGAAAAATATACCTCTCACTTTATTGAAAGGATTGTAAGAGGTGAGTTGGAGACTGAACAGAACTGCAACATATTGACCCCCACTCTTCTGGCTATAACAGTATTTCTTTCCTGTTCTCCTGGGCTGCTCAAATGGGGGCCTGGGGGCTCAGTCTTTGCTGGGACATGATTCTCATTCCAGCTTCTTCTCTCCAACTTATCTGAACTTCCTGTCACCGGGGTTATATAATAATTTGACGCCCACCTACTTCCTGTGAGCGTCACAATTTCGCACTCAATTCAACCCCTTGACAGTCAAGGTCGCCCCTGATCTCCTGATATCTTCAACCGGATGCACCTGTTATTTATACAGGTGCATTTCTTCTTTTGACAGCTTGGCCGGGGTCAATATGTAACATTGCTGTGTTGTGGCAGCATACAAAAATCATATCTTTATTCAGTCTTTACCATCCAGTGAATCTTATCAGCTTGGAAGATATTGGATTAAGTGGAATTATACTCACTGACCATTGAGTAAAGTTCTGATCATTCAGATAAAATTCATTCTTGTGGTCATAATCATCTTCTTACCTTTCTTTCTTTCTTTCTTTCTTCTTGGTTTTAATAGGATAGCAACCTTCACTGGTTATTTTATGCCAAAGCCATCCTTGTAGAAGAACAGTAGTGGTATTATCTAATCCTTAGCTGGGGTGGGGGTAAGGGGTAATTTTACCTGGTCAATCCAAACCTATAACCTTAATGCTTTCTAGCTGTCTAAATTCAAGACAACCAAGATGAAATGGATTCCAACTGGAAATTCATCACCATTGAAATACTAAAGTAACCAAAATGCAGGAACCTCACAACAGATGACAATCACATGGACTTGAATTTCAAATTTATAAATATGTTCCAACTCACTCACTCAAGATGGATTTCAAACATTGGTCAATATCTATATTCATTTAGTTTAGATTTGGTTTCTTTGGTTGATGACATATCAACCTCTGTGGGTTATTTAATGCCAAAGCCACCCTTGTAGAAGAACAGCAGTTATTCTATTTAACTCATATCTGGGGATATAAGGGGGTCCATACCTTTTTCAAGGGTATTAGTCTGAAAGAGAATGTAAAAGCCTAACTGGAGTTTGAACTCACTCACTTTGGGACTGTAGTCCAGGACTTTGGCTATTATGCCATCAGAACTTACCCTTTCATTTAGTTCAACACTTAAGCATATTGCACGTCATAAGACTCCCATTATTCAGCCCCATAGAAACTGGTTGTTTTTCAAACTAATAATGTAACCTAAACAGGTCGATTTATTAATCAAAGAGAAAATTTTTGAAATAAAAGTAATTAGAATATATCTTTGAAGGAAGAATTTGTACATTACAAAAATGAGAAAAATATATATAGATATTTTTTATCAGATTAATTGCAAAAAAAGATAGGATGTCCTGATTGTTTTTTTAAAGAAAAAAGAAGGATATCTGTGGGAAGAGAAATATGAATTGTTATTTTAGAAAGAAAAAGGAATTGAAAGATGGTAATGAGAATTGTTTTGAATAAACTAATCTGTTGTCGAAATGAATGGAAAGAAATATATGAATATTTATTTTGAAATGCAGTTTCTTCCAGGCAGCGGTCGTATCGATACTGCTATATGGATGCACTACTTGGACACTAACTAAATGGCTGAAAAAGAAGCTAGATGCCAATTACACAAGAATGTTGCCAGCAATATTGAACAAGTCCTGGCGGCAACACCCTACAAGGCACCAACTATATGGCCACCTGCCTCCCATCACGAAAACTATACAAGTTAGACAAACCAGACACTGCTGGAGAAGCAAGGATGAACTTATCAGTGATGTACTCCTATCGACCCCGCATATGGCCAAGCAAAAGCAGGACGACCAGCTCGAACATACATACAGCAGCTATGTGAGGATACTGGATGTAGCCCCGAAGACCTGCCAGAAGTGATGAATGATAGGGAGAAGTGGCGAGAGAAGGTCAGGGATATCCATGCTGGCGCCATGACATGATGATGATGATGATGATGATTTTTGGAAAAAGAAAATGTCAAAAAGTACGATTCAGTTGTCCTCAGCACTTGACTAGCAGAATCAAAATGACAGAGTCATCTCTGTGAGGAAAGGTCATTGACCAGTATCTTGTCATAATCCAAAATAAATCTCATTGGCAGACAGGTCAGTGAGGGTCATGGTTGACGGAATGACAGTCAGATATGAATTTAACTAAAGTTCGCTAGTCTGGGAAATTATAACTTTTTTTCTTTAAATTGTTTTGCCAATAACCATTTTGTGAGACTTATAACATGACAGCAATAACTGCCAAGGAGTGGAGCCTGGTGAAATATCAAAGAGGTGAGAGGAAAGTAAGAGGAAGCCAATCACAGAGGGTTGAAATGGAGCAATGAAATGGAACAAATTATTAGATTCTGAATTAGGAGGAAATTGATATTATTAATATCACCAAAAATGGTAACCATATTTACCAACCCCTCTGCTTGGGAAGGATATGACACAAGGTCAATTTTTAAGCAGAGTTTAACAGGTTTTAATTCAGAGTATTCCTTCTCCTAGACTAGTTGCCTCACCAAGGCTGAAGAACCTAGTCTACCCTACTATTTACCCATAGCTGAAGGGAAAATAATTGGATTCATACCTTTCCCAAGGGTATCAGTGCGATGTGAAATGCAATCAGTCTCGTCCAGGATTTGAACTCAATGATAACCAAATTACATATAAACCAGGATTTTTACTCACTAAGCAGATTAGTGGAAAGCAGCTGCAAGACTCCACATCATTCTGAGAGAGCCTTCCGACCCAACACCTAATACTAGACTTCTGAAGCTGACATTTTGAATAGCTGATAGCTGTAAAGAAAAACAGATAACCATAGGCCTTGTACCAGACTCTGAATACTAAGAATTTAACTGACTATTAAATCATTGCCTAGGCCTCCAATTCACTTGACTATTTAACCACTGGAGAGGGTTGATAAATGTAATAATTTCAGAAACTATATACTCATGAAAATTATTGTTGTTCTCTGCGGGTGTCTCAGTTATTTTTTTTTTTCTGAAATGTGTGGTCTCATCCATCAATTATCCAAATGGCAACTACATTAGCAACCAATTTGTCATCCTGGTCAACAAAACACAGCATAGATGGATAAGTTGATCAGCCGTGAAGTCCAGTAACATAGCCAACCGATCAGAACCATTAGAGGATAGAAAGAGACAGATGGTGCAGATATAGTAAGAAACCATATACCCAAGATTATTGGTAGGTATATGAAAGCTTGACAGCACGGTCAGATTTTCAACTGCCCTAAGCTATATGAAATTTAAGGCCCTTTTTTTATATATTGATGTTAATGATAAAGAAAATATATATATATATATCATCCAGTTGTGCTGATAGCTTTAAGTCTCTTGACTCTCCTTGTAATCTGTCCCTATCATCCATCACTCCTGGCAGGTCCTCTAGACAGCATCCAGTGTCCACATAAATTAGATGTTTGTAAGTCTTTGCTGGTCAGTCAACACTGGTGTGAGCATGTGTAGGAGTGCATAAGAGTTTATGAGTTCATTCTTACATCACCAGCAGTCCCCAGCATGTCTCGTTTGTCTTACTTGGATGATTTGTGAGATGGAAGATAAGTGATCATCCAGCTACTGTTGTTGTATAGCCACATACATATACAAATATATGCAGAAACATAGTCAACAATAATGACGAACTTCAATGAACGAACAAACACACTTCTTTATAAAAATATACCTCTCACACTTTATTCTCGAAAGGGTTGATGTTGCTTGTGTGTGAGAGGTGAGTTGGAGACAGGGACAGACTGCTACATATTGACCCAAAGTTTCTCTGACCATAGCAGCACTTCTTTCTCATCTTGCCTGGGCTGCTCAACCGTGGGTCACTGAGGGCCCAAAGCCCTCTGTCTGCCGCTGGCTCTCACTCCAGCATCTTGTCCCTAACTGATTCCAACTGGAACTGGAATTGACCCAAGCCGTCTGTGGCACCTGGTTATATAATTGTCTCACACCCACCTGCTTCCGCTGTTCCTCCCCTTATTTACACAGGTGCATCTCTTGATTGATAGCTCAGTCGAGGATCAATATGTGATACTGTTTTGTTGGATGTTGCTTGCAGGATTTGTTCAAAACACCATGTAGCATTCTTGTGTAGTTACTATCTAGCTTTTTCTTGTGTTTTGTTAAAGTCCAGATGGTGCATCCATAGAGTAGTACTGACACAATTACAGTTTACAAGAAGTTCCATTCTATCAGAGCTCAAACTTCCATATGAGGTCAATTGTAGTTCACATATTCCCAAAATATATGTTGACATTACTTTCAGTTAATGAGATATTGCTACCAAAGTATATAAACTGGTAGGCTTCTTCTTATTCAAAACACGTGAACTCTGTTTTGTGTTCACATAGAAGCCAATAACTCTTGCTGTACGCTCCAGACTATGCTGCAGGAATTCAACCCGGACAAGTGTATTTGCAAGAAACACTAGATCATCTGCATAGTCTGCATCTACCATAGTTTATGCAGGATTTCATTTGCTTGTTGCTTTTTTTAATGTAAAACCATTTTCTTTTATTAGATCTGTTAATGTTCATGGTATGTCATCATCATCATCATGTCGTGCCACCAGCACGGATATCCCTGACCTTCTCTCGCCACTTCTCCCAATCGTTCATCGCTTCTAGCAAGTCCTCAGGGCTATGTCCCATATCCTCGCAGAGCTGCTGTATATAGGTTCGAGCTGGTCACCCTGCTTTAGCTTGGCCATGTGTGGGGGTCCATAGGAAAACGTCACTTATGAGCTCATCCCTGCTTCTCCAGCAGTGTCCTGCATGTCTGGTTCATCTAACTTTGATAGTTTTCATGATGGGAAGTAGGTGGCCGTACAGCTGCTGCTTTGTAGGGTGTTGCCTCCATTCTTTCATGCTATGTAAACAAGGCAGATTATAAACATATTGTTATACCGGAACTATACACTCAGTGACTCTTTTTAGTATGACACTGGCAAAGATATAAATGGACGGTGTCTGACTACATTGGGGAAAAAAAGTGTTAATCGCTCTCTGATAGACTTGCCAACTCTTCGGCTTGTACCTGTGGAATACCTTTATTGAACCAACGATACAACACATATATAGAAAACATATTTGGTGCTAATGTATCTCCTTGCAAGACTACAGTGATAATGTCAAAGAAGTTGGTGTCACCATCAAATGAGTGAACTGTTGCTTTTGTGTTTTTGTAAAGCATCATTATAGCTGCAACAGTTCTTTTAAGGTGACCATATGCTGGTCGTATTTGCTCTATCTTTCCACTGTATAGAATCGAATGCCTTGAAGAAATGTATAGACGATAGTGTTACCTTCAGATTTTTTACATATACCCCTTCAATAATTTGAAAGATAGAATCTGTGAAGTTGTGGATTGATTTCTCTGAAAGACATTCTCATTTTTCCTCAGAATTTCTCAACTTCTGATCGGATATGATTGAGAAACAGGACATTATAAATCTTAGCAGCCATAGCAGTAAGAGTTATGATTCTGTAGTTCTTTGTGATTCTGAGGTCGTCTTTCTTGAGGAAGAAAAGGATGCAGCCTTTCATCCATTTCTCAATCGTATTTTCTTTATACACAGTGTTGCATAACCAAAGATATATGTCCTCAAATTTCTTTGTCTTCCATACTTCAGGAGGTATTCTTTCAAGACCTGTAGTTTTCCTGCTTTTACTTTTTTACAGTACTGCATTAAGTTTTAATTCTATAAACTGTCAAAGTTTGATGTTTTGTTGGTCATTAATAATTTTTTTTTGTAGGTTTATCAATGATTTCAGGAGATTATTCAAACAAATTCTTGAAATGCCATTTCAACCCCTGAAGTCGTTTTTGGGGGTGTCCTCGTGGTGTAATGGTTAAAGTGATGGACTGCGGAATCGTAGGACGCGAGTTCGTATTCCAGTCACGCTATTACGTTTACTTTCGGGCAAATACCCTTGGGAAAGGTATGAACCCTCTTGTCCTCCCAGCTATGGGTTAAATAGTACCACTACTGTTCTTCTAGAAGAATGGCTTTGGCATTAAATAACCTACAAAGGTTTATATGCCATTAAACAAAGAAACCAAACCAAACCAAACCTGAAGTCTTTCTTCTTGGCTAGCAGCTTTTAGTTTTGCTCATGAGGTGCTCTCCATTCAGCTCATTTTATTTACTCTCAACTATGCTAATTGTGAGTGTCTCTGCAATAGAATTTCTGATTTTAGTGTTTGGGTATGTTTCATTCCTCATAAATACATTGGATACTATTGTGAGGGTGATTTATGCTGACTAAGTAGTCACCACTAGCAGTGGGTACATTCTTCATGCCACTGGCAAGTATTGTATTTTGTTAATGCTATAAAGATTTCCATTTAATTTCCAACCTCTGTTTTGGTTATTTCTCATTCCATAACCTTTTGTTCAGTTACAACACATATCCAGGACTTGTTGGGCAGGGGGTGGGTATCAGCATATTTTACTACCTCAGCTGACTGGGCCGCAATAACTTTTTTTTGATTATTCCTGAATGAGTTTTCACTGTTCACATCTGACCTATGACCTGAAATAGCAAATACATATACTTTAAAAGTAACAGTGTCAGAAAAATAGTTTCTACCCAGTCCTTGTAAAATGTTATTAATGTCCCTGAAGATAAATTTTGATATGAACTGACTCCTGCCAATAAACTGCTTTCTAAAGCCTCTCTGCTTACTGATTTTCCAAGCCAGGCACTGACAATACCAGTCGCTGAAATTTAAAACAAAAATTGAGCAGGGAAAATTAAAGGCAACAACAAGGAACATGAAGAATAGAAAAATAAAGCTTAAGAACAGGATGGATTTGATTTGGTTTCTTTTTTAATGCTATATGAATCTGTTGTGGGAGCCTTACCCATCTCACCATAATGGACTTTTCTCACCTTTACTAGTACTGAGAGATTTTGCTGCCAGCCGAACAATACCGGAGTTATTCAAAACAGTACGAGACTTATTACCTTTTCTATGTAACTCTATCTTTCTTGTGCAATATAATCTGTTTACCTAATATCCGCATCTGCATTTTCATTAGTGATCCTTTCCGGGGCCACAACAGAACCTTTGATGAGTTATTTGATGCCAAAGCCAAACTGGTAGAAGAACACCAGTGATTCTATTTAACCCATATCTGGGGGAATAAGGGGTTCATACCTTTCACAAGGGTATTAGTCTGTGAGAAAAGGATGGAATAAAACCTCCCTGTCTTTATTCAATAAGTGGATGAATGATGCTTAAAGGCTGCTGGCAGCAGATATCTAAAAGTACAGCAAACACAGGAACCACAAAGACGTGTAAAAAGTCCAAAAGAAAGCATAGTACAAGGAACAAAGAAAAGGGAGAACAAACCCCAACAAAGTCCAGTTATAAACAATCCAAGAGGGACACTTCCACAGGTCTTAAACCCTCTTTTTTTTTCAGTACTGTCTCATTTGTGTCTCACCTCAATGACCTACTCCTTCATACTGTTCCTAAAATATACTCTTTTTCTGGTGTTTCTCAGTCAGCTGTCCTGCAACCTCCTGTTGGACACATAGCATAACGGTTATAGGCGTTGGTTCCCTAAGCTTCTAAGGAGACAATCATCTGGAGGTTGCAGGTTCAATCCTGACTGCAGGTGAGTAACAATACAGGAATACTTAACACTTGTACCCGGTTATGGCTAATGGAATCAGAAAAGGCGACACCCATGGATTCAATAAAGGATGTAGTTCGAAGTTCTGTGAAGGTTCCTGAGTTCGACAAACACCTGAAGAAGGTCAGAGGACATATCAGCCAAAATGTTGTGGAAATAACAAAAAAGATGAAGACAATAGTCCGAACACCCTTAATGATAAAAATCATCAAGCTTCGTCTCTGAAATTTCGACGAGTAATGTTGAATTGAATATTTTGTGTTAAATAGCAATACTTGCAATCACTGTATGCAAATAAATGATTAATATTGAATAGAATTAACAGTGTTTGATAGCAATAATTGAAATCATTTAACTATGTAGAAACAATAGCAATACTAGTGTGCAAGTATTCCTATCTAATACTAATAATAATATGGTTTCTAGTTATATTTCTCTTTAATAATAGTCATTTGTTTGCACAGTCATATAGTTTCAAGTAACTAATAATAATCCTTAACAAACAATTATAGATTCAAATATCTATTCTTCATACAAATAATTTACAGGCATCAAGTATTCCTATCAATAGAAATACTTTTTAAACAGATCTATTATGAGAAATTTAACGACACCCCCACATGGATCATAAGAAAGAATAAGCAACATAGTAAGATGTTTAAATACGTTTATATAAGAGGTGTGAAAGAGTTGCTAAAGCATATTCCTTTAGTGGTCAATAGTCTTTAAGAGAACAAAGTTAAAATTATAATACACTTATCTGTGGTTGGTGAATGTCCTATTGTTTTTTGTATATTTTCTGGTTGTATTTAAGACTGTTTTAAGAGGGCTGTGGACGTTTGATTTTGTAGGGCTTCGGTGTTCTGTTTGTTGAGTTAGGTGGTCTGCTAACACCCTTTGTTACCAGGCTGTCTTTTTTCACATCTAACCTCACGGCATCTCTAGTTGCTTCTGCTCTGTGGAGACCCTATTTGCTTCTGCTCTGTGGAGACCCTGTTTGCTTCTGCCTCGTGGAGACCCTATTCACTTCTGCCTCATCTTGCCGTGACGAAGTCATATGCTCCAGTCCCTTCCATCCTGCCTTCTCTCTCTACCCTCAGCCTCTTTACATCCGGTTACACTGCTGTCTAGAGGATAACTCGTAATTTTCTTATACTATTTGACTCATAGAGAGGACCCTAACAGGTACTACCACTCTGGGCTAGAGTGAACCTGAGAGTCATAGTAATAAAGGGGTCCTCCACTCTCTTCAGATCTTGAATCTGACCATCAGATGCAGTTTAGTGTCATACTCAGAACATCCTTTTTAGAAATGGGGGGGTCTTACTCATCTGCAAGGGATACAGTTAGTATATTCTATGTTTTGCCAACAGGGTGGATTAACTGTTGAAACCAAAATGCCAAAATCAATAAGACTAATTTATGAAGTGGAATCAAAAAGTATCACAACAGAAGGGTTTTTTCTTTTAAATTTAAAATATAAATTAAGAGATGTGCGGAACTGAGCAATTTATATGATAACGTGATGATGCCTACATGTCTAAACTGCTGTCAAGACTTCATCTAGATTTGTTTGTGTCAGTTCAAAAAATCATGAAACCAGAAACAATACTTTCAGAGCAAAATGTTTTTTTGGTAAAACACAGGATTGTGCAAGTGCAACACCCTTAATACTTACTGGACCAAATTCCATACTTTTTCTTATCAGAAAATTCATCTCAATGGTAAGATTTGAAGATATGAAGGACATTTATCAAAAGGAATGTTTGTTACCATTTTTAGCGAATAAAATGTTTTCTTGCGTGTGTTGCTATTCCCTCACTAAGTTTTGTTGGGAAATAAAGGAGGATAAAGAAGTAAGAAGATGCCGTAAGGTTTTATATGAAGGTTTTTAATGGCAGCATGGAATAAAGGGTTTACGTTTATGCTACAAGTCTCGTAGGAAGGAAAGAAGTAAGGAAACGAAATGAAGTTATGATAGAGTTGAGAAAGCATTTTAGCAGCTAAATGCCTGAGCGAAAAGTGCATCGTTAGGTTAAGGCATTGTTGAATGCGTGAGAGGGATATGTTTGCCATAGTGTAGCAAAAGTCGTGTTTGCTGTTTGAGGACAGAAACGATTGTAGTCACCGTGAGTTTGTCGTTCTGGTTGTTTCAGGGAGAAGCGTGAATGTCTCCAGAAAATGTTGCCCAGAGATGAAGTAGCTAGGTGTCGGAGCAGAATTTTGCATCACAGTCAACATAGCCAATACTGGAGGCGACTAAGAGTTGTTCCTGTGTGTGGCGTATTGAATTTGCCTAATTCATATTCAACTGGGAACCCTTGGTCTAAGAGAATAGACGCAAGGGGTCCATAAATTAGACAGCTTCCCTCATGGTGGTGTGATGCTGCTGCTGCTATTGAAGAGCAGACAGTAAGACATCTGTCCTGAATGAAGAAGTTCTGAGAAAGAGGGAGTGTGTTTGGTGGCTTCCCCAATTTCTGCTGCCCGGAAAGATGGTCCGGGATGAATAGGATAAGTCATCCTAATTGGGTGAAAATATGTCGACCCTAATGGTCGAATTACATTACGCGACAAACAAAAATACGAAATTCTTTCTGCTACAGACACTAAAAGAAATAAAATGGCACAGCTTAACACTAAATCAAAAAAAGGGTTTCAAAAGTGTTTTAACCAATAGAAAACTCACAAGAATAAATGTACTGAATAGCAAGGAGACAATGAAGAAATGTTATATTCATCTACGCAAGACTTTGCGATGACTTTTACTTGCCTAATGAAAAAGGACATATAAGTTTGTGTGTCTTTTCTGTAAGTGACATTTTGGGATTTATGTGCAATGTGCAGTTTTGAGTTCTAAATATTATGAATATAAATACAAAGACAAGATAGGAATACCATGTGGAGATGGGAATACAAAGACAAGATAGGAATACCATGTGGAGATGGAAATGCAAAGATGAGATAGGAATACCATGTGGAGATGGAAATGCAAAAACAAGATAGGAATACCATGTGGAGATGGGAATACAAAGACAAGATAGGAATACCATGTGGAGATGGAAATGCAAAGACGAGATAGGAATACCATGTGGAGATGGGAATACAAAGACAAAATAGGAATACCATGTGGAGATGGGAATGCAAAGACAAGATAGGAATACCATGTGGAGATGGAAATGCAAAGACGAGATAGGAATACCATGTGGAGATGGGAATGCAAAGACGAGATAGGAATACCATGTGGAGATGGGAATACAAAGACAAGATAGGAATACCATGTGGGATGGGAATACAAAGACAAGATAGGAATACCATGTGGAGATGGGAATACAAAGACTAGATAGGAATACCATATGGAGATGGAAATGCAAATACGAGATAGGAATACCATGTGGAGATGGGAATACAAAGACAAGATAGGAATACTATATGGAGATGGGAATACAAAGACAAGATAGGAATACCATGTGGAGATGGGAATGCAAAGACAAGATAGGAATACCATGTGGAGATGGGAATACAAAGACAAGATAGGAATACCATGTGGAAATGGAAATGCAAAGACAAGATAGGAATACCATGTGGAGATGGGAATACAAAGACTAGATAGGAATACTATATGGAGATGGAAATGCAAATACAAGATAGGAATACCATGTGGAGATGGGAATACAAAGACTAGATAGGAATACTATATGGAGATGAAATTGCAAATACGAGATAGGAATACCATGTGGAGATGGGAATACAAAGACAAGATAGGAATACCATGTGGAAATGGAAATGCAAAGACAAGATAGGAATACCATGTGGAGATGGAAATGCAAAGACAAGATAGGAATACCATGTGGAGATGGGAATACAAAGACAAGATAGGAATACCAAGTGGAGATGGGAATGCAAAGACAAGATAGGAATACCATGTAGAGATGGGAATACAAAGACAAGATAGGAATACCATATGGAGATGGGAATACAAAGACAAGATAGGAATACCATGTGGACATGGGAATGCAAAGGCAAGATAGGAATACCATGTGGAGATGGGAATACAAAGACAAGATAGGAATACCATGTGGAGATGGAAATGCAAAGACGAGATAGGAATACCATGTGGAGATGGGAATGCAAAGACAAGATAGGAATACCATGTGGAGATGGAAATACTAAGACAAGATAGGAATAGTATGCTAAGACTGGAATATCAAAGAAAGGAATACAATACTAAGATAGAAATACCAAGACAAGATAGGAATACTGTACTAAGATAAAAATATCAAGGAAAGATAAGAATACCAAGAGAAGATAGCAACATCAAGATAGGAAAACTACGCCTGGGCAGGAATATCAATGAAAGTTAGGAATATCTACAGATGATAGGAATACTATGCTAAGAATACCAAACCAAGACAGATGTATTAAAAATAAGTTAAAGTGGGGATATCATATGTTCACTTCTACAAATAATAATTCATGCTTAATATACCACACAAATATTTTAAACTTGTTACTGTTTGGTTGTTTAAATTTCTGAGAGAAAGTTTGATGATTTTTATCATTAAGGGTGTTCGGACTATTGTCTTCATCTTTATTGTTATTTCCATAATGTTTTGGTCAATATGTCCTCCAGCCTTCTTCAGGTAATTGTCGAACTCGGGAACCTTCACAGAACTTCAAACTACGTCCTTTATTGAATCCATGGGGGTCGCCTGTTCTGATTCCATCAGCCATAACCGGGTACAAGTGTTAAGTATTGCCTGCAGTCAGGATTGAACCTGCAACCTTCACATGATTGTCTCCTTAAATGCTTGTTGCTGTTTTTTAAAAAACAAATTATGCATGAAAACTTAGAAGTTATATGTACATGCGTATGACTTGGTACATATTGTGACACTGAGGGAGACCTGGGTTCAATTCCAGGTTGTGTCATACCAAAGACTTTTAAAATGGTACTTGATACCTCCTTGCTTAACACTCACCAATGTAAGGTACATATCAAGGGTAAAGTGGAGCAATCCAGGGAAAAGAGTAGCACCCTCCCCTACACCTCAGTGTAGTAGCTATTGAAAAGGGAGCCTTCTGGACGCCCTAAACTATGGTCGCCAACTTTACTTTTTACTTTTACCAAATTGGTTGATAGGAAGCTTAATTGCCAAACTATTTTGAAGGTTTGTCATTGACAATGAGAAGGGGGGTGAAATCAGTCATGACATAAGCTTGAAATCACCTATAATTCAAAAATTCAGTACGGACCTGACTCTGGAAGAACAGATAAGGATTTATAAGACCAAAAAATCCATCCTTGATTGCCCTTCGGGGCCCGTGGCGCAGCGGATAGAGGCATTGAGTCTCTGCAGTTCCAGGTGTCAGATGTCCATTGTCAGCAGATAGCGGTTTCAAATCCTACCCAAGCCGGCCAAAGGTTTACTTGGTCAAAAACGTGGTGCGATAGACAACAACTATGGAAGGCAGTAATTACTGGGGATATGGTTACAAGACTCAGCATTCCTATCCGAGGTTGTGGTAAATCACCAGAAGAAGGCCAGATGGGAATAATTTGGCCGAAACGTAGTGAAAGAAGAAACAACACAAAAACTACCAAGATGAGGAAAAAAAAAAGTCCGCAATAAATAAAAAATCAATTCTCACATCACCTATCATGTCTTGTATTATAAATGTCAGAGTCAACTTTGACAGTAGGTTATGACAAGGCATGAAGTAAATCTCCACTTGTCATGATTTTGGAGATAAACAAACTTTGCATCACACAATATATAGAGCAAGGTGAAGGGAAGGGAACCTCATAAAAACGTGGCTTTGCCATTAAAACATGGTTATGAGAGAATATGTGTGAAAGTGATAAAGAGAAAAACTAGATGTGTGAGTGTTGGTATGCCATACATTAAAGAAAAGATCAATATGTACCTGTTATTTGCAAGAATAGAAATTGAGAAATCTTAATACATTGTGACTATAATCAAATGATGTTTATTCCAACCTCCACAAGTCCTATCAGTGGAGCTAAGAATATGCTGAAAGCATCTCCCCAACATAGAAGGTAAGACCCCCCCCAAAAAAAAGGGGAGTATCCTGGGTATGACACTAAACTTCATTTCATGGTAAGGCTCCAATTCTGGAGAAATTGGGAGTATAGTTTACTCTTTTATTGCCATTACTCCCAGGTCTACTCTGACCCTGTTAGGATCCAATCTATGGATCAAATAGGACTGTGTGATAAAAAAAAAAAACTCTAAAGAAGCGACATGAAAAATGTTAACGTAAATGTGCTATGAACACAATTCCCTAACTTCTTGGCATAAAATAACCTTAGATGGGTTGACATGCCATTAAAATCAGTCAATACAATCTCCACTTGGCTGAAAGAATTACTGCTAATCCCTACCTCATTTTGTTAACTGGATAAATGAATTTGTATTAGTTATTTACTAAGCTTAGGTTAATCGTGACAAAAAGTCAGAAGTATAGAGTACCCAGTTAGACTCAAACTCACAAGTAATGTTCTGCTGGCTTAACTTACTAATCATTAGACCAGGAGAAGTAGCTAATATGTATTAAACTTGACCAGTGAAGCAGTCCATGATGATACTGATGCTTCTATTCAGAGAGTGAAGGATTCTAATTAGCATTTCATAGTTATCTCCCTTATATTGAGAATTTGAATGATTAAAAGAATGATAATCTGTGTGAATGCAGACTCCAGAAGATTGACATTCAATTGCAAATTGGACTAAATATTCCCTTATTCTCTAGGGAAGAGCATTTTAAGTGTATTGCTCTAAAAATATATATGAATACATTCTTTTTTTTAATTAATCTTGTTGCATATTGACCCTTGACCAAGCCATCAATCAGAGACTCTCTGCACAGAACACACCAATGAAAATAAACAGAAGTAATCACATAGTTGAACGAAAATGTGTGGGTGTTAGGAAATGCAGATGCCCATGTGAGATACAGGCAGTGGGATCTCAGTCTTGAGTCAGTCAAAGGAGCACCAGTGAGTGGCTGGGAACCTTGCTGGGGCAGTAGCCCACTACAGACCTTCGGTTGAGTAGCCCTTGGTCGAGAAGCAGAAGAAGTGCTAAGTGGGGCCTTGAAGATAACACAACATGGTATGATCAAGAGAAGAAGAAGTTATGGATCAATGTGGCAGTCTCCATTCATCTCTCTGTCTCTATCTCTCTCAAGCTTCAAAGAACAAAAACAAAAGAGACCGAGAATCATTTCTGGGATTGTCATCTGACACTCCATGAGGTACCCAACTGACACACCCACTCTCCAAGGGAGACAACTACTTATGGTTTCCTTCCATTACAAATATCTATATTTTTGAGTAATTATGGCCTGGATCCACGTTAATTTTTTGAACATCAACTTTAAATGAAAAAATTAAAGAAATTATAATAACTCTGTGAAATTGACAGATTGTTGACCATATGGAAATCTGATGTCTCTGATAAAATAAAAGGTGATTTCTCCCAATCCATGACCATGTCAGTACTACAATTTGGTTGCACCACTTAAACTCTAAAAAAAGAGAAAAAGCTAGATAAGAATTACACAAGAATGCTAAAAGCAATTTTGAAAAAATCTTGGAAGCAGCACATAACAAAATAGTAGTTATATGGTGACTTACCTCCCATCTCACAAACCATCCGTGAAAGATAAACAAGACATGCTGGGCACTGCTGAAGAAGAATGGACTCTTACACTTACACATGCCAGAGTGGGCCAACTAACAAGGACTTACATACATCAGTTCTGTGCAGACACCAGATACAATCTAGAGGACCTGCCAGTAGCAATGGATGATAGTGATGGATGTTGAGAGAGAGAGCCAAGAGACTCTGTGCTGTCAGCATGACTTGATGATGATGATGATATACATACAAATAAGAATAAAAATGATAAAAAAATTATGGAATAAAACTTTTGAATATTACCATAATTAAAATACTATTTATCAACAAACATTTAGAAAGGGACTTGTTGGTAATAATTAGCAAATTAACAAGCATAACTATTACGAGGAATTATATGACTTCTTATGGATTCAGCCCAGTCAGCTAGGGCTGTAAAATATGCTGACTGCATCCCTGTAGAGGACTAAGACTCTCCTGTCAACTGTTGGGAGTTTACCTGTTTTGAATGAGACAAAATATTCTTCTTTGTAACAGTTCTTTCAGTTCCATGTAGTTTTGGTGGCTGGTCCTTTCAGATTCAAAGGCATGAAGTAGGAGAATTCTTGGTCCCCATGTGCATACAGTATCCTCGTAGGATGACCTTGTATGTACCTCACTACTTGGTCTTGTAGCCTGTTTCTACAGCAGTCAAGATTCCTTGTTACATCATTGACGTCAAAGCAAGAAAAGGGATGTTAGTTTGAAAAACGCATGCACATGTGGTGGTATGGTAGATGTGCTGATAGTGGCCTGTGATTGGTCGTTTTTCAGTCAATCATGGGGCATGTAAAAGTGACTCCGTAAATAATTTCCAATACAACAAATGTCCTGGATAGGACACTAAACTGCATCTGATGGTTAGGCTCCAGATCTGGAGCTCTGTAGAATGTGGAGTATCCTTTTATTGCCATTACTCCCAGGTACACTCTGACCAGGAGTGGTAGTAACAAACAGAGTCACATCTATGGGTCAAATAAAAACCATTTAACTGTGTGCAAACAATAGCAATACTTGTGTGCAAACAGATTAGCTCTAACTCATATAAAAATAAGATTACGAACAAACTATTCATTTACAAATCATGTATGTATAACCATTTAACAGTGCAAACAAATGACTGATGTTGAATTAAATTGTTTGTGCTACATAGCAATAGTTAAAATCATTTAACTGTGTGCAAACAAATGAGCTCTGGCTCATTTAAAGATGTTAACTACGAACTATTTGCATACAAATCATATATATTTAATATATATATATAAACAGGATTTGGCATTAAATAACCTCCAAGTGTGTTCCTGTGTTAGTCACAGTACGTGATTGTGGCCTTAGTGCCTTGATTACCACATGCGTTTCTGGCTTGTTGGTTTATCAATTCCCTCTGTGCTCACATAGTGTTTGAAAAATCCACAGATGGGGGATGACACAATCTGTCCGGAACTTATGATGTCTGAGGTGGTTCACAGGAATAAGTTGCCAGGGTGTTGGCAACTCGGAAACAAGAAAAACTCTGTATAAACAATTAACAACAATTTATAGAAACACAATGGTGTAACAATGTATATATGAGCTGCATTCAATAAGTTTCCAGACTTTTTTTGTACAGGCATTTAAAATTGTCGTAGACTCTTGAGAATTCACTATGTTATTGCTATACTGCTTATGAGATGACTGACCAATTTTTTATGATTTCAGGTTCAAATGAACAGCTACAGCAGGAATTGGAATACACCCTACTAAAGCCTGATTATCACAGCTGGTGAATTTCAAAAATCCAATCTGGATGTGAGGACACTTTAGAAGAACGATATGCAATAAAATTCTGTTTTAAACTTGGAAAAAATGCCACAGAAGCATATGGAATGCTTCAGACTGCTTTTCGACTATCTTGCATGAATCGAGCATCAGTTTTTGAGTGGCATAAGAGATTCAACAAAGGCAGGGAGTCTGTGAGGGATGGTGAGAGGTGTGGGAGGAGTAAGGAAGTCAATACACCAGAGTTGATTGGCCAAGCGGTTAGGGTTAGGGTTACTATGTTGAGGTTTTAAGGGAGTTCAGGAAGAGATTCCATTGGAAGAGGCCAGCACTCTTCAAATCGGGTGAGTGGCATTTCCACCAGGACAATGCACCAGTCCACAACTCCATCTTTGTCACAGACTGTTTGACTAAGATGGGCATCAAGACAGTTCCTCAGCCTCCCTACAGTCCAGACCTTGCTCCCTGTGACTTTTGGTTATTCCCTAAGCCCACAGGCTGTCGTTATGAGACAATTGAGGAGATGAAAGAGGCTGTGATGAAAGTCATTGACACGCTCACACAAGAGGACTTCCATGGGGCCTTCCAGAAGTTGTTGGAACGGTACAAGTGCATTGCAGCCGGAGGAGATTACTTCAAAGGGGACTAGAGTTTCATGTGTGTACTATCAATAAAAGTGCCTATACAAAAAAAGTCTGGAAACTTATTTAATGATCCTTGTATATATATATATATATATATATATATATATATATATATATATATATATATATAAGAATTGTTAATTTATGTTGTATTTAAGAGACAGACAAATGAGGTATCTAGCTGGTGAAGTCTTTTTATCTTACTCAATTTTTCAGAGAGTGAGGCTTTTTAATTCTTGAAGAGATCTCTTTTTTTTTTCCTCTTGTCTTCAGTATGGACATCGGATCTCTCTTCACCACTAACCCTAAAAACATCAATTTTTATTGAGGATTCCCCCATGAAAAACACTCCTGATTAGCTAACCAATTACAGATCATTTCATATTCTTCTACTACTTTTTTACCAGTCAGCCAATCAAATGTGCTGATCTACGTCTGTTAGAAGAGTATCCCTTGTATCAGATTTTAATTGGTCATCAAATCAAACCCAATATCGGGCCTTGGTTAATTAAGGGTCACAGCCCACCCTCTGTGGGGGAGTATCTCTTTTCACATTAACCAAAACAAAAATGAAATATCTGATTAATCTATCCAAAGATTTGACCTTTTAACCCCAACGGTTAGGCAAGAGATGTCACAATTTAAAAGGGATCAATGCACCAACAAACCCTCAATCCTGCTAACTTTTTGTTTTGACAATTTGAATATTTGAATAGTACTAATCCTTAACTGACTTTTAAATTGACTTTTGAATTACATTCAAAACCAACAAGTCTATTTTACATTTTTATAAAAGGAAAATGACATTTTCCTTAATAAAAAAAAATGCCTCATAGTCTCCATAAGTTTTTAGCACCAAGGAATTCCTCATATTGTCATAAAGGGTCGACATGCCATAAAACAACCCCAACGACCAACGTTATTGATCAGAAAGCAGAGAAAAGGTTCCAGTATGAAATTATATATGAATAATATCATGTGATTCCAACTTTTACAGTTTAGAAAAAAGAATAAAACTTAGAAAAATAATTCTGTTAGATGAAGTGAAATGCTAAAGATTTTATCCCTTTTTGTAGATACTATAAACTTGTATCCCCAAAACTATCAACATGTAATTGACCCAGGGAGACCGGGATTCAATCCCAGGTCTAGTCATACCAAAGACTCAAAAAATGTTACTTGATGCTTCCTTGCTTAATACTCAGCATTATAAGGTATGGATCAACGGTAAGTGGAGCAATCCAGAGAAAGGAGTGGTACCCTTCCCTACACCTCAGTGTTATAGCCTTTGGGTCACCCAACTTACTTATATTGTCCCTGAGAGGAGAAAATATTTACTGGTATAGTATTATATCTTCAAGAGTAGAGGTGATTTAAAAAAATCAGCTGGATACCATAGTTCAGTGAGTGTTTCTGTTTTATGATGTTTAATTTTGTTAAAGACTTTCAGAAATTATTTAACTAATATCTTTGAGTTAATTTTCAAAAGGCATTATTTTGGTATGAAAAGAAAATATGGAATTATGTTGTCAAATATATTTTTCTAAAATGTTTGAGTCTTTTTAGGTAAAAAAAGATTTCAAGAAGGAGCTATTTACACTTTAAGGGGAAAGCCTCTAAAATTTGAAGACCAGTTCACATACTTTGGCAGCAATATCTCATCTACTGAAGTAGATGTAAACACGTGCATAGTGAAGGTGTGGAATGCTATTGACAGGTTGTTGAGCATATGAAAATCTGATCTCTGATAAAGTATAATGGGATTTCTTCCTAGCTGTGGCTGTGTCAGTACTACTCTATGGAAATACCATCTGGACACTAAAAAAGACATGAAGAAAAAGCTAGATGGCAACTACACAAGAATGCTACATGCAGTTTTGAACAAATCCTGGAAGCAGCTTCCCAAAAACAGCAACTGTATGGCCTCTTGCCTCCCATATCACAAACTATTCAAGAAAGGTGAACAAGACATGCTGGGGACTGCTGGAGAAGTAAGAATGAACTCATTAGTGATGTTCTCTTATGGACTCCTATGTATGGATGCGCTAAAGTTAACCAGCAAGGTTCTGTACAAACACCAGATGCAGTGTAGAGGACCTGTTTGGAGTGATAGATGAGAAAGATGGATGATGAGAGAGAGTTAAGGAACTTTGTGTTAACAGTTCAACTTGATGATGATGATAATAATGAAAGAACTTACACTAAAGGCCTTGAAGTTGTCTTAAAACTTTAACATGGTAAGTATTTTTTTTTTATATTCAATGAAGTAAAGGAAAATGTGTATGAAAGTTAAAATTATTAAAATGATAAAAACTTATAAAAAGGAATAAAACTTTTTAATATAATTAGAATTATTGTTTTTCATTATTCTTTTTTTCCTATCTTTTTCTTCTCTGGCACCATCTTCTGTTATCAGCTCATCCAAAAAGTTTAGGGCTGGTCTGACAATCCTTCATCACTATAAACAAAGCACCTGTTTGGTTTCTTGGTTTCTTTGTTTTAATGGCATATCAACCTTTGTAGGTTATTTAATGCCAAAGCCATCCTTCAAGAGGAACAGTAGTGTTACTATTTAACCCATAGCTGGGAGGATAAGTGGGTTCATACCTTTCTTAAGGCTATTTGTCTGAAAGTGAATGTAATAGCATGACTGGAGTTCAAATTCAATACTATGATACTGAAGTCCATCACTTTGACCATTACACCACAAGGACATTCCCCAAAAGCACCAGTGTAGTTCATTGCTAAGCTTCAATTTACTTAATCATCATCAAATGAATGAATGAACATCCTATATATATATATATATATATATATATATATATATATATATAGTCTTAATCACCATTATAGGAACCCTTTCATTTTCTTGCAGTATCTTCTAAAATAAATGGAAAAATAACCAAATTTTTAAAAACTTGTTTTATTATCTATTGTTCTTTATCAACCATGAGTTGTCAATAGACCAAAGCTGATTCCTTGTTAGATTTTTTGTTTTGTTTTTTTCAGGAAATCTTCAACATTAAATACTAACATTTTGTGGGTATCAATAATTGTGACCAGGAATAAATATATATAGGGGTCTCAATATATATATTGTCCAGTAGGCTGGTGCTGTAGAATACACTGACTACATTTCTGCAGAGGAATAAGAACCCCCCGCCCAATGAATATCCTGGTTATAACATTAAACAATCTGATGGTGAGGTTCCAGTAATGCTGGAGCTCCTGACAGGGTCCTATCTATGAGTTAAATAAAACTAAACCATGATTTTTAGAGTTTACTGTTTTTGCATTTAAACTGCAAATTTATGCTAAACTGAATTGTTTAAAATAGAACTGTTTTGATATTTAAACTGCATACTTATGCTAAACTGAATTATCTGAAATAAAAGTGTTTTTACATGTAACCCTATGTATTGCCCAGTTCGCTGGGGCTGTAGAATATACGAACTGCACCTTTGAAGAAGGCTAACCCCCCCACTCAACAATCAGATGGGGAGGTTCTTGTATCAATGGAACCTCACCATCAGATTGTTTAGTGTCATATCCAGGAAACTCATTGGGGGGGGGTCTTACCCCTCTGCAGAGAAGCAGTTGGTGTATTCTACAGCCCTAGGTGACTGGGCAACTCTGTAGAGGGGTAAGACACCACAACGAGTGTCCTGCATATGACACTAAACAATCTGATGGTAAGATTCCAGTAAGGCTGAAGCTTTAGGGAATGCAGAATACCCGTTCATTGCCATCACTCTCAGGTCCACTCTGGCCCTGAGTGGTAGCACCTGATAGGGTCCTATCTATGGGTCAAATAGAACTAAAATGCATACTTATGGTAAACTGAACTGCTTGAAATAGACCTGTTTTAAGATGTAAACTGTGTACTTATGCAAAAGGAAATTTTTGAAATAGAACAGTTTTTGATATTAAAACTGTACTTACGCTAAACTGAATTGTTTGAAATTGAACTACTTTGCAATTTAACTGTGTGTAGACAAAAACTATACCTATACTAAACTGAATTGATTGAATTAGAACTGTTTGATTACACTGAATAGCTTGAAATAGAAATGTTTTTGACAATTAAATTGAATTGTTTGAAATAGAACTGTTTTGACATTTAACTGTGTGTAAACAAAATCTATACTTATACTAAACTGAATTGGTTGAATCAGAACTGTTTGACTGTTTTTGACAATTATACTACATACTTATGCTAAACTGAATTGTTTGAAATAGAACTGATTATTTGTATAAAAAATGGATTTGGCATTATATAACCTACAAAGGTTGATATGCCATAAACCCAAACAACCAACTAACAAATCATTATCTTATTAATGCATTGCATCTATTTTAAGACTCCTTGTATATATACGTGTACATATATATAAACAAAATCTCTTTTAGTTTAGGAGTAGGAATACTAAAATGCATCTGACACAGGTACATATAGGTTCTATAGCCTTGATGATTTACAGTGACATGTTCCTGATCAGTGATTTCTCCACATTTGAACCAGCACCAATGGTCTATGCATTCAAATATGTCATCTGCATATGATGAATGCTCATATTAAAAAAATTCCTTCATCACAAAAATAAATATCCTGAACCCAAGAATGTTGGTTGAGTGTTTGTTTTGATTTACATCGTATCAAGCTTTTCAGGTCATTTAACGCTGAATTAAGTCATTTTGATAAAAGTTTCAAATAATTCAGTTTAGTATAAGTATAGTTTTTTGTTTACACACAGTTAAATGTCAAAACAGTTCTGTTTCAAATAATTCAGTTTAGGATAAGTATGCAGTTTAAACACAGTTTAATGTAAAAACAGTTAATTTTGAACAGTTCAGTTTAGTTCAATTTGACCCATAGATAGGACCCTATCAGGTGCTACCACTCCAGGCCAGAGTGGACCTGGGAGCAATGGCAATGAAGAGGTACTCTGCATTCCCCAAAGCTCCAGAATTACTGGAACCTCACCATCAGATTGTTTTGTATCATATCCAGGACACTCGTCGGGGGATGAGTCTTACCCTTCTGCAAAGATGCAATCAGTGTATTCTGCAGCTTCAGCCGACTGGGCTAAGACTAGATTGTAGTAGTACCAATGTCTTTAATGATGGTTGAAAGTAAAAATACTCAGATTATGACATTAGAAACTTATGACAATTTTAAACTGCCTTCATCAAAAGTTGAGACATCTCACTTCCCAACAAGGCCAATAGAAAACTCAACATCAAATCCTTGTCAGTCATCTTCAATAAAATATACCTACAAAGTATATTTACATTATATACTTATATAATTATATTAGATTATACATTACATATACTTTCATATCATATACATTATATACTATTATAGTATATACTTATATAATTTTATTATATTAGACATTAGATACGTATACATTATATTATACATTATATTATATACTTATATAAAAAGAAATCCTTAGAAAGGATTTCAACACGAATGTTATACATGTGTAACCACCATTCTCGTGTAATTACGCAAAATCAAGAAACGGTTGCTATGACATCTAACGGCTGTAAGTAAACGCTTTTTTAAATCACAAACTGCACCAAAATGAAGATGAACGAACGTCTAATGTAATGTCCACTTTTAGTTGATCTTGTGTATTAATAGATTTTTTTTTTTTTAAATACCCTATCCGGTGGCAAAAGCTGCTCGGTAGCGCCAGGAGTGGCAGTACCGCCTTGAGCTACCGAAACTGTGTTATCACCCTGGTTGGCGGCTGATGAGGCTAGGGTATCGCATGTGCTTCCACACGTTGTATGATGAAAAAAAAAAAAAAAAATACTTATATAAAAAGTAAAGTAAGTAAATTTGGCGACCTTAGTCGAGCATGACCCAAAGGCTCCCTTTTCAATAGCTACTATACTAAGGAGTAGAGGAGGGCACTACTCCTTGGTTTGCTCAACTTTACCCTTGATCCTTACCTTATAGTGCTGAGTACTAAGCAAGGCGGCATCAAGTACCATTTTTTGAGTCTTTGGTATGACTCAACATGGGATTGAACCCTGTTCTCCCAGAACCATTGGCGAACACTCTACTCATTAAGCCAATGACTGGTATAATATACTTATATATTTATATCTTATTACACATTTTATACTTATATACATTATATACTTATCTGTTATATTTTGTTGTAGTTGAGGGCAATCAGAAGGCTCCCTTTTCAATAGCAACAACACCAAGGTGTAGGGGAGGGCACTACACCTTTCCTTGTATTGCTCCCCTTTACCCTTGATATGTACCTTATATCAGTGAGTGTTAAGCAAGGAGGTATCAAGTACCATTTTTAAAGTCTTCGGTATGACATGACCTGGGATTGAATTCAGGTCCTCTTGACCATTGGCAAACACTCTACCCACTAGGCCAATTAGCCAGTTATATATTATATACTATTAAATTACATACTAATTTAATTATATTAAATTGTACATTATATATTTACATTTAGATAAACTTACAAAGTTTTGTTCCTTTGTTTAATAGCATATCAACATTCATGGGTTATTTAATGCCAAAGCCATCCTGGTAGAATGGCAGTGATACTATCTTAGCCATATCTGGAGGGTTCATAACTTTCCCAAGGGTATTTATCAGAAAGTGAATGTAATAATACAACTGGAGTTTGAATTCACTTGCTTTAAGGGTGCAGTTCAGCATTTTAGCCATTATGCCATGCCAACTCCTCCTATGCTCATAAGAAAATCTATCAGCTTCTTATGCAGGCTACATTCTTCATTAGGAAAAGGCAGCAGCCAGCCATTTTCCAGCCATGTCTGCTGCTCATGCTTAGCTGACTCATCATTGGGTACTCCAAAACTCTGTTTCTACATTTCTTGACCATGTGACCCAATGACTATCTTCCAAGCTGCAACCCATATTCTCTGCTGCTCATAGAATTTCATGCTTCAGCTTTTTCAATGTTTAGTGCTGCTCGAATAGGCAATCTCTCTTTGAACTTCACATCTCCAGAGCATATGAATCAAACAATGCTTAAAGTCTTAATGGTGCCAATATCAAGGAGTTGATTGAAATCAAGAGGCTTCCTTCACATTACCAACTCATCGATCATGGCAAAACAGCTGACTTTTGTGCAAATTTTTATCAGTGTCAACTCTGCAGAAAGCCTGTTTATCTTCAGTTATTGTGGTCACCTTCATGTCAGAAGAGTTGAGCATGGTGCTTCATTGTCATAGACTGTGACAATAGTACCACATTTACGACTTGCTTGGGGAAAAGACTGGTACTGATGTCATGTTTCCTAACCTTGTTTTCAAGGGAATCTCAGGCCAAGTGACCAATTTTGTTGTAATGGGAGCAGCGCACATGAACAAGCTGTTTGCCCCCTTTTCAAGCAATCCTTTGCCAAATAGTTGGATCCATTGCATCTGTAGCAAATAAGATACTCAGAGGTGCTCACACATGGGAACATCTGATTAATCTGGCTGAGTCCCACAGCAGTCATGATTGATTCCTTTGCTCAGGCTTAAGCAACTCAAGAGGATTATTGTAGGCAACTCTTCACAAGGCCAGGAAGTCCATGCAGGAAAATACATGCCATTGTACAGTCCTGTATTCTTATCAACATCAACTGTCTTTGAATCTTGTAACCACTTGCAAATCATTCTACCTTGTGACAAATCTGCAGCCTTTTTATAATTTCTAAATTTCCATGTGTCTCTGAATCTGGTCACCAGTGATGAATCTGCAGCCTTTTGTGTCTCTGAATCTGGTCACTAGTGACAAATCTAGGCGCCTCTGGTGGTGTAATGGTTAGCAAGCTTGACTAGCAAACTTACACGAGTGAGTTCAAGTCTCATTGGGAGCCCCTTTCATATGGCCTTGAACCACATCTAAGCATAAAGCTTAGTAAATTACCACTAGTGACAAATCTGGAGCCTTTTTATAAGTTCTAAATTTCCATGTGTCTCAGAATCTGGTCACCAGTGACAAATCTGCAGCCTTTTTATAAGTTCTAAATTTCCATGTGTCTCAGAATCTGGTCACCAGTGATGAATCTGCAGCCTTTTTATAAGTTCTAAATTTCCATGTGTCTCAGAATCTGGTCACCAGTGACAAATCTGCAGCCTTTTTATAAGTTCTAAATTTCCATGTGTCTCAGAATCTGGTCACCAGTGATGAATCTGCAGCCTTTTTATGAGTTCTAAATTTCCATGTGTCTCAGAATCTGGTCACCAGTGACAAATCTGCAGCCTTTTTATAAGTTCTAAATTTCCATGTGTCTCAGAATCTGGTCACCAGTGACAAATCTGCAGCCTTTTTATAAGTTCTAAATTTCCATGTGTCTCAGAATCTGGTAACCAGTGATGATTCTGCAGCCTTTTGATCAGTTCTAAATTTCCATGTGTCTCAGAATCTGGTCACCAGTGACAAATCTGCAGCCTTTTTATAAGTTCTAAATTTCCATGTGTCTCAGAATCTGGTCACCAGTGATGAATCTGCAGCCTTTTTATAAGTTCTAAATTTCCATGTGTCTCAGAATCTGGTCACCAGTGATGAATCTGCAGCCTTTTTATAAGTTCTAAATTTCCATGTGTCTCAGAATCTGGTCACCAGTGACAAATCTGCAGCCTTTTTATATGTTCTAAATTTCCATGTGTCTCAGAATCTGGTCACCAGTGACAAATCTGCAGCCTTTTGATAAGTTCTAAATTTCCATGTGTCTCAGAATCTGGTCACCAGTGATGAATCTGCAGCCTTTTGATAAGTTCTAAATTTCCATGTGTCTCAGAATCTGGTCACCAGTGATGAATCTGCAGCCTTTTGATAAGTTCTAAATTTCCATGTGTGTCAGATTCTGGTCACCAGTGATGAATCTGCAGCCTTTTTATGAGTTC
This sequence comes from Sepioteuthis lessoniana, assembly GCA_963585895.1. NCBI lineage: Eukaryota > Metazoa > Mollusca > Cephalopoda > Myopsida > Loliginidae > Sepioteuthis > Sepioteuthis lessoniana. The sequence continues at coordinate 19,848,491 of OY757921.1, read as the reverse complement.
TAAATTTCCATGTGTCTCAGAAACTGGTCACCAGTGATGAATCTGCAGGCTTTTTATAAGTTCTAAATTTCCATGTGTCTCAGAATCTGGTCACCAGTGACAAATCTGCAGCCTTTTTATAAGTTCTAAATTTCCATGTGTCTCACAATCTGGTCACCAGTGATGAATCTGCAGCCTTTTTATAAGTTCTAAATTTCCATGTGTCTCAAAATCTGGTCACCAGTGATGAATCTGCAGCCTTTTTATAAGTTCTAAATTTCCATGTGTCTCAGAATCTGGTCACCAGTGACAAATCTGCAGCCTTTTTATAAGTTCTAAATTTCCATGTGTCTCAAAATCTGGTCACCAGTGACAAATCTGCAGCCTTTTTATAAGTTCTAAATTTCCATGTGTCTCACAATCTGGTCACCAGTGACAAATCTGCAGCCTTTTTATAAGTTCTAAATTTCCATGTGTCTCAGAATCTGGTCACCAGTGATGAATCTGCAGCCTTTTTATAAGTTCTAAATTTCCATGTGTCTCAGAATCTGGTCACCAGTGACAAATCTGCAGCCTTTTTATAAGTTCTAAATTTCCATGTGTCTCAGAATCTGGTCACCAGTGACAAATCTGCAGCCTTTTTATAAGTTCTAAATTTCCAGGTGTCTCAGAATCTGGTCACCAGTGACAAATCTGCAGCCTTTTTATAAGTTCTAAATTTCCATGTGTCTCAGAATCTGGTCACCAGTGACAAATCTGCAGCCTTTTTATAAGTTCTAAATTTCCAGGTGTCTCAGAATCTGGTCACCAGTGACAAATCTGCAGCCTTTTTATAAGTTCTAAATTTCCATGTGTCTCACAATCTGGTCACCAGTGACAAATCTGCAGCCTTTTTATAAGTTCTAAATTTCCATGTGTCTCAGAATCTGGTCACCAGTGATGAATCTGCAGCCTTTTTATAAGTTCTAAATTTCCATGTGTCTCAGAATCTGGTCACCAGTGACAAATCTGCAGCCTTTTTATAAGTTCTAAATTTCCATGTGTCTCAGAATCTGGTCACCAGTGATGAATCTGCAGCCTTTTGATAAGTTCTAAATTTCCATGTGTCTCAGAATCTGGTCACCAGTGACAAATCTGCAGCCTTTTTATAAGTTCTAAATTTCCATGTGTCTCAGAATCTGGTCACCAGTGACAAATCTGCAGCCTTTTTATAAGTTCTAAATTTCCATGTGTCTCAGAATCTGGTCACCAGTGACAAATCTGCAGCCTTTTTATAAGTTCTAAATTTCCATGTGTCTCAGAATCTGGTCACCAGTGACAAATCTGCAGCCTTTTTATAAGTTCTAAATTTCCATGTGTCTCAGAATCTGGTCACCAGTGATGAATCTGCAGCCTTTTTATAAGTTCTAAATTTCCATGTGTCTCAGAATCTGGTCACCAGTGACAAATCTGCAGCCTTTTTATAAGTTCTAAATTTCCATGTGTCTCAGAATCTGGTCACCAGTGACAAATCTGCAGCCTTTTTATAAGTTCTAAATTTCCAGGTGTCTCAGAATCTGGTCACCAGTGACAAATCTGCAGCCTTTTTATAAGTTCTAAATTTCCATGTGTCTCACAATCTGGTCACCAGTGACAAATCTGCAGCCTTTTTATAAGTTCTAAATTTCCATGTGTCTCAGAATCTGGTCACCAGTGATGAATCTGCAGCCTTTTTATAAGTTCTAAATTTCCATGTGTCTCAGAATCTGGTCACCAGTGACAAATCTGCAGCCTTTTTATAAGTTCTAAATTTCCATGTGTCTCAGAATCTGGTCACCAGTGATGAATCTGCAGCCTTTTGATAAGTTCTCAATTTCCATGTGTCTCACAATCTGCTCACCAGTGACAAATCTGCAGCCTTTTTATAAGTTCTAAATTTCCATGTGTCTCACAATCTGGTCACCAGTGATGAATCTGCAGCCTTTTGATAAGTTCTAAATTTCCATGTGTGTCAGAATCTGGTCACCAGTGATGAATCTGCAGCCTTTTGATAAGTTCTAAATTTCCATGTGTCTCAGAATCTGGTCACCAGTGATGAATCTGCAGCCTTTTTATGAGTTCTAAATTTCCATGTGTCTCAGAAACTGGTCACCAGTGATGAATCTGCAGGCTTTTTATAAGTTCTAAATTTCCATGTGTCTCAGAATCTGGTCACCAGTGACAAATCTGGAGCCTTTTTATAAGTTCTAAATTTCCATGTGTCTCAGAATCTGGTCACCAGTGACAAATCTGCAGCCTTTTTATAAGTTCTAAATTTCCATGTGTCTCAAAATCTGGTCACCAGTGACAAATCTGCAGCCTTTTTATAAGTTCTAAATTTCCATGTGTCTCAGAATCTGGTCACCAGTGACAAATCTGCAGCCTTTTTATAAGTTCTAAATTTCCATGTGTCTCAGAATCTGGTCACCAGTGACAAATCTGCAGCCTTTTTATAAGTTCTAAATTTCCAGGTGTCTCAGAATCTGGTCACCAGTGACAAATCTGCAGCCTTTTTATAAGTTCTAAATTTCCATGTGTCTCACAATCTGGTCACCAGTGACAAATCTGCAGCCTTTTTATAAGTTCTAAATTTCCATGTGTCTCAGAATCTGGTCACCAGTGACAAATCTGCAGCCTTTTTATAAGTTCTAAATTTCCATGTGTCTCAGAATCTGGTCACCAGTGATGAATCTGCAGCCTTTTGATAAGTTCTCAATTTCCATGTGTCTCAGAATCTGCTCACCAGTGACAAATCTGCAGCCTTTTTATAAGTTCTAAATTTCCATGTGTCTCAGAATCTGGTCACCAGTGACAAATCTGCTGCCTTTTTATAAGTTCTAAATTTCCATGTGTCTCAAAATCTGGTCACCAGTGACAAATCTGCAGCCTTTTTATAAGTTCTAAATTTCCATGTGTCTCAAAATCTGGTCACCAGTGACAAATCTGCAGCCTTTTTATAAGTTCTAAATTTCCATGTGTCTCAGAATCTGGTCACCAGTGACAAATCTGCAGCCTTTTTATAAGTTCTAAATTTCCATGTGTCTCAGAATCTGGTCACCAGTGACAAATCTGCAGCCTTTTTATAAGTTCTAAATTTCCATGTGTCTCAGAATCTGGTCACCAGTGATGAATCTGCAGCCTTTTTATAAGTTCTAAATTTCCATGTGTCTCAGAATCTGGTCACCAGTGACAAATCTGCAGCCTTTTTATAAGTTCTAAATTTCCAGGTGTCTCAGAATCTGGTCACCAGTGACAAATCTGCAGCCTTTTTATAAGTTCTAAATTTCCATGTGTCTCAGAATCTGGTCACCAGTGACAAATCTGCAGCCTTTTTATAAGTTCTAAATTTCCATGTGTCTCAGAATCTGGTCACCAGTGATGAATCTGCAGCCTTTTTATAAGTTCTAAATTTCCATGTGTCTCAGAATCTGGTCACCAGTGACAAATCTGCAGCCTTTTGATAAGTTCTAAATTTCCATGTGTCTCACAATCTGCTCACCAGTGACAAATCTGCAGCCTTTTTATAAGTTCTAAATTTCCATGTGTCTCAGAATCTGGTCACCAGTGACAAATCTGCAGCCTTTTTATAAGTTCTAAATTTCCATGTGTCTCAAAATCTGGTCACCAGTGACAAATCTGCAGCCTTTTTATAAGTTCTAAATTTCCATGTGTCTCAAAATCTGGTCACCAGTGACAAATCTGCAGCCTTTTTATAAGTTCTAAATTTCCATGTGTCTCAGAATCTGGTCACCAGTGACAAATCTGCAGCCTTTTTATAAGTTCTAAATTTCCATGTGTCTCAGAATCTGGTCACCAGTGATGAATCTGCAGCCTTTTTATAAGTTCTAAATTTCCATGTGTCTCAGAATCTGGTCACCAGTGACAAATCTGCAGCCTTTTTATAAGTTCTAAATTTCCATGTGTCTCAGAATCTGGTCACCAGTGACAAATCTGCAGCCTTTTTATAAGTTCTAAATTTCCATGTGTCTCAGAATCTGGTCACCAGTGATGAATCTGCAGCCTTTTTATAAGTTCTCAATTTCCATGTGTCTCAGAATCTGCTCACCAGTGACAAATCTGCAGCCTTTTTATAAGTTCTAAATTTCCATGTGTCTCAGAATCTGGTCACCAGTGACAAATCTGCAGCCTTTTTATAAGTTCTAAATTTCCATGTGTCTCAAAATCTGGTCACCAGTGACAAATCTGCAGCCTTTTTATAAGTTCTAAATTTCCATGTGTCTCAAAATCTGGTCACCAGTGACAAATCTGCAGCCTTTTTATAAGTTCTAAATTTCCATGTGTCTCAGAATCTGGTCACCAGTGACAAATCTGCAGCCTTTTTATAAGTTCTAAATTTCCATGTGTCTCAGAATCTGGTCACCAGTGAAGAATCTGCAGCCTTTTTATAAGTTCTAAATTTCCATGTGTCTCAGAATCTGGTCACCAGTAATGAATCTGCAGCCTTTTTATAAGTTCTAAATTTCCATGTGTCTCAGAATCTGGTCACCAGTGACAAATCTGCAGCCTTTTTATAAGTTCTAAATTTCCATGTGTCTCAGAATCTGGTCACCAGTGACAAATCTGCAGCCTTTTTATAAGTTCTAAATTTCCATGTGTCTCAGAATCTGGTCACCAGTAATGAATCTGCAGCCTTTTTATAAGTTCTAAATTTCCATGTGTCTCAAAATCTGGTCACCAGTGACAAATCTGCAGCCTTTTTATAAGTTCTAAATTTCCATGTGTCTCAAAATCTGGTCACCAGTGACAAATCTGCAGCCTTTTTATAAGTTCTAAATTTCCATGTGTCTCAGAATCTGGTCACCAGTGACAAATCTGCAGCCTTTTTATAAGTTCTAAATTTCCATGTGTCTCAGAATCTGGTCACCAGTGACAAATCTGCAGCCTTTTTATAAGTTCTAAATTTCCATGTGTCTCAGAATCTGGTCACCAGTGACAAATCTGCAGCCTTTTTATAAGTTCTAAATTTCCATGTGTCTCAGAATCTGGTCACCAGTGACAAATCTGCAGCCTTTTTATAAGTTCTAAATTTCCATGTGTCTCAGAATCTGGTCACCAGTGATGAATCTGCAGCCTTTTTATAAGTTCTAAATTTCCATGTGTCTCAGAATCTGGTCACTAGTGACAAATCTGCAGCCTTTTTATAAGTTCTAAATTTCCAGGTGTCTCAGAATCTGGTCACCAGTGACAAATCTGCAGCCTTTTTATAAGTTCTAAATTTCCATGTGTCTCACAATCTGGTCACCAGTGACAAATCTGCAGCCTTTTTATAAGTTCTAAATTTCCATGTGTCTCAGAATCTGGTCACCAGTGATGAATCTGCAGCCTTTTTATAAGTTCTAAATTTCCATGTGTCTCAGAATCTGGTCACCAGTGACAAATCTGCAGCCTTTTTATAAGTTCTAAATTTCCATGTGTCTCAGAATCTGGTCACCAGTGACAAATCTGCAGCCTTTTTATAAGTTCTAAATTTTCATGTATTCTCCCTGCTATCTACATTAGACACCTTCCGTTCAAAGATGTGCTCCATGGATATGGTGGTCAAATCATGCGAAGCATTACAGCTTTTTAGTAACCATTGTGTCAAACTTGCATCATAAAGGTTTGAACCACAATGTTTCTAAAAGGATATTAGGATATTGTACCTTTAACACTGAAGTGGATAATACTAGTCAAAACTATTAATGATGATTGACTGAGCTGATATTTATCTCTGCCTCCCAACAGAAAAGACTTGACACAAGGTCAAATGACACAAAGGTCAATTATAGTGGGGATTAGAAGAGGTAAAGGTCAGGCATAAGCTGAGGCTCAAGCTCTTCTGGACTATGCTGGTCATCGGCCCACTTAGTGCAATGTGGGCCTGATGAGCCTAGCTAGACATAGACCCAAATCTGGGTCCAGGCACAGATGCCTGATTATAGCTTAAACTGGACAGTAAGGTCCAGTGCTATACAAGAGTGACAAAGGTGTCAATGATGCAGCTAGCCCATCCAAAGCTGGGGGCTTTTTGGCCTCAAGTCTGCCAATAAACATTGACTGTCTGGCACAGATGCCAGATGGTCTGCTGAAAAACCTCAGTGCGAAGTACAGGTGCTGGTCAAGCTTAACTGAGCTTAATAGAGCTTTTCATATATAACTTTTTTATGGGGCATTTTATAGCATAATAGTAAGCTAGCCTCATAGATGAATTACTAATGATTAGTTGATTTTAACAGCATGACAACCTATCTGGGGTTATTTTATGCCAAGGTTAGGTAATCATAGTCATTGTATGTTTATAATTTACATTTTTTGTATTGTTTCTTAAGATTTTTGCACGCAGCTATGATATCAAATATTCCTATCAAATATGAATAATTTTTAAACAGATCTATTTGACCCATAGATGGGACCCTAACAGGTAATACAACTATGGGTCAGAGTGGAACTGGAAGTAATGGGTAGTCCCCGCTCCTCAGAACTGGACCCTTACTATCAGATTGTCACGTGGTCTCCCACTGAGAGAGGAGAAGTGAGGGATTACTACTATTTCTCCGTATTTGAATTAACAGGCCAAGGACTGACCGTTGAAAGAGGAATCTAGGTCAATTCCTCAAGTAACAAATCCAGGTCAGAATGGAAACCAACAGATGTTTGTACTTTGTGACCGGATGGGTAAAGAGTGGGGCACAGGGACATATAGTAGCCCTAACGAATCGCATGACAGGGGAAGGAAGAAGATAGAAGCCAAATGATTGGCTAGAATCCCAAAGAAGAAATAGCACCCTTCTTCCATCAGCGGAAATAGGGAATAAGAAAATCAGTTTTGGGACAGAAGTTGTGGTGAATGAATGTCATGCCAAACTCCGGATGAAGCATCAAAACCGGGATTTGTGGAACAGTAGTTGAAATGATAAGATATATTGAAACGACCGCCGAAATCACCGGGGGAAGACGGAAAGTATCTTGGACAAGCAGAACCCATACCTTCAAGCCAGAGCGATATGCATAAATAAATTCCGTCAACCTGTAAAAAAAAAAGAAAACATTCTCCAAAGGAAAGTCATCGTAAAGATAAGTAAACTTTAAGACTGTTTCTCCTTACACCCAATTATATACTCTCTCTCTCTCTCTCTCTCAATTTGAAGAAAGACTAAAGAAGAAAGAAAAGAAAAGAAGACATTTATGTTTATGTACTATTCGTTAATAATATAGCCAACGCGTTGAATATGTGTATCCGCGTGTGTAGTAAAAAGATTGATATATTTTAATGTTCCCATGTGTTGAAGTTGTTCATTTGTATTGTCTACTATCAAAAGTTGCTATTTCATGTTTCTATTCACCTTATGTTATTCTCGCTTAAATTGTCCTAAATGAATTCCTTTAAAAATATTACACGGGAAACCGGAGTTGTCGACTACTATAATTAATATTATTACATCTAAACCTAGAGGTCCATATCTTCCATTGTTCTTGGGGTAGGAAGAACTAGTGGCCTTGGTGGGTGTGTGAATAGTGTGAAATTTGGAAACCCCTTGCCAACAGCGGTCAGTCTAGCCCTAAATTAACCCCCACATAATATGCCAGTTCCTATATGCCCGAGAAAGGACTCTGAACAAAGACTTATTCTACGAGGGATCAAGTGCCAGACCGCCCTATCTTCACACGAGCGAAAAATAAACTCCCAGTTTGGTGATAACAATATTTAAATGCATCAGTTCGCATACGCTTTTAAATGGTTGCTCATCAGGGGATCGTTTTATTTTAATTTGTTGTCACAAGATGCAGTTTAATGTTGTACCCAGGACACCTCTCTTTGTGTTGTATACTCAGCTGTGTTGTTATTAATGAGGAACATGTATATATAAAAATATAAGATTATATTTTTATTCTTGGTGATGATACATGTGTGGAGCAGAAAAGCAATTGCAGAGAGTTCATGCACACGAAGGAGTTGTTGGGAGACGGAAGAGCCAGTAAACAACTGACTTTAGCCAAAATTCAGGAACTTATAGTCTACAACTCTCACGTGACCTGCAGCAATTCCTCTTTGTCATTGACTATGGTTATGCCCACGTCTCACTTCTTTGCTTTCCACTGGTTATGTTGTTTGTTCCCCATTGGCTACTTGCCGAAGCCCACATCTGTGGGCGGACACATTTGCTAACATCACCAAATTCAACCACGTCCATAGGTCAAAGTGATATTCCGATAATCACTTTGTTGATATAATCTTTGGCCAGATGCAGTTGTCTCAACATCCGCCAATAAACAGCACCTGTGGGTATGGTGACATTTCAGCAATCACCTTGTTGATATTATCCCTGGCTGGATGCAGCTGTCTCAATATCCACCGATACATAGCACCTGTGGGCATGATGACATTCCGATCTTATCAGTGTATCTGTCAACAACATCCGCTGTATTCACACCTGCAGGTCACGTTAATATATTACATTTGGAAGAGGGTCTTACTCCTCATCAACAGGAGATACGGTCAATATATTCTAAGCCCTGTTGACAGAGCAAGTCAAACACCCAAGATGGATTGCCTTTGATAGAGACCCAACTTGCCTACCATTTAGGTTCAGGGAAGAGATGGATTCATGCTTTTCGTTTGCCCAGTTGGCTGGGCCTGTAGAATACACCGACTTCTTCTCTGCGGAGGGGTAAGACACCCCCCCAACCAGTGTCCTGGATATGACACTAAACAATCTGATGGTGAGGTTCCAGCAATGCCAGAGCTTTGGGGAATGCTGAGTATCCCTTTATTGCCATCGCACCCAGGTCCACTCTGGCCTGGAGAGGTAGCACCTGATAAGGGTCCTATCTATGGGTTATATAGAACTAAATGGTGGTTGGCGTTTACTGTTTTTATACATTTAAACTGCGTATTTATTGCTAAACTGAATTATTTCTTATGCTAAACTGAATTATTTCAAATAGAACTATTTTTTGACATTGAAACTGTATTTACATTAAACTGAATTATTTAATGTAGAACTGTTTTGACATGTGACTGTGTATAAATGGGATCTGTACTTATACTAAACTGAATTAAATGAGTTGGAGCTGCTTGATTGAACTGAGTGGCTCGAGGTAGAGATGTTTTTCACAATTGGACTGTACTTAAATTTGAACTGTGTGCCTATGCTAGACTGAATTATTTGAAATTGAACAGTTTTGGGCATTGAAGCTATGCTTACACTGGGCTGAATTGCTATATATAACTGCTTGAATAAACTGAATAGTTTGAAATAGAATTGTTTTTGACAAATTATGTACTCATGCTAAAGTGAATTGTTTGAAATAGAACTGATTATTTACATAAAAATGGATTTGGCGTTAAATAACCTACAAAGGTTGATATGAAACCAAACCATGCTTTTGGCAAAGGCATTAGTGCATTAGGTATTTTTTCAATTTTTTTTCTTTTTGTGCACTCTGTTTTATCAAATAGAAATAATTTTTAAACTGATCTATTTGGCTGATAGAGAGGACCCTCATAGATAATACAACTAAAAGTCAGAGAGAACCGGGGAATTAAGTCAATGACTGAGTCCTCCACACTTCCCAGGACTTGAGTCTCACTACCAGATGTAGTTTAGTGTTTTACCAAAAACAACCCTCTTTGGAGGGTGTCTTACCCCCTTGCAAGGGGAAACAATCAATGTATACAGTCAAACACCCAAGATGGATTGACTTTGATAGAGAACCAACTTGCCTACCATTTAGGTTCAGGGAAGGATGGATTCATGCTTTTCCCAAAGGCATTAGTGCAGAGTGAACATAAACTGTCTCAGCCAGAGTTTGAACTCTGTCTGCTGATTTCATTTTTCTTGCTATTAATCATAAGGCTACCTATACTTCCTATAATACATTGCCAGATTCTAAAATTTATCACAAATTAAAAATAAATATGTCTAATTAATTTATGTTTCTACTTCATTGATTAAAATGGTTACAAAGAGAAGGAAAGAGAAAACACACAAATCAAAGCTGGAACGGATTCAACCTAATGCTCAAGTGGCAAGCAAGGGGGTTACACATAAACATAGACTCCCTCTGTGTGCATCACTGGGGGGGGAGGGACACTCTTACTGGCAAGGCTTGGTTGAACACTAAAACTCTGTGTGAAATGCTCGTAAGACAGCAGCTGAACATGCTGACCTCACTGATAATGGAGTACAACCTTTTGGTCAACGGAGCAAGTGAGATCCAGCTGAAACTGAGCAGACCAGCTAATCAGAGTTCCACAAAAACTGCTGAACACCATGCAAAAAGATATCGAGATTATAAGCCTGAATGCTATTACCAAAGAAAAACCTGCTCAAATGACTGAAATTCATTGACACAGCAGGTACCCTGCATTTAGTGAACGGTGTATTTTGTGTAGATAATTGACCTACCCATATCAAAAAGGGCAGTGAGGTCAGTCATCTGGAGCTACGAGGCATGTCAGTCTGTGGACCCAGCTCTGGTATCATGGCAGAAAAGAGGACTAACCATAGGTGAAACATGGAACAGACGAGGCATGAAATCACACAGCAATAACCATTTTCTGATACTGATAGATTGTGATTGATTATCTGGTGACCACTAGAAACTAGGAATATCATTTACTGGTACTGATAGATTGGTTAGTTATCTGGTGACCACTAGACACTAAGAATACCATTTTCTGGTACTGATAGATTGTGATTGGTTATCTGGTGACCACTAGACATTAGGAACATCATCCAACATTAGGGGTTGGTGGTCTACAAATGAGGCTCTCCTGCTGAGTTCTTCACCATTAATAAATGACATTTTGCAAGCAGCAAATTCATGGATGAATGGTAGATCTGGATCTTACAGAAAATGACACAGCAGAGAGATAGCATTGGACCATGTAAAAGATTATAGTGTGGAAGCAGTGCATCAGTATAATGCTGCACCCAAAGATAATGTGCCCACCTTGTCTGCACCAGCTAACATGGTACATTCTCACCAAGTTTGATTGAAAGGCCTCAACACTGCATCCCTGCCTGAACCTGAAGAGATTTTAGGCCAGTACAAAGTGGAAGAAGCCTTTTGGGTAAAAAAAAACCCACAGGGCTGGTGCATATCTGAATTCAGAATGGGCTGTGTCATTGGAGTTATCAGCTCAGTCAGTGATTATTGATGGCACACCTCAGCATGTGAAAGATCTGTATCCATAGCTTGGTTCGAGGGAATTGATGAGTGGCAGTAATGATGCATTGTTAGAGAGTATTGGACTGCTTAAACCAGGCTTCAGTACAAATAGCAGGGGCATATCATCAGAGAGCGAGGGAGTAGTGGAGCCAACCCTTAGTCCAACTACTCACTCCAAGGATGTAGATTCTGAATCCTACGCAAGCATGTCCAACAACTCAACCAGGGAGGAAGTAGTGATTGTTCTGTTGCAAAGTGGCAGCTTGAAAAAGGCACCCCCATCACTATCATCTTTATGATCATGAAATCAGAGAGGGTGGCGGTTAAAGTTTGACATACCAGTTGCAGAGAGGCCATGATACTTGGCATATTTTGTCTGACATATACAATATCCAAGGACTGCATGCGTAATTGGAAGGTGTCTAATGTGGATGACAAGGGACATGTATTCAAATTAAGAACTTACAAAAATAGATGCAGATTTGTCTGGGTAGAATAATTTGCAACTCGTGAACAGATTCGGAGACAGTGTTAAGAGGCAGATGGAAGAGAAGCAAGTGATAGAAGCCCTGAACAGGATTATACAAGCCTATTGTAACTTTATACATTCAGTGTTAAAAGGTACAATATCCTAATATCTTTTTAGAAACACTCTGTATATGATTCAAACTTTATACATTCCGTGTTGACGGTACAATATCCTAATATATTTTTAGAAACACTGTATATGATTCAAACTTTATACATTCCGTGTTGAAGGTACAATATCCTAATATATTTTTAGAAACACTGTATATGATTCAAATTTTATATATTCTGTGTTGAAGGTACAATATCCTAATATATATTTTAGAAACACTCTGTATAGGATTCAATATTTATACCATCCTTGTTAAAGGTACAATATTCTGATACTAAGGTGAGTCAAAAGTTTTGCAAAAATTTTGGTAGTATGTGGTACTTTTCAGTGCATATAGTAAATGACAGAAGCAGTATATATGTGTGATTTGAAAATTGCATAATCTAATTTAGAAACTTATGCTTTACAAGTTGAAACTTGGTATAATGTTGCAGAAGCAACCAAAACCATTTGATTTGTGAAAAGCGAAAGCACAGTTGATCACAATGCAGTAATCAGATGGCTCAAGAAATTTTAACCATGACAATCTGGCAAGGTCTGGTCAGCCTAAAACTCTGGCTTCCAAGGCTGTGCTCCAAGACATAGAGGCAAATCTAGCAAGTAGCAGTTGGAGAGCATCAGGCGAGTTCAGCATCTCACAGTCCAACCTGATTCGTCACATTTACAATTTTAGCAAAAGCATCTAGAGCTGCCGAATAGTGCCGCACATTACCAAAATATTTTAAAACTTTTGCTTCATCCAAGAATATGCATGTATACATATGTGTTAAATTAATATAACAGCCATTTTGATAGGAATTGGAGAAGTTCTCTGACCTAATAAAAGATAGATAAAAAAAATAAAGAATAAGAGCAAGAAAATAAAAAATAGTGTTAAATAAACAAGTCACAAAAAATGTTTATTGTTGCAACATAACAACAACATAATATTAATAATAATAATAATAATAAGTAACTGTACTTAATTTTGTATCTGTCCCCCCCCCCCCAAGTATCCCTAAACCAAAAGAGGTTTAGTCAAAATCACTGTCTGAATATTCATCATCATCATCAGCTTTTGGTGGTGGAGGTGCAATCATTGCTGATATTTTGTCCATTACATTTCCGTAACTGGCTGGTGCTGCTGAGGGTTCCTTTTCTTTGGAACCACCACCACCACCGCCGCCGCCGCCGCCGCTGCCACCACCACCACCACCACTCTGAGCCAGGTTACCCATGATACCCCGGCGACGCATCATCAATTTTTTAGTTAGATCAGCCATCAAATCCCCTCCTCCAGAGCCAGCAGCTGCACTTGAATCATCAGTGTCTATATCTTCATCCTTCTTCTTTTTCTTCTTCCCTTTACTTTCACCGGCTTTCTTGAGTTTGGCCTTACCGGCTCCACCAGCCTCACGAATTGACTTGAGTAAGTCACCCCACGTATCTCCACTGTTGCCACTGGACGGTGCAGAAGCCTTGCTGGCTGGAGTTGTGTCTTCAGGTTCTTCATCATCAGCTGTGGGTGGAGGTTCAGGAGTTTCTGAAGGAGGTGGTGGTGGCGGTGGCGGTGGAGGTGGTGCTGCTGCTGGAGGCAGAGGAGCTGCTGCTGCTGCTGCTGGTGGTGGAGGAGGAGGGGGTGGCGGCGGCGGTGGTGGTGCAGCAGTGGAAGATAATGCACTGGCAGCTGGAGACGAATTGGCTGGACCTGGTAGAATACCAGACTCTTGTGAAGGTATTGACGGCAGATCAGGCACGCTGCTGGGTACAGAGGGGGCAATGGAAGGACCCTGGTCAGCCAGGAAAAACTCATCATCAGCAACACCTGAATCAAAAGAAGATAAAACTTAATGTGAGAGGACATAAAATCTAATAAAAGGGTCAGAATCACTAATAATTTTATATCAACTGAGTAGATTTAGTCTTAACCCTTTCCAGACTGAATTTATTTCTAAATTTTACCAGCTTTAACTTAACTCAAACTTAGTCTCATAGGATGCTGTAATGAGAGATGTTGATTTTTTAAAAAGTTTTTGGTAACAAGATTAAAATTTTTTTCCAAACAACAGAAGAATTATTATAAATGGAATATTTGAGTTATATAACATCCACACCAATAAATACCTGACAATACTGAAATAGAGTTATCAAGTGAAGTTCTTAATTTCTTTAGTCAGAGTGGGATTTTTTTCTTAATAATTTAATTTTAAATTCATCCATTACAAATCTAAAATGGGAAACTCAAATACACACATTTGCTCAGTAGCACATCAGAAATCTAAGAGCTAAAACAAAATGCAAACTTTCTCATCACATGTTTCAATTAAAAATAGCTTTTAACCCCATTTTTTAAAATCAAATCTCCAGATTTCCACTTGTTGGTGTTGGATAAAAGGCCATTAGATAACGTAATTTAAAAAGAAAAAAAAAACATAAGATAATCAACATTTCATATGAACAGGTTTTTTCAAATTTGTGGGTAGAAATTAGACATATATAAGGTGGACCTTGGAGATCATTAAAGAACGATGGTCATTAGAAAGGACTATCTCTGTCCTAAAATACTTGCTACGTTTACCTATAAATTTCATACACTAAATGTAATAACTGTTATGGGACAGTGGTAGTAATAGTGAAATGACATCTAAATCAAGGGAAGTAACTTCACTTTTATCTTGTGATGAATATTTTTGTATGATAGCAAATTACATGGATGTCTCACAACAGATAATCAATTATTAGAAAGTGAGTCTCACAGACCATTACGACTGTGAAGTGATTTTGAGTATCACTGGATGCATTTGTCGCTTTGTTCAACAACTAAGTAAATAATTATTAGCAAAATAAATCATCAATTACTCCAAGACAATCATTGTTTTCATTGCCATCAATGTATTGTACACTGAATCACTCCAATTCACTGGCCAAGTACAAAAGGCAAAGGAAGGAAAAGGTTTGGTTGGGTTTTATGGCATATCAACCATTGTAGGTTATTTAATGCCAAATCATATATATATATATATATATATATATATATTTCTTTAAGAAAAAACAAAACTGGTCACATTATGATTATAATTTTATTTCCATCCTGTTATGTGTTTTTGATATAAATCATAAACACAAAAAAAAAATTAACAGGACTTCTTCAGATCTTATGGATAAAACTTTTATCTATAAGATCTGAAGAAGTCCTGTTAATTTTTTTTTTCCGTGTTTTTGATTTATATCAAAAACACATAACAGGATGGAAATAAAATTATAATCCTAATGTGACTGGTTTCGTTTTTCCTTAAAGAGATTATTGTTCTGTAATATCAGTTACATTGAGCTCTTTACCAGGAAAATTTCAATGTTCACTGTTGAATGTTTTTTTTTGTCCTGATGGAATGACTCCCAACTCCGGTTTAACTGGACCGAAATATATATATATATATATATATACACACACACACACACACACACGATTTAGTTTGGTTGGGTTTTATAGCATATCGACCATTGTAGGTTATTTAATGCCAAATCCTGTTAGCTCATATATATTAAATATATATATGATTTGTAAACACATTTTGGAGATAACATTCTCAAACAAGCCTGAACTCTTTTTTGAAAACATTTAAATAGTTTCAAGCACTGCTATATAACAATTACAATTTAACATCAATCATTTGTTTGCACACAGAGTTTGTACTATTTGACTCATAGATAAGACCCTATCAAGTGCTACCACTCCAGGTCAGAATGGACCATGGAGCGATGACAATGAAGGGGTATTCCACATTCCTCAAAACTCCAGCATTACTGGAACCTCACCATTAGGCCAGGAAGGAAAAGAAAATTTTTCACAAGATATTATGTCAACTGGTTCCAAGTGGTTAACAGAAGTATCAATGATAAAACAGAAGTTACTACATCTATTAGTAGTGACTCTCGGTCATCAATGATAGAGAAAGAAACACACATATCCCATGACATGGTGGGGATGCTTCTCTTGTAGTTTGTCTTAGGCACGAGTAGCCTGGTGGGTCCATCCCTTCCACAACGAACAGGATGGGACACAAGTTCAGTTTTTAAAATGGAGTTTAACAGGTTTAAATTATGTGCTTTCCTTCTCCCAGACCAGTTGCCATACCAAAGTTAAACAGTTCAGTCTGCTCTACTATTTACCAATAGCTAGAAGGAGAATAGTTGGATTCATGCCTTTCCTAAGAATATTAGTGCTATGTGAAATGCAGGCAGCCTTGTTCATGATTTGAACTTGAGTGACCAAGTCTACTTCCTATAATGATAACTATTACGCCATGAAAATCTCTCATCAATGTCAGTCAGGCTCATTATTTTTAATGTAATTTACAACATGTACTGGTTTGGTTTGGTTTCATTGGCATATTAACCATTACTGGTTATTTAATGCTAAATCATATTTTTAAATATATATCAAATACTTGATTTGTAAACACATTTTCTAGATACACACAATTAAATGATTGAACACTTCTATTTCTAACAATTCAATTTAGCATAAGTCAACAAAGTTAAATGGTTCCAAATACTGTTATCTATCATTAACAATTCAATTAAATATCAGTTATTTGTTTACACACAGTTAAATGATCAAACAGTTCTACTTCAAACAATTCAATTTAACATAAGTCATTTGTTTGCACTCAGTTTAAACAGTTCTATTTGACTCATAGATAGAACCCTATCAGGTGCTACTACTCTGGGCTAGCGTTGACCTGGGAGTAATGGCAATGAAGGAGTATTCCGCATTCCCCAAAGCTCCAGTATTACTGGAGCCTCACCATCAGATTGTTTAGTGTCATATCTAAGACACTCGTTGGCAGGGGTCTAAGTCCTTGGCAGAGATGCAGTTGATGTATTCTACAGTCCCAGCTGATTGGGCGTATATGTATTTGTGATATAGTGTATTGTATATTGTGATATAGTGTATTGTATATTGACAGACTGTTAATCATATGGAAATCTGACCTCTCTGATAAAATAAAATGGGATTTTTTCAAAGTTGTGGCCACATCGGTGCTACTGTATGGTTGCACCACCTAGACTCAAAACGTTTGGAGAAAAACTGAGATCGGAACTACACAAGAATGCTACCTGCTGTTTTGAACAAATCTTCAAAGTATCAACAAACAAAACAGCAGCTCAACAGCCACATACCTCCTATCTTAATAAAACAAACAAGACATGCTGGGCACTGTTGAAGTAGTAAGGATGAACTTGTAAGTGACATTCTCCTATGAACTCTGACACATGGACACACCAGTGTTGGCTGACCGGCAAAAACTTACATCAGCTCCATGTGGACATTGGATGCAGTTGAGAGGACCTGCCAGGAGTGATGGCCGATAGGGGTGGATGGAGAGCAAAAGTCAAGGGACTCATTGCTATCAGCATGACTTGAGAAGTTGATGATAATGACGACTATATGTATATATTTCACATAAATCCTGTCATTTAAAGTTCTAAGTTATTTGTTAATAGGAAAATTCACCCTTTTGGTAGAAATAAAAATACGTGAAATGAATGTATGAGTTGAAGAACTTATTTTTATCAATTTGTGATAGTAATATTGTGTTAAAAAACATAATAAAATAGAACATAAAAATAGAGAAAGATAATCACCAGTTAAGAGTGTTCATTATAACACTTTTGTGGATTAGAGAGAAAATACCAATCTTACCTGTTAAGTCAGGAAGAGAGCTTGGAGCCATAATCTCAGGGACAAGACCGATTGTGGGGACATAAAAGTAATTATCTACAGCTTGTCTCTTGATTTCTTCATTCTGAGCAATACTGCTGGGAGCTTCAGTTAAGCCATCATGTTCTTGTTCCCCAATATCTTGACGTGTTTTTGTTACAACACCAAGTGGATCAAGCATCACATATTTCTTATAACTGGAAGAGAAAGAAATTATCAAAATCAGTCAAAAAAATTTGAGCCAGATTTCACACCCTTTTATATTATGAGCAAATACATACACACACTCACACAAACACAAATAAATTTGGAGAATTGAACTTGGAAAATGTGCACAAAGCAAAAGTAGAGCAGACTTTTGTATTTACCCTTTGTAATATCATTGTATACAGATATCAGGAAATACTTTGAAAGACATGATGGAAACTAAGTATTGGAGTAAGTTAGGATAAAATTCTCTGAACCTCTAGCCGCATACA
Source organism: Sepioteuthis lessoniana (assembly GCA_963585895.1). NCBI lineage: Eukaryota > Metazoa > Mollusca > Cephalopoda > Myopsida > Loliginidae > Sepioteuthis > Sepioteuthis lessoniana. The sequence goes on along the minus strand of OY757921.1, from coordinate 19,830,496 downwards.
TATAAATATACAAATATATGCGTAACATAATCAAACATAATGATGAACTTCAATGAATGAATGAACACACTTCTTTACAAAAATATATTTCTCACACTTTATTCTCGAAAGGGTTGGTGTTGGTTGAGTGTGAGAGGTGACTTGGAGATGGGGACAGACTGCTACATATTGACCCCAAGTTCTTCTGACCATAGCAGCACTTCTTTCTTATCTTGGCTGGAGTTGCTCAACTGTGGGTCACTGAGGGCCCAAAGCCCTCTGTCTGCCGCTGGCTCTCACTTTGGCATCTTGACTCCTACTGACTCAAGCCGTTTGTGTCCTGGTTATATTTTTGTTTGACGCCCACCTGCTTCCGTTGTTCTTACGCTTATTTACACAGGTGCATCTCTTGATTGATGGCTTGGTTGAGGGTCAATATGTTACACCTCTAGCTATAATGTGATAATAGGTATAAGATAAAGGTATGTTGAAAAGGGTTTGGTTTATTTGTTTAATGAAAAATCGAAATAATTATTTTATTTTACAATTTGCCCCAAATCCTATTTTCATTGTAGTTTACTAAAAAAAAAAAAAAAAAAGTTAAAAAATCTGGATCAGATTTTGATAAATGACAGACAAAAAAATTCTCAAATATTAAAACTCATTGAATCAAAGTTTCCTTTAAATTGAAAATGATGATATTACAAATTTAATCATATAGATAGATGATGGGAAACATTTTGTCCAAAGAAGGAAAAACTTGTAATCTTCTAAACCATTAAACTTATTCATGGCCTTATCAAAAATCAATTATATTTTGGTTGTTTCGGTTTTATGGCACATCAACCTTTGTAGGTTATTTAACGCCAAATCCATTTTTATGAAAATAGTTCTATTTCAAACGATTCAGTTTAGCATAAGTATGCAGTTTAAATGTGAGTACAGTTTAATTGTGTAAAATATTTCTATTTCAAGCTATTCAGTTAAGTCAAGCAGTTTTAATTCAGCTAATTCAGTTTAGTATAAGTATAGATTTTCTTTACACACAGTTAAATGTCAAAACAGTTCTATGTTAAACAATTCAGTTTAGTGTAAATACAGTTTCAATGTCAAAAAACAGTTCCATTTCAAATAATTCAGTTTAGTATAAGCACGCAGTTTAAATATAAGTATGGTTTAATTGTCAAAAACATTTCTATTTCAAACAATTCAGTTCTATTTAACCCATAGATAGGGCAATATCAGGTGCTACCATTATGGGCCAGAGTGGACCTGGGAGCAATAGCAATGAAGGGGTGCTCCGTATTCCCCAAAGCCCCAGCATTACTGGAACCTCACCATCAGATTGTTTAGTGTCATATCCAGGACACTGGTTGGGGGTTCTTACACCTCTGCAGAGGTGCAGTCAGTGTATTCTACAGCCCCAGCCGACTGGGCAATTATATTTTTGTGCTTATGCATTCTTGACATTTCATTTCTTTCCCACAAAAAGCCATTTAAAAAAGTCATTAAAAGGCTACTCTATTTTTTCATTTCTTAGTAATATATATTAATCAAATTTCAGCTAAGTTATTAACTAAAAGTTTTAACTTTAAAATGCTCCTAGAGAATAAAGCAATTTCCAGTTGAATGATAATTTTGTGGCAAAAGTGTACATGCTGAGCATAAATTTTTAATCATTCAAAATCTCAATACTACCTCACAAAAATGATTGATCTTAATGGCATATCAACCAGCCTGGGGTTATTTTATGCCAACAGGTTAGTGAATACATTTCACATTTATATTTACATTTTTTTATGTCATTTTTTAACTCATAACTATTTCAAGCTTTTTATGACTTCTTTTGACAAATAGTTGTTTTGGACTGAGATTTTGGGGGCAAAAAGAATTGTTTGTCTTTGATTTTTCACACCCACAATTGCAATTCATCATGCCCAGAACTTGAAATATTACAACCTTTTGACTGCATGTGTCATGATTGTCAAAAATTATAAATTTACATGGTAGAATAAGGGTTAAGAGCTTACAGCACATGGCTATATGATATCAAGTATTCCTATCAATACAAATACTTTTTAAACAGATCTATTTGACTCTTAGACGAGACAGTAACAGGTCTTACTACGACTCCGAGTAAGAGTGGAACTGAGAGTAATGACAATGAAAGGGTACTCCACACCCACCTAATCTCCAGAATTGGAGCCTCACCAACAAGTGCAGTTTAGTGTCATACCCAGGCTCCCCTTTTTGGTGGGTGAAGGTACCCCCTCTTCATGGGAATACAGTCACCATACTCTATGTCCCACTGATAAAAAGTCATTAAAAATCTTCCTTTAAATAGTATATATTAATTCAGTTTGGACTAATTTAGTAACTAAGATTTTGAACTTAATAATTTTGAGGCAACTCTGTACATGCTGAACATCATCTTTAATCATTCAAAGTCTCAATAAGATAGACTGATTGGTTGATTGTTTATTTTGTTTAATAGCATATCAACCCTTATGGGCTATTTAATGCCAAATCTATTTTTTTGCAGCAATGATTTGAAGTGTATTGATATATTTATTGGTAGAGATAATTTTTATTAATTTAATGTGTATTAATAAACTGGTAGAAATAATTTTCATCAATTGTTTCTTTTGACATGGCTTACTATCAGCCACTGTCTACTAGCACCTATAAAATAAAAAGGGTTGGGTATTTATAAGCTATAAGAGCAATTTGAAGAATACAATTGGGACTAAATCATATAGTTGCTAAGGCTTGACCTGACCAGCTGATTGATCAGATCATGCTTCTCTGACTGCTCATCCAGCCCAAGTAAGGGCCAAAGTGGAGTGTTGCAGGTCACATGACCACTTCGTACCTGAGTTATGAACTGCTCAGCCACCAGGATCCTATCCTCAAGCATTACAGGTTAACACTCACAGTTAACAAGTAGCCTCATGGGAGGGGGGGCCTTAACCCTCTGCAGAGGTACAGTTGGTATATTCTACAACTCTAGCTGACTGGGCAGTCAAAATAATAGAGATAATTATGAAATACTAATGTATTGGAAGGTTAGGTAATACTGTGAGTAATGCTGAGTGCTGAAGGTTAAGACAAACGAAAAATTAACATTAAAACATTGCAATGTACATATAAAGTACTCACGGATTTTCTGTTGTGTTGAACAGGAGGAGTGAACTGATTGATGGAATGTTGCGTGGGAGACGACCAAGCCCCTCCCCCTCATCATCACGCTGTTTGCTCTTCACATTAAGGTGCACATTGTAATACTGCAGTTTATCTTTCAAAACCTTCTCGTCCACAGCCAAAGGTTTGTTTTGTTGCAACTTGACATGTGACTTAGGAATGTTCCTTAAAGAGTTATCTTGTTTAAAGACACTCTCATACTCTTCCAGGAATTCAGGAGAGGGGTATTTCGCACAGGCAAAAACTTTGGTCGCTTTGTTACTGCCTTGTAGTTTGGATACCTTGGCACGAGCCAGGCTGACCCGGTCATTGACTTTAGCCAACCGGCGATGGTTATCGTCAACTCGTTTGCTGATACGACTAAAAGTGTCATCAGTTACTTTATTCAAGTACTGTAATACATCTGCAATTTGGAGGATTGTGTCCTCACGCCAAAGGTCAGGTGGAATTGTGGGGATACGGTAAATTTGGTTGGACATGGTAGAACTGCACCATCACATGGAGATACTAATGCCAAACTAATTGGCTGAAAGTGGCTTCTGGTTTTAAATCTGCAAATATAAAATAGAGAATGACTTGAACACTTGTGTATGAGGCGCTCTTGGTGTAATGGTTATCATTGTAAGAAATGGACATGGTGACCTGAGTTCAAATCCTAGCTGAGGCTGTTTGCATTTCACATAGTGCTGATACCTTTGGGAAAGATATGCATTCATCTATTCTCTTTCCAGCAAATAGTAGAGCAGACTGGGCTTTTAATCTTGGTTTAGCAATCAGACTAGATGAAAGAAAACTGAATTCAAAACCGTTAAACTCTACTTAAAAAATGGACCTTGTGTTACATTCTGTGTGTGTGGAGGAGTTGGTGAATATATATATATATATATATATATATGTTTGAGTAAGGTATGAGGTTTGATCAGACAGATATGTTGTATAAAGAAAACGGAAAGAAAAATACATATAAATGGATGAGAAAAAATTTATTACTAAATATTAATTTAGATCCACTGACATGTTTCGACAAGATATTTAAGATATGAAATTATGAAAATTTCAGGTAGAAAGTGTTTTAGGTCATCTTGAGGAGAGGGATTATGAATTTCCAATAGTGGTTTGAAAAAAAAGAAATATTCAAAAAGATTACATCATGAAACGTAAATTTTTAAACAAGTTAAGGAGAAACATAGCATCTATAAAAAGTCAATTTGTATAGGTGGAGAATGAAGGAGAGAAGAAATGAGGGAAGAGGGAAGAAAGTGGAAAGTATAAAGAAAAGGAGAAATATTGTAGACAGATGGAAATAGTTTGGAGGTGGATAGAAATGTTTGTTTATTTATCGTTGTTAGTGTAAGTTTAAATGCTTTAATATAATTTGGGCTAAGTTAGGTGAAATTTTATAAAATTGTTCTAAAGTGTGATAAAGTGAAATAGTGGAAGACTCTATGATTCAATGTTTGTTTTCATCATGAATGAATGTAATGATGTTTGAATGTTGGAAGTCAAATTTGTGTTAAGTGGAATAACTAAAGCATTGGAAAAATTGCTTGATTTAAATTCTCTTTTGTGTTTCTTGATTCACTTTGGTAGGTTTCTACTTGTTTCCCCAATATAATATCTTGGACAGTTTTGGCAGCAAATTTTATAAATACCTGCATTGTGATAAGATTTTGCTTTATTGTTATTACTGTTTCCTAACAGTTGTTTGATTATTTTGGAAGTTTGTGTGATTGTCTTTAATTAATATATATATATATATATATTATTAATATTATATATATATATATATACACACCATTAACCAACTGTGCCATTTTTAGCATAGAGCAAATCTTTTAAAAATAAGTTGTTCCCCTTAACTTATTGCTTTTTCAGGGAAATCAAAAGTGATGATTCCTTTCAGGTTACAGAAGACTATCAGTTGAGCCCAGAACATTTTCAATAAAAGAAATTGTGGGATTCTGAAAGAGAACTATATATTTTTCTTTTACTGTGGAGTTGGAATTTGATTGTAATTGGGAGTTTTTAGTTTTGTTTAATGAAGTGCGTTTGTGGATATTTGTATTGTTTAGATGTATATTTTTCTTTTTTTTTCTTAAGTAGAGGAATTATATTGTAAATTGAATTACCATGACCAGAAAATCTGGCAAACACTTACGCACAACATACAGAAACATTGGACAGCTGTTTTGACCTTATTAGGTCTCATCAGCAGTGTATACTGTGATCTCCACCACTGGAGATAGAACCAGCGACCACAGACTGCAGAGCAAAAACTCTACAACTGAACCAACAGTCCATATCACACACGTGACGCCAAATCAACTAGTCATAATAATTGCGTGGCCAATTAACCTGAATGTGTCCTGTAAGTTACATCCATACTCTTTACAGAGAACATGGTCACTTCCAGGGCCACGTCTTCCCAAGAGGATTAGAAATACACATCCGCGTAATTATTATGACCTCAGGGGCAAATATATAGATGTATATTTTTCTTTTTTTTAAGTAGAGGAATTATATTGTAGCCTTTAGTTTTATATAGTGTATGAACGGATCTGGGTATTGGAGTTTGGAGAAAGATTTTATGTTATAATCAAATTTGTTAAATGGTTGGGAGAGCAAATTTTTAGGGCTCTAAGGAAAAAATCTATTAGAACACCTCTTCTTATTTTGTTGTTGTGGTTAGAGAAATAATGGATGTAATTATTTCTATTGTTAGTTTTGTGGTGGACTTTGAATTCTAATTTATCATTTTTATTTATCAATAGGATATCTAGGAAAGGTAAGGAGTTATCTTTTTTAAATTCATATGTAAGGTTTATGGTCAGTTGTATGTTATTTAATTTATTGGTGATTGTTTCTATGTTGTATTTGTTTAGATAGATTATTAGAATGTCGGCAATATATCTAAAGAAATGGATGTCTTTGGGTAGGACATATGTGAAAGGTTCGGATTCCAGGAATTCCAGAAAAATACAGGCTAAAATATTACTGAATGGAGAACCCATAGGTAGTCCGAATCTTTATTAATAAAATTGTTTATCGTACATGAAAAACAATGATTGGTACAAAGTTTGACGATTTTAATAATTTTGGAAATGGGAAAGGGGAGAGAACTTTTAGTTTTATTTTATGCCTTGAGGTCAGGGAATCACATTCATGTTACATTTATATTTTTGCATACTTGTTTCTAAAGATTTTTTTTACACACAGTTATATGATATCAATTATTTTTATCTAATATAGATAATTATATAATTTCAAGTAATTATTTCAATCTAAGACTTGTCATTTGTTTGGTTTGGTTTCTTTGTTTAATGGCATATCAATCTTCATAGGCTATTCAATGCCAAAGCCATCTTTCGAGAAGAACAGCAGTGATACTATTAAACAAATTACTGAAAGGATAAGGTTTAGTTTTATTTATTTTTATGGTATATCAACCATTGTAAGTTATCTAATGCCAAATCCTGTTTATATATATAGATTAAATATAAATGAATTGTAAACACATTTTGTTGATAACATTTTTAAATGAGCCTAAGCTCATTCTTTTGCACACAGTTTAATGGTTCCAAGTATTGCTATGTATCACTAACTATTCAATTGAGTAACAGTCATTTGTTTACACAGAGTTAAATGATTAAACAGTTCTATTTCAAAAAATTCAATCTAGCAGAAATCATTTGTTTGCACACAATTAAATGTCAAACAGTTCTATTTGACCCATAGATAGGACCCTATCAGGTGCTACCATTCAGGGCTAGAGTGGACCTGGGAGCAATGGCAATGAAGGGTTACTCCAAGAGTGGAGCCTTGCCGTCAGATTATATATATATATATATATATATATATATATATATATATATATATTCTTATATTATCCAAAGCCAAATCAGCCAATGGTGGGAATGATTCTATTTTAGGATTTTCTTTCTTCAATAGCCATATAATTCAAAATCCAATAGAGAACTCAATGTAATATAATAATAAATTAAAACACAGAGCAAACAATACCATATAAAAGAAAAACCTTTAAAAATCAATGATATTTGTTTGTAATAATATTTCAGCAAACCTTTTATCAGAAAAACCTAGCCTGGTTTATATATATATATATATATATATATATATAAAGAGGGGAAATTTGGGTTAGGGAGATAGGGTTTCATTTTTTTGTGGAATTTTTCTAAAATTTCATTAGAAATTTCTCATCATTTCTCTTTTTGAAGATGCAGATCTAATATTTAAAAGATTTACTGAAATAAATATTATCACAAATATAAATGATTTTTAAAGGTGTTTCTTATATATATATATATATATATATATATATATATATATATATATATACCATATAAAAGGAAAACCTTTAAAAATCATATTTGTTTGTGAAAATATCACATATATATATATCATTAATATTATATATATATATATATATATATACACACCATTAACCAACTGTGCCATTTTTAGCATAGAGCAAATCTTTTAAAAATAAGTTGTTCCCCTTAACTTATTGCTTTTTCAAGGAAATCAAAAGTGATGATTCCTTTCAGGTTACAGAAGACTATCAGTTGAGCCCAGAACATTTTCTTTACCAGAGATTCACAGTCTTTTTAACTCAATAAACCCATGTTTATCTCATTTATAAAAATTCTTTTCACTAAAGCATGCTTCTCTGTACACATCATACATTATTCTGTAAATTTCACTTGGTTTGCACTCCTCTGCCACCAACAATTTTGATCACAGACCTCTATTGCACTTGTTTGATTTGCTGCCATTTTGAATAGCCTGAAAACAAATATTTTTGGGAGATTAGAATAATTTTTGCTACAAACCAATCTCAAACAATGCAGAGTTTACATTTTTGGCAAAAAAAAAGCCTTTTTCAAAAAAATCCTCAATATTCATTGAATGATCATAAAACAACAAAAATGGCATATTATAGCAATGCATTTAAAATGCTCTAACTTTGAGAATAAAACAATTCCTGTTAAATTTATTAGTGAATGATACTTTTGTGGGATATTCATACATGATAAAGTCATTTTTTAATCATCCAAATTCTCAATACAGATGAGATAATGATAAATTGTTAATTGGAATTTTTCACTCCTTCCTAAATAGAAGCTTCAATATAATCATGAACCTATTTTACAATGGGAACCCAACAAGTGTATATATAGGTCAACTTATTTTACTTAGAAAGATAATTATATCATCTGAAATTACATTATTCCCTCTTCTTTTTAACAAGACTGATCATGAAGTTAATCACTTAAATTTTGCTCTTAAAATTCATGGGCAACTATGTACTTTTCACAAAACATGATATAACTGTATGAAATATTTTGTTTCAAAAGATGTAATTCATTTTTAAAAAAAGACAAGGAAAAAAAGATACCTGATGTCATCTTTTTTGAAATTTTCATTTTAAAACCTATATCAGATTTTAAATCTGACTAGATGCTTGAAATTTAAATGAATCTCACTTTCAAAACTTTTACAGAGCATTTATATTTGAAATATAAAATTTACTTTAAAAAAACAATATGAATAGCAGCCTTTCTTTCTTCAGATATGATTTGTAGAAATATTAGGATGATACTATATTGTATTATTCAAACAAATATGTTATGAAAAATGCAACATCTTTCTAACTCTGATTTGGTATTTTACTAAATGAAATACTTTTATCCTTTAAAAAGCACATTCTAAACTTTCTGTCAGATCACAAAAGTTAAGTAGTGATGAAGCTTAGATGGGTGACTACTTAGAAACAGAGGGTATTGTAAACAATCCGTGAGCCAAGCTTAGTAAATAATACATATTCCGTATCATAACAAAGTATGATATCATTATAAAACAAATGTATATATTTACCAGTTCCCTGACTCCCTTCCATGGCAGGGTGCGAGACAAGGTCAAGTTTAATTATAGAGTCTCTTTTTCATACAAGTCAGTGTTGCCAACAAAAATGTTCAACTTCCTCAGTATTCTTTTCCAGTGGCACCTCAAGCATCACGGATCTACCTTAACCCTACTTCTTCAAGTACAATGGAGGTGAAGTTAACTGGTGAAAATGAGCCTCCTGAAGCAAAGGTAGATAATTATTCCTGATGCCTGAGGATTTAGGTATTACAAAAGAAAATTAAATTGCTAAAATAAAGATTTATTTGGAATAAAGACAACAAATAAAATCAAGTCATTTTGTACTTTTTATCACTCACCTTGGGTAGCCATTAAACTTAATTTTAAATCTTATCCTATTTATAGAACTTATAATCAAGAAGTAATTTGGGTGCTTTTCCAGAATGGCCCATTGATGAAAATTTCCATTATTTCTTTGGTAATGTACAAAAAAATATAGAAATGTAATACTTTATATTCACCATCCAGATAAAAGTGAGTTTCAATCATTTTTTTCTTACTGAGCAGATAAATTTCAAAATTGTCAACGAGCTAGAATTCAACCATCAGCCATATTTTTTTTAGTTTTCCAATCCCCTAACCACTTAGTTGTCAAGTTATGGCTGAAAGCAGAGTTGGAATTTTGGGATTTAAGTCACTTCAGTAAAAAATGAAGCAAATGACTGAAACTTACTCATGGTAAATGTAAGTATTGCATTTCTATATAAACAAAGACTGGACTTTCTAATTAACATTTAATAGTTTTCGCCTCTTGGGAAATTGTAATGATCCTAAACACTAACTCTATATCATTATCCAGTTGTAAATTGGATTGGGAATTGCTTATTCTCTAAGCATTTTAACACAATTGTGCTAGCAAAGATCTTGATATGATGAGTATTTTTGCTGTATCATAGATTATAAAAAAAATCAGATTATAAACTTAGGCTGCTGCTTTGCCAGTTAGGCCATGAAGATAATAAATTACAGAAACTCAAATTTAATCATAATAGGTTTAATTTTTTCATACTTCCTTGCCACAGGGGTTTTCTATCTGCCCTAGAAATATGTCTCATTACAGGAGTCCTATTCTAAGGGTTGTACCTCCCTGATGCACTAAAAGGTGTAGGATCAGGAGTATTAGTCCTGTTCCCACCCACTATATAAAAAAGGGCTACAGAGTTTTGCATTCTGACAGCATATAAGACGCACCCCAATTTCAGCAAGGCGAATCAAGAAAAAAAACAACTACCAATTATTGAAATTAATATAATGAATATTATCAATGATAACACTTTTAATCCGCATAATAGCCTTTTAAATAGTGACAATAGGTATATAAAAGTTACTCTAAAATCTCAGCTAACTGGAGTTGCCAGATAGCTAATTGCAGTTGACTATTTTGCCTCGTGGGTAGAGTATTCACAAATGGCCTGGGATACCAGGGTTCAATCATACCAAAGACTCAAAAAATGGTACTCGATACCTCCTTGCTCAACTCAGCCTTATAAGGTATGTACTAAAGTAAAGTGAAGCAATCCAGGGAAAGGAGTTGAGCCCTCCCCAACACCTCACTGTAGTAGCTAATGAAAAAGGAGCCTTCAGGTCGCCCTCAACTATGATCACCAATTTTACTTATTGTGAATTTTAAACCTACATATGGCATATAAGACACAGGGGAATTTTAAAAGATGTTTTTATCAAAAAGAAGTGTGCCTTATATGCCGTCAAATACGGTAAGTTTGAGAGCATTAAATAAAACACCATTCTTTTGGCAGTTCTCTGGATAATTGGTTGGTTGTTTTATGGTGTATCAACCCTTTTTCGTGTCATTTAATGCCAAATTAAATTTCAAGCAATTCAGTTTAGTATAAGTATAGTTTTTGTTTACAAATAGTTAAATGTTAAAAAGTTCTAGTTCAAGCAATTCAGTTTAATAAAAGTTCAGTTTAGTTCTGTTTAACCCATAGATAGGACCCTATCAAGTGCTACTACTCAGTGCCAGAGTGGAACTGGTAGTGATGGCAATGAAGGGGTACTCTGCATTCCCCAAAGCTCCAGCATTATTAGAGCCTCACTAGCAGATTCTTTAGTGTCATATTCAGGACATTTGTTGGGGGAGTCTTACCCCTCTGCAGAGATATAGTCGGTGTATTCTAAATTGCCAGCCGACTGGGCAATCTCTGGATAGACAGTCTTTCTGAGGAATAGAAAAAGGATTATGTGGTGAGTTAGAATCTTAGTAGCGGTTTATTTCTGATTGGTGTTGCATATTAACAACCATAGAATGGTGGTCTGTGTTGTGATAAATTTTATCAGATAAAATAATTGATTTCAACATGCTAATCTGTTTCAGGGTATTTATTGCCTAGAGGTTATGGAATCATTTTCATTATATATTCATATTTACACTTTTTTGTGAAGTTGTTCAAGAGTTTTCTGCACAGTTATATCATATCAAGTATTCCTGTCTTATACAAATAAATTGCACATATTGGTATGGTTTCAAATGTTCCCATCTAATACTAATAAAGTAAGTAAAGTTAGCTACTGTAGTCAAGGGCGACCCTAAGGCTCCCCTTTCAATAGCTACTACACCGAGGTATAGGGGAGGGGGAGGGTGCTACTCCATTCCCTGGATTGCTCCACTTTACCCTTGATATGTACTTTATAATGCTGAGTATTAAGTAAGGCGGTATCAAGTACCATTTTTTGAGTCTTTGGTATGACTCAACCTGGGATTGAACCCAGGTCTCCGGAACCATTGAATTTATACATAATTATATAATTTCAAGTAATTATTTCCATTTAATAATAATTACTTATTTGCACACAGTTATAAGGTTCCAAGTAACAAATAATAATCCTTAGTAAACAATTATAGCTTCAAGTAACTATTTCTAATAAAAATAATTTACAGTTATATGGTATCAAGTATTCTTATCTAATATTGATAATTTTCAAATATATCTATTCGACAGATAGATCGGACATTTAAGGGTACAACCACTCTAGGTTAGAGTGGACCTGGGAGTAACAAAATTGAAAGAGTACTTTTACACTCCCCCAGAGCTGAAGCCTGACCATCAGATGCCGTTTAGTGTTATACCTAGGACACTTATTGAATAAAAACAAAAGAAATGAAATCCTATTAGTTAAAAATGATAATAGTACTGACAATGCTTCCGTTTATATCTAAGATAATTCTACACTCGATTGTTAAGATTATGCGATTGAGTGTATACCGTTAGAAAAGATTTATATTATTTTCATATAAGAAACGCTGTTTCTATAAACAAAGAAACAAATCTGCCTTTATAATTCATTTTTAGACAATATCACAGATAAATAGTATTGACATCTACTTACAAGATTCTGTATACCAAAAATTCGATGATTTGGGGTTTCTAGTGTTAGTTACTTATACTTTCTTTTTGTAAGCATAAAGTGAAATTATTAAACAGGTAATAATCTTGAAAATGAAAAAAATTCACAAGGGTTTTTAAATCTCAAAACTGTTATAAAAAAAAAAAAAGAAAAGGTGTAGGTGTAATTTTTAAACGAGTCAAGTCTTTGTTAGCAGTGATACACGAAAGTAAATCACTGAGTTTACTATGTTCACTTTACTTTCTACCGAAAACTTTACGCATGATATTACTAAACTAAACTTTTATTAATCTAAAAGGAAATTAGATAAAAAATCATCTAAACATTTTTGTGATGATCTTTTTATTCAAAGACAAAGGGGGCGTACCCTCACATGATGACTCATGGGTTAAAATGGACAAGGGCTAAGGAAAAAAATGATAAAAATATTGAAGACTTTTCTTTTTCTTTCAAAGTAATTAGGAACGAATAGCAATTTAGTACAGGAATAAAAATGTAATTTTAAAAATCTGGTGAAAAGGAGGTGAAACCCGAACAAACGAAAGATCAACAAGAAAATTGAAAAGAAACCGTAAAAATATTTCCATTTTTCATGGACATAAACTTATGAATTTCAAATAAGTACACTGAATAATAAATTCATTAAATATGTATTCACATTAAAAAATATTTATATCAGATGCTAATAAAAGTGAAAATTATGAGTGAAAGAAATACACTTGAAAGACTAAAGATGCAGTTTAATCATACGATGTACGAACAACAAATAATACGGTTTTGGAAAAGAAATGGTTATTTAAATATAAACGATTAGCAGAATAAAATATACAGTACACTCTTAATTACTTTTCTTCGGAAATAACAATCCAGAATATATTTACAAAAAAAACATATCAATCATTTTGGTTTTTTTTTTTCAAAGACTCACCTGTACAACAATTATCCCAACATAAATAACACACTTGTTAACTTAGCCACTCTGCACTTCCGCTGTGGAGGCGGTGAAAGAATTATAAAATTTCCCGTTTAAAATTTATTCCGGGTTCTACTTGGGGATTAAAAAGCGCATGAAGATAGTTTCAACAAACACGTTTAAGTATCCAGCATGACAAAATAGATTTGTGTATATGTGTTGAATTCTTTTTTAAAGTATTTAATGAGCATCAAATTCTATAACTAACTTTTTTTCTCGAATTAGACAATCAAAATGTGTAGTAAGTAAAATGTAAAGACTGGTAGTTTTGTGTGTATGTAATTACCCACCCCATCTGCCATGGTGTGAAGCTGGTTTGAACACAGAATTTTCCTTTTCCGAGACTCGTTGTCAAACTAAAGCTAAAAAACTCAGTTTGTCCAATTATTTACCCGTAGTTGGATGAAGGAGAGATGATTTCATGCCTTTTTCAAGGGCTTCAGCGTAAAGTGAGACACAAATAGCCTCATTCAGAATTTGAACTCGAATCAGTGATTTCAATTCATACAACGATAACCGTTACGCTAAGCGTATTCAACAAACGGGACAATTATAAAAATCTATTTCAAACTAAAGAATAAGACTGACCACGACGTGGCAAATTAACGGCAACTGTGGCGCTTTCAGAGTAGATAAGTGGACCTAGACAATAAGGCACCAAGATTTGTCCCCCACCATTTTATCCGACAGTAATTCCTAAATTTCAGTGCGGGCTAGGACGCCGGCCTGTGAAGCAGTAAAAACAAAGCTAGCAGAAAGGTAATTGTTACTCGCTCCTTTAACCGTTAAAATGTTTCTAAATTGGAAAGAAGCTATCCGAGAAATTCAACTAAAAGTCCACGAAATTGAAAATTCACTTAAATTCAAGTGAATAATGATATAGTAAAATGCATCAAATCTCTTCTAATTTATCCACTTAACCCTTCACACACCTAACTACTAAAACATACAAAACACAGACCCATAGACATCGACACTGTAAAAGAAAATAACAGCTACCGGATATTGACCCAACAACGGCCAGTGTCAAACTGAGAAAATCATGGCTTCTGCGCATAGGCTCCGCGCATAGTCTATCCAAAATCCCCAGAAAATTCTCAGTTAAAAAAAAATATCTATTTTTCAATCAATCATATTTTTTTCCTCAAGTAGTATTTTCTGGAGCCGGTGTTTGAAATCGGGAACACATAAATAGGCCAAACAGAGGCCAAACGCGATTTGAATTGTCGACCGTCCCGAGAGCGTCACCTGACAACAGTGTCCGACCAGATCAAAGCAACCGTTTGTCGCCGAATAGACAACTTCTCGCCAGCCGGCTAGATATTTCATCCGCTTGTTTATTTTATTTATTCAATAAACAAAATAAACTAAATCTTCTCGTCAGTTTTAATTTTCTTGCGACCACACGCTTGTATATAACAATAATAAAACCCAAGAATTCGACTGAAAGTCAACAGAAAACTCAACTAAAATTAAACGAAATCGGAAAAATCAACCAAAAGTTCAACGAAACCACAAAATACTAAAATTAAAAGAACTTTGTTTACCGGATACTCTTTCAGATAAGCTCCTGCAAATCACAACAAATTTGCGACATTTTCTATCTTTTCTTTTGTTTCTCTTATATAAAATTTTTCTAAAACTTTGTTGTCTGTATAATCTTTTGAATCAGTATCCGAACTAGAAAACTGCGGAATATACTGTTTGAAATTACCCATTAAAGCCCTGCTAAAATATTTTTTCCCTATATTGAAAATTTGGTAGTTTATCTATATATTGCGGAATTTTTATTGTTATTTTCCTTTAAAATACGCGTACACAAAAATCAGACAAAATAACCCAAATCCGAGTGAGCAAAGTAATTTTGGATTTTGACTGCTCTAACTTCTCTTCATTTGTTGCAATGGAAGAGGTGCGACAGCAGGGTTGGAACTCCTGGGATTATGTTCGCTTGTTTTATTGCATTTATGAGGCACGATAAAGGTTTTGGTGGTTGTAGTGAATATTTTAGGGAAATTCTGATTCCTTTGAGGGGTTAGTTTGGCTGAAGGTCAGGGGCTATGGGCAAGGCTGTTTTGCCGTTAGATATCTGACTCCATATTTTGGTTATTTTATTTTATGTTACCCCCAGGTTGGTTAGTCGGTGTAATGCCTTGCCCAAGAAAGTCCCAAAAAGAATTATACGAAAGAAAAGACAGCAACAGATAAAAGACGAAGACGCTTCTTTTATACTTTCCTTTATTTACTGGGTTCAACAACCATTCCGTGGATGAGGGAGTTTTTCCTGAATACATTGAAATGGTTCAATCCCCCAGTTAAGGTGTCAAAAATACGTTAATTCGTTTCATGTATGTAGGTGTCCGCATTTGGTATTTCGGGTCTCCATGAGGGTTAGTTTTCTTTTGGAAGTTTTGTCAAAGTCCGGTAAGGGTTAGTTTATAGTTCAGTAGTGGGTCTTGTATATTTCAGCATAATGTTGACCGAGAGAGGGCTACTACTGGGTGAAAGGGACTAACCGATGCTACGTCCAAAGACGTATGCGTGGTGCCCAAACACCAGACAGCAAAATGGTGTTGTTGGTTCGACGGGCACTGCCTGGAAGATAAAGAATGCTTGGTCCCCTTTGTCAAGAGGAAATGCTTTTTTCTTTTACGCATGCGTTATCTCCTTTTCCTGTTAGGGACCTCTGGGAGTTTCTGTAAATTTAATAGTTTTCTTTTTCTTTTTTTTTTAATTTAATTTTAAATTTTTTAAATTTATTTATTCGTTCCCCACAACTTTTTTTTCTTCTTGTCCTGTTCACAGGTTACTTCTTTTTTTAATTTTTTTTTAAAATTTCGAAGCTGTAAAGGAATTAAGGACGGAAAAAAACAAAACAAGGATAACATTTAACTTAATTTTTATTTTTGGGTTCACGGCCATTATGTGGTGTGAGTGTTTTCCTGAATGATTAGAAATAGTTGTGCTTCTCCAGACAAGGCATTTGAAGAATATCATGGAATCATCTTTGGCAAATTATAAGTTTGATAGTCCACTACATGTCTCTATGCTCTGTGGGTACGTTTAGCAGAGGCTGGTACAAGCAGAAGACACAATGCGCTGCTAGGCCTTCGGGCATTAGCAGGTGCTTGCGTTCCCATTAGCAGCCGAGAGAAACAGGTGGGTCCATTTCAGTCGAGATGGTAAAGGCTTCTGAGAAAGAGTTTCTTTCGGGCGCCAGGAAGCCCTTTTTTTAGGCGTTCACCGATTTCGCTCCCTGTCAGAGGCCTCCTGGAAAACCGTTACATTTGCATTTATTTATTTTATTTTATTTATATTACTGGCTTGTTCACAAATGTAAACAGATCGGATTACTCACCTCCCTAAAAACAGTACATTCGGCTACGACCCTGATCAGCCAACACCAACTACTCACATCGATAATCTAGCTGCCGCTTTACGACTTCGACCAACACCAGCTACGCGCATCGATAATCTAGCTGCCGCTTTACGACTTCGACCAACACCAGCTACTCGCACCGATCATCAAGTTGCCGCTCTACGACTTCGACCATACCAGCTACCGACATCAACCATCTAGCTGACGACTACAACATCTATCCACGAACTTATATCTATTCTGGTAAACTCGACGAATAAATTGTCGTATTTGTTATACAGTTATTTCGCCTTTTTCTTTCCTTCATTGTTCTTTTGGCTGTCATTACTCGTATGCTTAACTAAAACAGCTTGCGGGGTAGACGTGCTCATCGGCTCCACAACAAATGTTTTCCTGAAACAGTCAAAATAGCCCTTCTTTCCCAGATAAGTTTGAGGGTCCGTCACGTGTCTCTGTGTTCAGTGGGTACGTTCAGCAGAAGCTACTCCTAGCAGAAGACACAACGCGATGCTAAGTTCCCACTGACAGCCGAGAGAAAAAGGTGCGTCGGTCCAAGTCTAAGTGGTATAAGGTATTGGAAATTTATTGCTTTTCAGGATGGTACATTGTGTGTCCCTTTTATTATTATTATTATTATTATTATTATTATTATTATTATTATTATTATTATTGTTTACTCATTAGAGTTTTTCACACCAGCGTAAGCTAATGGTCTTTCACTGGAGATTGAGTAACAGCAAGTCGTCTCAAGTCTCTAGGACTCTTCTCAGTATTCTGGCCGTTTTCAATAATGCTGTTGTTTGGATGGTCTCCACTCGGCCGCCAACTTCCAAATTTCCTTCAGGTAAAATCCCTAAATATGGGTAAAATAGTAAGACTGACCGGGTTCTTAAGCCTTGGGACGCCAACCAGTGTTGGAGTAGGGAAACTTTGAAATCAAACGAACTGTCATCATCACCATCATCATGTCGTGCCACTAGCACGGATATCCCTGACCCTCTCTCGCCACTTTTCCCTATCGTTCATCGCCTCTGGCAGGTCTTCAGGGCTACATCCCGTATCCTCACATAGCTGCTGAATGTATGTTCGTGTTGGTCGTCCTGCTTTTGCCCGGCCATATGTGGGGGTTCATAGGAGTACATCTCTTATGAGCTCGTCCCTGCTTCTCCAGCAGTGTCCTGCATGTCTGGTTCGTCTAACTTGGATAGTTTTCGTGATGGGAGGCAATTGACCTTGTATCGCATCCTCTTCGTTGCAGTTCAGTTGGGTCAATACATACTTTTCTTCGGGATGTCTTAGAAGTCTGAGTTAAATTCTTTCTCCACCATACGGTGTGAAAGGTTTGGCAGTGACCTAATTCCTAACTGTCCTTACACATCTCTAATAAGAGCCGACAACTTCCCTTCTTTTTGGACCACACAAATATTGTCTCATTAGTATCAACTTTATCTCAATTAAACGATAAAGTATTTATTTATTTTTTTTTACATCTTGGCTTTCAGTCCATTTACTACCGAGGATACATTTGTCACGTGGTCAACCAGTAATGACGTCGATTCCGCTGACTTTTAGAAATTAATGACGTGACATAGGAGAAAGGAAAAGATGAGAAAGGTGTTATATTCTGAGTTGTGGGCGAGAAATGCGTATGGTTGCAAAACAAAGAACGTATAGATACTCACAATAACACAGTAATGATGTTATAGAAATTTTTTATAGATAGATTAAGTACAGAGAGTAGAACGGAGAAATACATTCACAGTCAAAGAATGAATTCAGTGGCAGTAGCTACAAAGTTCATGTACTGTACTTGTCTCGTGGTGAAGGGATGGTTTTCTCGGAATTAGGATACGTTGGTAGCTGCGGAGAGCGTTTGATGTATCGGATGACAGGCGCCAGACGGGGTGAAGAATCCTTAACACGGGTCGTGTGAGGGAACAAGTCTGTGGTGTAGGAACGCAACTGAACTGATGATTGTTTGGTCCGTCTATTTATACGTTTTCTGTAGGCTCAGAACGGCAATTTTTGTGCCCCGCGGGAAGCGTTCCGATTGGATATTTATTAATGTATTTTTTTTTTTGTTAATTCATCGCAAACGGAAATTCTGCGCGGAGCCTATGCGTGAGCGACTAACTTTTCATTTTTAGTTGAGAACTCGAAGTGTTAACTTCCGTTTCTTTTTTCTTTTCTTCTTTTCTTTCTTTTTGTTTTTTCAAATCAAGGCAAGATCTCGTCTTGTAACAAAGGCAAGAAATACAAGAAAATTACTTGAGTGTAAGCTGCGAGCGAGTTGATGAAGTCTGGTCGATTCGAGCGGTGTCGTTTGCTTGTGGACTGGTTTCGCGTGTTTACCAGTTTGTAGGCGAGAGGAATACGACCTAAGATGCTTCTCTGCTAACTCAGAATCCATCAGATTTTGGGTAGGATAACTTCTTTAATTTCCATGAACAATGAAATAGGTCATTATACGACCAAGAGAAAGTTGCAGATTTTACTTGTTATATGCAACAGTAAGAAAATACATCCGAGATAATTAATTGTCTCAGAAATAGTTTTCGTTTTGTTATATAACAGAAATCTCTTCTGATTTACAAATATATTTCAAACCCACTCACCAACAAACTGAATAGATAAATAAATAAAAACACGACGAGCATACGTTTCACTTGAAAAAAAAAAAGT
Source organism: Sepioteuthis lessoniana (assembly GCA_963585895.1). Lineage (NCBI taxonomy): Eukaryota > Metazoa > Mollusca > Cephalopoda > Myopsida > Loliginidae > Sepioteuthis > Sepioteuthis lessoniana. The sequence goes on along the minus strand of OY757921.1, from coordinate 19,810,973 downwards.
AACATTCAACGGATGTTGTCTGGACGATGACTTATAACAAATGAATAAAACAGGTCGCTGCGCAGGTAGGTTCTGCGCATCCATCAGGTAAAAATAAATTCACAATCATGAACTCCCCATCCCCAATTTTTCGGAGCCGATTTGATCCTAAACTTGGCTATAAAACGGTCAACAAAACATCACAAAGCCAGTCGACACCCTGACTGCTATCTGAGAGAATTGGCACGCGTCACATTTCGAAAGAGATCAAAAATCGCTGAAGCTCTACCAACCCACACCCCAATCAACACACCACACAATCAAGTCTCCAGCATTTCCACCACAAGACCTAGACTGCTCATAGCCTACCGATCCACGCCACACTAGTGCCAAGCCAGCCAAAAACAAAAGCCACGCACCTCCAGACCCTTATCTTATCTTCCGACTTCTATTTATTTAAAATAAACGAAATTAAATTCAATCCCCTCGTCCATTGTCTCTTGCAACCGTACATTTGTCTATAACAGTTTTATAGTGGAAGATTCTAATCGCTGACGAAATTGGCGATACTGATACCTAAGATTCGTTTTCGGCTTGCAGTGGAAAATTCGATTCACTGACGTGAAGCTGGGAGGTGGGCAGCCCTTGGTTGAGAACTTGCTCTGTATCAGGCTCCCGTGAAAGAAAACGAGGAAGCAGGGTTCTGAATATGTGTATTGTAACGTGATGTCAGTCATAGCAGTCCTCTGTGTGTCTCTGTCTCTTTAATTTAATTGTGATATGATCTGATCTCAACGACATCCATGCACATTATCAGCAGTCAAATCAATATTTAGAAATCAGCCCCCAGAGATTCATTTTTGTTTTATGCACCTAGACTGGTAGGTGGTTGATCTTATGGATGGATGAAAGTAAATGCCCTCCTGCTCAAGATATGTTGAGTTATTTTTCTTAAGTATTTAGATATGTCGCTAAAGCAACTGATTGTATAGCCACCTAGAGGTCGTCGTCGAAGACATTCTACAAGCAAAGGCAGGTAATCACATTATTTATTTGAAATAAACATGACAATAAAACTAATTCAATAAAGCATTCACCCACAACACACACACACACACACACACACACATATATATATCAGGATCTAGCGTTGAATTACCCACAAGGATTGATATGCCATAAAACACCAACCCAACCCCAAACCCAAGAAAAAGTAAAGTTGGTGACCTTAGTCGAGCGTGACCCGAAGGCTCCTTTTCAATTGCTACTACACTGAGGTGTAGAGGAGGGCGTTACTCCATTCCCCGGATTGCTCCATTTTACCCTTGACCCTTACCTTATAATGCTGTGTGTTAAGCAAGGCGGCATCAAGTACCGTTTTTGAGTTTTAGTATGACTCAACCTGAGATTGAACCCCGGTCTCCCAGACCATTGGCGAACACTCTGCTAATTACCCCAAACTCAACCTAAAATATTTTGGCGAAGTTCGTCTTGTGCAATGTGCTAACGAGGCAAAGCAGGATTGTGTATATACCAATAATTCAATAAAATTTTAATCATTCATTCAATTGTCTTCGTTACTTTCATGCTTTTAAAAAGCGCGTAATATCTAAAATTTTTTATCATAAAGCCTTATGTTTTGGTCAACAGAAAAGTATTCAGTGCTTTGAAGTTCAACATTTCAGTTTTATACAAGACAATACATTAAATAGAATTAATCCAGTGAATTTTTTTTTATTTTACTGAGTAAAGATATTATAATTGGTGGTTTGTGTAGTTATCATTAATATTTAAAAAAAAGTGTCTTTCTTTACCCGAAAGGCAGTAATGACATTGAAGATTAAAATGCTAAAAATTAGCTTCGGGTCCATTCATGTAAATCTTAATCATGATTACTTGCAAAAATGATTCTATTTAAAATTTTAACATGTAGATTTGCTTTTCTAGACATTTCAGTATGTTTTAATCAGATGAAAAGCAAACAAACCACCGTATCAAAATAATCGTCTTGCAATATTCTCATACAATCTTAAAACGATATTTAAACATTTCTGTTAGTATATCCATTGATTGGATCCTTTGTGGTTTCGTCAGAAAAACAACCTTGGATCTCACATTATGCAAATCTAAACAATTTATTTATACCGAGGCGTGTCCATGGGTACATGTGACAACCTGAAAATTCATCTAAAAGTTATTTGAACAATAAAGACGAGCTTTTTTTTACCTATGGTTTGGTTTCTTTGTTTTAAGGGCATATCAACCTTCGTAGGTTATTTAATGCCAAAGCTATTCTCCTAGAAGAACAGTAGTGGTGCAATTTAACCCATAGCAGGGAGGATAAGGGGGTTGATACCTTTTCTCAAGGGTATTTGCCCGAAAGTGAACGCAATAGCGCGACTGGAGTACGAACTCGCATACTACGATTCCGCAGTCAATCGCTTTATCCATTACACCACGAAGACACCCTTTTTTACCTATCTTCTTTGAACAGTAAAGATACTGTCTCTCGCCTCGTCTTTATACAGTCAAGCCAACATGCCTGTGAATATGTTATTGTACAGCTTCAAGTAAGCCTTTTTCCATTTTTGTATCCTTTTCACGTATAGAATAATATGGACATATTTTATCTGTTGGGATATGTTTGTTCATTCTTGCCAATATGTATATCGTGTAAGTATTAAATGCCACGCTCTGAGTAAGTTAACTTATCGTGTATTTCCTGTTATTCAGTCTTAGTTTATCATGTAAATATCAATGCTAATATGGGACTTTGGTGAACAGGGACTTGATTAAATATCTTTTCTACTTCTCAGCACCCTGGTAATACTACGCCTGGACAATTTTGTACAATCCCGTAAAATGATATTTCACCCATTTTCTTCCCTAGTCGGCTGGGGCTGTAGAATACACTGACTGCTTCTCTACAGAGGGGTAAGACCTCCCCCAACGAGTGTTCTGGATGTGACACTAGACAATCTGATGGTGAGGTTCCAGTGATGCTGAAATTTTGAGGAATGCTGAGTACCTCTTCATTGCCATTGTTCCCAGGTCCACTCTGGCCCGGAGTGGTAGCACTTGATAGGGAAAATGGGCCCCTCGGAACTTGATGAATATTCCAACTACATTCTACCGAGACACCCACAGGGTTGTAGTTTCGCAGAAACAGTGGAGACCTTAAAATAGATTTTTAGTGAGCACACCTCATTCTTCAATGCTAGGTTCAGCTGCCGAAATATCATAAAATGTGTAACAGTTGATTTCACATTTGCAGGCACCGTTAAGAAAGAAGGTGAACAGTTTAAAATTTCGTCCATCACAGACAAACAGTTCACATGCTTGATTTTTGTTAGTGGGTTGAGATCTGCCAGGTATAGGGATGTCCGCACAAGAATTTTATCAAAAATAGAACAAAATCTGGAGATGACTCTACAGCAAGCTGCAAAGGAATGTCTGTGTCTGGTGAATCTGAAGCATTGTTCAAGATATGGTACAACAGTCAGTACTCGCAACAACATCCACAATTAACACCATTCAAGGACAGCAGTACTCAACATCACCTAGCTCAACACAAAAGAAACCTCCCTTCACAAGCTGGAATTATGCTGGCTGGCATTTTGCTAGAAAATGTCTATTCAAAACACACCGCTGTCGTGAATGCAACCAGCAAGGACACAAAGAAGGATTCTGCACCCCACCGATGCACAAAACAACAAATAAGCGACCACATAACAAACGCAGACTGAAAAGAAAACACACATACAAGCAGTCTGGTAGTAACTTTTCTCCCTAACTTAAAGTCAAACCGGAAATATGCGTCAGTAAAACTGAACAGCCATCCAGTTCGTTTGCAAATAGACACTGCCTCGGACAGCCTTCACTATAAGACATGTAGTGTGGAGCGCTTCAGGTGATTGTGTCCATATCACAGGGGAATTGCCAGCTATAATTAAGATTGAAAATCAGAGTGCCATTACAGACCAAACCGAAGAAATACTAAAGCGTTTTTCTCCTGTTTTTATAAGTAACCTGGGACGCTGCACTAAAGCCGAAGCCACACTGGTACTGAAACCTGTTTTCCGACCCAAACGACCGGTACCATATGTAGCACTGCCACTAGAGGACAGGAAACTAAAACGCCTGGAGGAAATGAAGGTCATCCCACCATTAACATATTCACAGTGGGCAGCAGCCATTGTGATAGTTAAAAAAGCCGATAGCTCAATCCGGTTATGTGTTGATTTTTCAACTGGTCTCAACGCAGCACTGGATGATCCCCAATACTCACTGCCGATTCCAGAGGATATCTTCCCCAACACTCAATGGTGGCACCTATTTTGTTTCGCTAGACTTCTCAGGAGCCCATTTACAAGTCGAGGTTTCTGCAGCCTCCAAGGAACTGCTGACAATAAATACACACCGCGGTTTATTTCAATACGCACGGTTACCCTTTGGAGTAAAAACAGCTTCCGCTATATCCCAGCAGATCATGGATACTATATTAAATGAAGTAGAGGGTGCAGCTGCATACCTAGATGACATCATTGTTGTCGGCCAATCAAAACAGGATTTGACAGAACTGACCATTAAAGTTCTGACACGCATTCAAAACTTTGGTTTTCATCTTCGACCTGAAAAGTGTTATTTTTACTTGCAGGCAATTAATTACCTGGGATTCATTTTCGACCGCTATAGTCGCCGTCCAGATCCAGCTTATGTGGCAACTATTCAACGCATGCCACCCCATCAGATGTAAGCAGTTTATGCTCATTTCTTAGATTGGTGAGCCACTAGGGAAGTTTCCTACCTTCACTACACCAAATTAAGGCTCCACTCAACAAACTATTAACCAAAGACATCACATCGACCTGGCCTGTAGATTGTCGACAATCTTTCGAAAATATTAAAGTCTTTCTCAATTTGGACCTGCTACTCACATATTTTGACCCAACTCAGAAAATAGTAGTAGCAGCTGATGCCTCAAGTCATGGTGTGGGAGCAGTGATTTCTCACATTTTTGTTGACAAATAAGAAAAGGCTATCATGCATGCAATCAGAACCCTGATACCCGTTGAACGCAGCTACAGCCAAATAGAAAAGGAAGCACTTGTGCTGATTTTTATAGTGAAGAAATTTCACAAGATGTTATTCGGGTGCCGCTTTACACTCTTGACATACCACAAGCCATTATTGTCAATATTTGGCTCGAAAAAGGGAATTCCAGTGTACTCAGCTATTCGACTACAACGCTGGGCAATCATTTTATTGGGTTACGATTTCGACATACAGTACCGCAAGACTACAGAATTTGGTCAAGCTGATGTCTTGTCACGCCTCATCAGTTCCAGATGACGACACCATCATCACTGTCATCAACATAGAGGGCGATGTTCAGCACGCACTCACTGATTGTATCCGAACAATTCATGTGATAAGAGTGGATATTAAAGGTGAAACTCAGCGCGACCCAATGATACAAAAAGTCCGCAAGTTTTTCAGACATTCATGGCCCCCTGATCTCGCAGGAGACCGTCAACAGTTTAAGCAGCGCAGTGATTCTTTGTCCGTCATCGATGAGTGTGATGTTTGAGGATTGTGTCGGGGTTCTGTTGTGATGCTGACCAAAGAAAGACACGGGGAATACAAAAGGTTTGGTAGAAAACATATATAATAAAGTAACAGAAACAAGATGCAAGTGAACCTTGTTAAACAGTAGTTAGTTGGTAGAAAGCTGAGAGTCCAGTGTGGTAGTGACTATTTGTCCACTACGCAAATGGTATCACACGTAATTGTATCACGTTGATTGGTGCACTCTCCTGACGCTCTCGTTGACGTGTATTTATGGAGGAGGGCGAGTCCATTATGTAGGGAGTACAACAGGTTCCCACGAAACTCAGGAAAGCTGTTCTTAAACAACTACACGCAGGACATCCTGGTATCAACCGAATGAAAGTCATAGCTCGCAATGTAGTGTACTGGCCCAATGTGGACTCTGACATCGAAAAGACAGTCAAGAGTTGTGTCCCTTGCATGGAAGTACAGGAAAATCAACCGCAGAATGTGGACTCATACAAGACATATCCAGAACAACAATGGTCCAAGGTACATGTGGATTTTGCAGGCCCTATTAATGGCCGGAGTTTTCTAATAGTTGTGAATGCCCGCTCCAAATGTCGAGAGATTTTCCCAATGAAAAATACTGACACCCATTCAACCATTACCATCAACATGGCCTGTCTGAGACTAATATCTCGTGCAATAGAACACAATTCACATCTGAACCGTCCCGTCATTTCTGCAGGTCAAGTTGCATAACACATACTCGTGCTCCACCCTACCACCCACAATCTAATTTTCAAGCAAAACGTTTTATGGACACATCTAAACGTGCTCTGCTCAAAGCAAAGGGGCATGGAACAACAACAGAGGAGATACTACAAACATTTCTCCTCTCGTACCCCACAACATCAAATAGCGCAGTAAAAATGGCATGTCACCAGCAGAGGCACTCATGGGACAAAAGCTTCGTACCACACTGGACGCTTTACGTCTACATAAACAACAATAAAGGCAAGACACTTGGGATAACAAAGGACAAACTTTCACAGTAGGCATACCAGTTTTCGCAAGAAACTTCAGGCCTGGACAGCCAAACTGGGCACCAGGTACCGTCTCGAAAAGGAAAGTTTGTTTATAACGTTCAAGTTGGAGAGCGACTCTGGGCACGGCATAAAAACCAATTACGTCCTAGATATACCAAGAACAACATACTTGACAACATGCCAACTATCCCACTGGACTTTCTAATGGACACATTTGATTTACCATCTCCATCACTTCCCGTGCAGACAAATGCAAATGGGAGTAGACCAAGAGCACGAGGAAAATAGCCAAAGCGAAATCGCACAAATGTGCAGCACCTGCAAATTAAACCCAAGTGTGCACGCTATTGTTAATTATTAAAAAAAAGGTGGTGCCCCGTGGTGTAATGGTTATCGTCGTAGGAAATGGACACGGTGACTCGAGTTCAAATCCTGGACGAGACTGATCGCATTTCACATAGCACTAATACCCTTGGGAAAGGTATGAATCCAATTATTCTCCTTCCAGCTATGGGTAAATAGTAGGACAGACTGGGTCCTTCAGCCTTGGTGAGGCAACTAGTCTAGGAGAAGGAAAACTCTGAATTCAAACCTGTTAAACTCCGCTTAAAAACTGACCTTGTGTCATATCCTGCCCGAGCGGAGGGGTTGGTAAATATGATTATTAAAAACAGGTGTTAGGTGTAGCATAACGAACAAAAATATAGAGTTGCTCCTCTTTGAATTGTGAGGAAACAGTACTTTCCTTGACAGTTACTTTTTTCTGGTGACAACACCGGAAAAGGATGGCAGCCATGACAGATGCGGTGACGACACATTGACATCATTTGGTCGTAACAAGACTTGAGCTAAGAGACTGTTTTTGGGTGGAAGCATTTCTCTACCCTACTTTAAATAAACCCTTGTTAAATTACTAGCACACAGGTCCGTGATTTTATTCAGTGTTCTTGAATTATTTGTACGTAAAAACGTAATATAACTTTCGCCAATGGCCCGGGAGACCTGGGTTCAATCCAAAGTCAAGTCAAACCAAAGACTCGAAAAATGATACTTGATGCCGCCTTGCTTAACACTCAGCCTTATAAGGTACGGATCAAGGGTAAAGTGGAACAATCCAGGGACAGGAGTAGCACCCCCCTACACCTTGGTGTAGTAGCTATCGAAAAGGGAGCCTTCCGATCACCCTTGACTACAGTTTCCAACTTTACTTACCGTTTTTTCAATATCCTTGTCCATTCTAGGTCAATATGTATGGCTACGCATTAGTGACTTCATTTTTGTCATGCGTGGATGACCTTATATGAAATTCTCTCAGGATTTTCTTTTGCAGTGTATGGGGTATTACCACTCTATCTGCATATAATAGTACTTGCTCGCAGATAGAATAAGATGATACTCTTGACCCTTTTTTCTGTCTTTCAATCAGCCATACCTGTTTCTTCATTTTTTAATAAATTCGTCTTTCTCAGCAGCTTTAAAAAAAAATATCTTCTTGTGTCACAAGTAACTACCGAATTGTATTGCGTAACAATACGATAATTCTTTTTCATCCTTTAAGGCGGCTATTACGGTATCTTCTAACGGTTCTGAAAATTTTGGGATCAATCTCGACAAACCGTCGGCGTGTCCTAGTTTTTTCGATGATTGGAATTCCATCTTAAAGTTGTAATTCAACAAGATCATTCCCTGGCGCTATAACATCTTGGCGATGTGCATGAGTATACCCTTTTTTGATCCTATGATTGTTAATAATGGTTCATGATTTGTCTGTAAAGTGAATTTCCTCCCACGTATAAACCCGAGAAATTTCTTAATCGCGTAGATTATAGCCAGGCTTTCTTTCTCAATTTGGCTATAATTTCTTTCTGCAGGAAGTAGGGTTCTGGACGCATGGGCTTTGTAGTTCCATCTTTAAACTTGTGAAGAACTACCACTCCGATCTCATAATTGCTAGCGTTGGATGCTACAGTTATCTCTTTTTAAGTGTCAAAATGAGCTAGCGATAAATCGGCTAACAGAATACTTTTTTAATTTCTTCGCATTCTTTTGATCAAATCCATTTTGCACCCTTTTTCAATAAGTCATCCAATTGTGCTCTAAGATCATACCTTTTGGGAATGTAGATACTATAATAGCTAGCCAAGCCTAAAAACGCTTGAAGATTAGTGACATTTTTTGGTAATGGCATATATTTAATGGCTTCGGCCTTTTCCGAGTTCGATCTTCTACCGTTCTCGATAATTATTTGACCCAGATATTTTATCTGCTTCATGAAGAACTCGCATTTCCCTGAATCTAGCTTGAAGCACAACTCATCCGTCTTATGGAACACTGCCTTGATATGATTTTTGCGCTGTTCGCTATTTTCACACCTAAACAGGATGTCATCTTGATACGCTGTGGCAAATGCTAGTCCAGCAAACATAGTGTCCATTACTTGTTGGAACAAGCTGGTGTCGCATATTGAACCGCTGGACAAACAATGAAGGAGTCGTTGATATATAAAAATGTGATTTATATTTTATTCTTCGACGGCGACGATTGTGTGTTGTAGGAATACAGTCAGAGAAAGTTCGCACATATCTTTCTTCTGTGGCGGGGACCCTTTTTTTTAAAGTAGTGCAACGCCCGGAGAACATACACGGGGAGATGACAGGTTTGCTTGAGTGACCAGCGGGTCTCTCCCTTCGCTTGAGAGACCAGCGGATCTCCCCCTTCGTTTGAGCGACCAGCAGATCTCTGCCTTTAGTCCAAAATTACAGACCTTATATTGTCTCTTCAAGTCCCATGTGGATATATGAATATCCTCTTCGCCCATGTATTTTTCTGTTTATAGCTGGTTATCGGAACTTAGATACTTCCGTTTTTCCCCCGGTAATTTGTTGATCTTATCTGCGAACGGAAATATCTGTAACTCTATCCATAGGCAATGGAAGCAACCTTTAGTTCAGAAGGTATACGATCTAGTTTGAAAAGCCCAATATGTGTTAATCGCTAATATCTTCGTGCACACTTCGTCTATTTTCACTTGTAGATATGCCTCAGACAGATCTATCTTAGAAAACGCCTTGCTACCAGTTAGCTCAGAGAAGGTAACGAGTATGTGTGGTCCTTAAGACAGTCATTCAATCCGGTTGAAAAGTCTGCACATATTCGGATCTTTTTGTTCTTTTTCTTTACATACACCGTCATCTGATACTTCAAACTATCGCCGCCGTTAGGAACGCTGCCCTTGTTTTCAAGAAAACCATCTCTTCACCACGAGACAAGTACAGTATATGAACTTTGTGACTATCACCATGAATACGTTATTTAACTATAAATATGTTTTCTCCATTCAATTCTCTTTGTTTAACCTGTTTATAAAATTTTCTATAACGTCATTACTGTGTTATCGTGATTATCTATACGTTCTTTGTTTTGCAACCATACGCATTTCTCGCCCACAACATTTATATCACATATATCAAACAATTCAGAGTATAACAACATTAAAAATTTACATTGCCAGCATAAGTCACAAAGTCTTCATTATCTTGTTTTACAATGTTTAAACATTTATATCGAGTATGAAACACACTGTCTCTTTCGTCGAAAATTCCGGACAAAATCTTTATCGTCTCCTCAGACGAGATTTCCTCCGGTTTTTTGGGCAAAATTAGGTTCGTGTATTTAGTGTTCTCCTCTGTGCCTAATTTTTGGAGTAACAGTGATTTTTTACTTCGTTTGACCATTGTTCGCATCTTTTCGTAAAAATCGTCTCGTATCTACGAAAATACGCGGGGAAAGTTATTCCATTGTCCGGGTCATACTTGAATTCTGATAACGAATTCGATATCCCTTCAGGAAAAAAAACCTGGATCCACGTTCTTCTCTTGTCCTAGGTAATACACTTTCACATAATAGTTTGGTATTTTTCGTTTGTTGTTTCTGTAATTTTATCAGTTCCTCTTGAAAAATCTTTTGTGATTTTCAAATTTTTCTTGTAGCAATTGTTGTAACTGCATGCTAACGTGTAACGCTTTGGTCAATTCAACGAGTTGTTCCATTTTTTTTAGAAAAAAATATCCACCAGAAAAAAAGAAATTAAGCACGAAAAAGATACTTTGTTATTCGACTTTATGCAAATAAATATATTAATTAGATTTAAAAAAAGTAAATGGATAAAATAGAAATAAAATAAAACCTTTAACTTAAAAAAAAAAAAAAAAAAAAAACCCTTGAGTTTTTTTTTCAGCCGACAATAGAACAAAACAAAAGACTTGTTTTCAAACAATGTTCATGCGAGAATACTTTTTTTCGAGAAAGATAGAATTTTTCGTAATGTAGCGACTCAAGTTCCAATACTGTGTTGAGTCAAGCAACACGATTTTTATTTTTATTTCACTTAACAGAAAATAGAGAAGAAAAGATTCTTACCGACGTTATTCCTTTTTAAGAAAAAAAAGAAGCTTTTCGCTATTTTCAAAAATAGTTCTTCGTGTGTCACCGTAGTAAGTGTTACCCACAAAAACTGAAATCATTTCGTTGTGTGCTTCCCTTGAGTATCTTCAACGTGAGTCTGTTCAATCCGTAATTACTATTGTTGTACGTCTTACAGTGTTTCTTGCTATGAGTTTGAATCGAATTCTTCGTCGTTACTGTTGTGTTCTTAAAAGGAATACAATCTGACAAGCCGGTACTTGTGTGGAAAGAAAAGATTAGTTCGTAGAATAAAGAAAAGGTTTTATTGCAAGTGAGATACAATAAGATAGACAAGGAATAGCGATGCATGCAATTAATTTCCGAAGCAAAGACATGTATAATGCCGTGCTCACTGTATATATAATCACTCCACGTGACTGAGACTGAGTGTAGGATATTCCATTACAACAAAGCAAGGACATGTATAATGCCGTGCTCACTGTATATATAATCACTCCACGTGACTGAGACTGGGTGTAGGATATTCCATTACAACAAAATCTACATTTTTTTTCTTTCAAGAATGCATTTGATTTCAATTCTGATTATCTATCCTATACGTTAGTTTTAACATGAATTCGATGCTACAATTACTACTTAAAAATATCTCGCTCGTTGCTTGTATACAGACTTACTTTTTCGTCATAAATTTATTTCCTTACAACACAGCTATATACTGATACAAAGAATGTTACACACAAAAAAATGTACCATTATTTTTAGCTAACAATTACTGCTATACTTCATTGCTCCTGTCTTAACCATATCGAAATAAAACATATATTCGCTCTAATTTTCTCTTTGCTAACAAGAAAATATTTTGTGCTTTTGTTTTTCAGCAAACTTTTCATTCAATTTAAAGAAATAGAAATTTAAAATTTGTTGATCGGATTTTTTATACTGTGAGTTCGTTCATGGAAGAGGCAAACGGTATTAAGACGCCGAATGTAAAAGGAGGAGTTGAGATGCTGTCGTCAGGACAGGAATTGAAATGCTGAAGATAAAAGCAGGAGTTGAAATGCTGTCGTCAAGACAGGAATAAAATGCTGAAGTCAAAACGAATTGAAAATATCCAATTTATGACAATTTACCACCGGAGAGGTTTGAATATTTTATTTTGGACTAGTCTTGTATTGGCCTCCTGATATTTGGATCTACAGACCTCCTTATTTGTGTAATGGTACATGCAGAAATCTGATCTCTTCCATAAAATAAAACTGGTATCTTTCCAAGGCTGTAGCCGTATCAGTACTACTGTATGGTTGCAACAGCTGAACTTAAACAAAGTAAGTAAAGTTGGCGGCCGTTGTCGAGAGTGACCCGAAGGCTTCCTTTTTGATAGCTACGACACCGAGGTGTAAGGGAGGGCGCTACTCCTTTCCCTGGATTGCTCCACTTTACCCTTGATCCGTGCCTTATAATGCTGAGTGTTAAGCAAGGAAGCACCTAGTACCATTTTTGAGTCATTGGTATGACTCGACCTGGGATTGACCCCAGGTCTCCCGGGCCATTGGTGAACACTCTAACCATTATGCCAATGGTCGGTAGGTAAAAAAGCTAGACGGGAACTGTACAAAGATGCTACGCGTGGTTTTAAACGAATCTTGGTAGCAGCGCTTTACTAAACACCATCTGAACGACCATTTACTTCCCATCTTACAAACTATCCAAGTAAGATGAGCAAAATATCCTAAGCACTACCGAGCACTACTGTAATAATAAGGACGAACTAACCAGGCCATTGGTCTAATGAGTAGAGTGTTTACTAATGGTACATGAGATCAGGGTTCAATCCCTGGTCGAGTCATACCAAAAATTCAAAAAAATGGTACTTGATGCCGCCTTGCTTAACACTTAGCATTATAAGGTAAGGATCAAGGTAAAAGGGAGCAATCCAGGGAATGGAGTAGCACTTTCCACTACACCTCAGTGTAGTAGCTATTGAAAAAGGAGCCTTCGGGTCACCCTCGATTAAGGTTATGGGATACACATTTTTTCTAGTCTTAAAATAAGCAATAAAAACATACTTAAGAACATTCTAGAAATTTAGGATCAAAACTGCATAAGCATTTAAGTTACATTTTTATATTTTTCAACCAATCAGCTAAAAATATAGAATAGAACATTCTAGAAAAATAGGATCGGAAGTCAACTAACAGAAAATATTTAGGCTCGAAAATAAAATAGTAAAATACAAATCTGATTGGTCAATAAATGTCTACGCGCCAAAATTTAAGGACGATTCTTTGATCCACTATTACGGTATAAATAACACACAAACAAAGACTAAACCACAAGCAACTAAGCCAGTAATGCAGTAGCCGATACTGTGTCCGGCAAATTCCTTTCTTTCATGAACTAAAGTTCATGACCTAGCTTCAGATGGCCGCGAATCACATTCAAAAGAAAAACCCGACAAACTTTCTTTCATCAACGCGACACGCTGTCGCCACAATCATAAAACAAGACATGGACTTAATGTAAGTAAGAACGACTTATTTACGGACTCCGTTAACATACACACACCTTTAAACAAATTCATTTTCTTCTTCCCAAACTTTATTTTCCAACAGGCCATTTACACATGTATTTTATTTGTTTTCATATTCTGTTATATGCATATTAAATTGTTTGTTGTTTAATGTTCGTTGTGTTCTATTCCATTTCTTTCACGCGATTTAAAGTTTTGTGTTGTATTTGTGGAAGAAATAATATTGGGAGCAATACCCGTAAAATACGGATGTATATCCACTGAAATAAACTAAAATATACCTACAACCCCCACAAGGTCGCCAACTTTACTTTTACTTAATAAGTACGTTATCCTATGGATACATGGACACGCCAGTGTTGATTGACCAGCAAAAATTACCTCTATTCGGATACAGGGTGCCGTCTCGAGGACTTACTAAGAACGATGGTCTACAGGGACGAATGGCGAAAGAGAGTTAAAGGAATGTGTGCTGTTGGAACGCCTTGATGATGATGATTTGATGAAATAACTCAAAATGAAAAGATGAGGGAAATATGAATGTGGTGAATGAATGCAGGTTTTACGTTAGAAGTTTTAGGAAGCATAGGATTACATGCAATACGACAGGTAGGAAGTTACACTCTATGTTGCCATAGCAACACGTTCGGGTATAAAAGTAAAGTCACGAAAATAATTCTATCTTTCTAAAAAAGCTTGCAAGTAGCAGCAAGAACACCTGCAAGTGAAAAACTATACATTACACGAGATCAATTTACGAACGTGTGTATATCACAAATGATATTGGACACAAGCAATAACAACATCAAGAAATTCTTCTCCAGTAGGTGCTTCTATAATTTCACATACAACACCTTCAGAGTCTTTTTTTTAATCAGTGATTTGTAACTATCGTATACAGTGTACATGAATTTTTCCTATACACACGTCGTTCATCTTTTAGTATCTCCTTCTTGTTTTGTTGTTTGTTGAGTCATGAATTGTCTGTGAGGGTACAGAATAAATAAATAAAAATAATGTTGCAATGCAGTCTCTCTTACAGCTGTGAATAATAAATGAAGTGAACACAATTGAAAGACTTTATAGAATGTTTTTTTTTATAGAAAAGTAAACAACTAAAGAGGGAGAACAAACATGCATGAATGCAATAAAAGAAAGAATGTCTTTTTGTTATGTTCCCTATTACACGTATGGAAAACGATACGAAAATGTGAATAAAAAGAGGAAAACGTCCTCGTGTGTGTGTGTGTGTGTGTGTGTGTGTGTGTGTTATAAATTCCTACCTCCTTATGCTCATTGAGGCCTGGAATCTGGTTAGTCGTCAAGGTGTGAGTTTCTTGAAGTTGTAGCAGAAAGAATTTCAAACTATTATTTAGTGCGGGAATTGTTTTTGCCGTTGGAGTTTTCAAATTATACATTTCATCCAATGAGAATGACCGATGCTATTCTGCCCGGGAACACCTTCCCGGGCACCATAAAAGGCAGCACTAACCATGCTCGCCCGCTCTTTTTTCCTTTCCTCCTGGCTGGCAGCAAGGTAAGACCAGCCGACACGAGAGATAACATTTCTCTCTCTAACTCGGGACGATTCCAACAGCAGACAGGGACTTCTCATCTCGAGAGAGCACACTTCAATAATTGTTCCTCGCTTAATTTAGGAGACCATTTCCTGGTCAATTATTTCTCCCTCTTAAACCAAATGGACCCCGAAGCATCTGGCTAAGTACTAAATTCCCGCACAGTCATTTACAACTGTCTTACAATCTTCTACTCACGGCACAAGGAAAAACTTCCTCTCAAGCTGTCATTAAACTACTAGATTGAAAACCATCAATATCAACGCCTTCATTATTTATTTTCCTTCTTTTAATATAACAAGAGGCAACAGAACTCCACAACGTCAACTGCCATTTATATCTAAATGGTAATATCAATTGCACCCTTGTTATAAAGTGATGCTTACAGAAAGAGAGGATTTGATTTTTCTGCTCTGTCCTTATATACCACCTTGACCATTTAAAAAAAATAAAAATGTGGACAACTAAAGAGAGAGAACAAATATGTGTGAATGCAATAAAAGGGGGAATGTCTTTGAGCAAAGTTTTCTATCGCACAAATGGAAAACTATAGGAAAATATATATGTGAATAAAAAAAGGGAAAAATCCTTTGATAAAAGTTCTCGTGTGTGTGTGTGTGTAATAAATTCCTATCTCCTTGTGTCCAATGAGGCTTGGAATCCTGCAAGTCGTCAAAGCATGAGTTTCTTGGAGTGATGCTGACGGAAAGAGACAGCATTTTATTTTTCCACCTTCTACTTGTTCACGTTCTTAGCTGGTCATTAGCAGAACTCTTTTGATAGATATAGGAGGTAATGACCTTTTGTGCCACTTAGGGCTAAATGGTAGAAATCAACGGCAAGTAAGGGAGGTAATCCCTATTATAAGAAATCTAAAAAATTGAATAAGAATTTAAAATAAAGTAAAAGGAATAAAATGATAAAAATAAAAATAAAGAAAATGAATTAACATTTTCCCTTCATGTAAGGGATTTTGGTAACCTGACTTCTGGATTGTAAATGTCCGGTTAAGGGCCATGCTCTCCTTTTATTTTTCCTGCTTTTTAAAAAATCGTATATCTGGTTTGAGTAAGGACAATTTTCTCAGTGGTTCTCGAACTCAGAGATATCGAAATTTGAAGAGATATGAAATTAGTAGCTCACAAGCACTTCAAGTTAGTGACACGTTGACTTCGCCAGATGGTTCATACAAAGAAACTGAACTGTAAATAGCGTGGTGGTATTGTTGTTTTGGTGTTTGGTGGATATTTTTCATTGTTGGATATTCTAATATGGTCTGTTAAATATTCATCTGTGTGTGCGTGTGTGTATGTAACTAACACGAATATAATGGAAAAAGATTGAATATTAAAAGTGTCCTGTAGACTATAAAATGTATGTTGACTAAGTATCAATGTAAAGAAATATAGCAATGTATTCTAGGAGGAACGTGTCTTCTTTCATGTTGGTTGTTTGTCTCTTTTGGGGTTTGACGAAATTTCTGAAGCTGTGTTCGAGGCTGGAACAAGTCTAACCAAAAAGGCAGAACAGGAAAGAAAAAGGTCTCAGAATGTATACGCACCCATGTTATGCGTATTGAGTTGTGCCTTACTAAGTGGCAAGGTCAATCTGTTTCTGGAAGTCGAAAGGAAGAGGAAGAGAGCGCTGTCTTTGGAAGTCAAAATGTGAGAGAATGAGTTTTTGGAAGACGATAGTATATATAGGTAATCCTTGTCATATGATCGGCTCCAAAAGCGCGGGATAAAATCAAAAGTGCGGACGTAGTTGTGAGCACAGATCACGTGATTTTCCTAACCAATAGGTTCTCAAGACTGATTAGTTTACCGACGTCCACCATCTTTGTTTCGAGAGCAAGTGGTATCACAGCCATTTTAAAATGTAGGAGTGTAAATCCTATAATACCACGAAAACTTTCTTCCAAGGAATGTAAAATAAAACTGAAAAGTGAAAAGAAACGGTGGGCTAGTTTTTTTAAAAATTTTTTGCTTTCTTTTCATTTTAGTAACACAAGAAACACAAGTATAGAACACATACACACGAAACCCATCGTCTTTAAATTCAACCCAATTGGTTGGGGCTATAGAATAAGTCGACTGCATCTCTGCAATGTCCTGGATATGACACTAAACTGCATCTGATAGTGAGGCTCCAGTCCTGGAGCTTTGTGGAGTACTCCTTCATTGCCACTACTACCTGGTTCACTCTGATTCGGTTTAGTTTCTTTGGTTTCTTTGTTTAATGGCATATAAACCTTTGTAGGTAATTCAATGCCAAAGCCATCCTTCTAGAAGAACAGTAGTAGTACTATTTAACCGTTAGCTGGTAGAATAAGAGGGTTCATACCCTTCCCAAGGGTATTTGTCCGAAAGTGAACGTAACAGAGAGATTGGAGTTCGAATTTGCCTATTAAGCTTCCACAGTCCATCGCTTTAACCATTACATCACGAAGACACTCTGCTTTGTGTTTGATAGCAATGCTTGAAACCATTTAACTGTCTGCTAATAGAGCTATTAGTGTTAGATAACAAAACTTGATATTATGGGGATCCAGAATAGTTTGGTCTTTTTGGAGGAAGGAATGAAGAGAAGCAGAAAGGTGCCTTTTAAATTTCAACTTTATTTTTGGGTTTTATACGGCTACTCTGTAGTGAAGAAATGTCTTCCTGGACTATTAGAGAAACGGTATTTGTCGCATGCTCCAACGAATGGGCGAGTGTGGCACAAGGCTTTTTTCAAGGTGAGTCCGAGTGCAGGGCCGTAGCCTAGACACGCTCGGAATTCCCAAAAATGCAACGGCCTCCATTGGCATTTTCTTAAATGGGGGGGGGGGTCTCATGCGCTAGGCAATAAACTTAGTTCCTCCGAAAATGGTTAGGGCCTGAGGGAACAGCCCCCTGAAGCTTGAGTAATAAGTCAGTCTCGGACACGTGACGCGAAAGCTAGGCCTCCCGGACACTCGCGTTAGGCAGCCCCGATTGACTAGCGTCTCCATAAGGTGCTATATCCGACCGCATCCATGTCGTTCCCACCCCAGCTAGCCGAAGTGTGACGGGTATGGGAGAATCAATCGCATTCCCAGACATGGCATGTAAATGTACAAGTCGTTTTCGGTGGGTCATAAGTCCAAAGTCCAGTTGGTGTTTTTAATACCGGCCGCTCCTAAAAGAGAGACACGATCTTAAGCAGAGTACGAAACTTGGGCAGACACGTGCGCTGCCTGCTAACAGCCGAGGGAAAGAAGGTCCGTCTTGTATGACAGGTAAAGCTGAAGTGAGAACGGGTTTCTTTCTAGCGCTAGTAGGTCTTATCTTTCAGGTATGCACGGCTCCTACTTCCTGTCAGAGGTTTCTGGGAAATGTTACCCTTTGAATTTATTTTATTCGTTTTTTCTTTTTATTAACTTCTATAAAACCATTAAATTATGTGAAAATAAAATTATTAATGTTAGATAGCAATTAACTGTGAGCAAACAAATGAGCTCTGTTTCATTTTAAGAATAATTTTACCAACAAACTATTAATTCAAAGATCATGTGTATAAGCTGGATTTGGAAATAAATAACCCTCAAAGGTTGATATATTATTAAAAACCTATCTGCATCTTTGAGAAGTGTCTGCATTTCTTATTCCACAGCCTCTACCATAATTCCCGTTCAAAATGATAACCACGGAATT
Organism: Sepioteuthis lessoniana; assembly: GCA_963585895.1. Classification (NCBI taxonomy): domain Eukaryota; kingdom Metazoa; phylum Mollusca; class Cephalopoda; order Myopsida; family Loliginidae; genus Sepioteuthis; species Sepioteuthis lessoniana. The sequence goes on along the minus strand of OY757921.1, from coordinate 19,792,186 downwards.
CCTTGTTTTATCATAATCACTCTTCAAAAACGGACCCTTGATCACAACAAAAACGCTTCGCACACGTCTATTTGTTTCATGGAATATTCTTCATAGATTAGATTAGAGTTTATACTCACGTCATTCAATTGAAAACAAATTTTGAAATGTGCATTTTTTTAGGAGAATGTCTGTAATTTAAATATTTTGTCCAAGAATTTGTTAAATTAAAAAAATATCCTACTCATATAAGTATAGAAAATCAACTGATATTCATTCAAAAAGAAAGTGTTAATCTTTGTTCAAAATAGGCTTGTAGCAGAAAGAAATTTAAATTTGTGGGGATTGTATGTAATTTGGTTATTTCAGTAGATGTGCATTCATACTTTACGGGTATTGCTCTCTAAATTATTCCCACCACAAATACAACACAAAACTCTACAATCGCGCGAAAGAAATGGAATAGAACACAATGAACATTAAACAACAAACAATCTAATATGCATGTAACAGAATATGAAAACAAATAAAATAAATGATGTGTAAATGGCCTTTTGGAAAATAAAGTTTGGCAAGAAGAAAATAAATTTGTTTAAAGATGTGTGTATGTTAACGGGGTCCGTAAATAAGTCGTTCTTACTTACATTAAGTCCATGTCTTGTTTTATGATTGTGGCGACAGCGTGTCGCGTTGATGAAAGAAAGTTTGTCGGGTTTTTCTTTTGTGTGTGATTCGCGGCCATCTGAAGTTAAGTCATGAACTTTAGTTGAGGAAGGAAAGGAATTTGCCGGACATAGTATCGGCTACTGCATTACTGGCTTAGTGACTTGTGGTGTTGTCTTAGTCTTCGTGTAAGTTTGTGTTTTTGGCTCCCTAACTCTGTGTTATTTATATCCTACAGGTGGATCAAAGAATCGCCCTAAAATTTTGGCGCGTAGACATTTATTGACCAATCAGATTTGTATTTTACTATTTTATTTTTCGAGCCTAAATATTTTCAGTTAGTTGACTTCCGATCCTATTTTTCTAGAATGTTCTATTCTATGTTTTTAGCTGATTGGTTGAAAAATATAAAAATGCAACTTAAATGCTAATGCGGGTTTGATCTTAAATTTCTAGAATGTTCTTAAGTATGTTTTTATTGCTTATTTTAAGACTAGAAAAAAATGTGTATCCCACAAATTTTTGTTCGGCGCGTAATTTAATTTGACCGTTAGAGTCGCCGAACATTTTCATCCAATCAGGATGACTTTTCCTATTCATCCCGAACCATATTTCCTAGCAGCACCAAAAATTGAAGAAAGCCCGCGAATCTCTCTTTCTCTCAGAAATCCTCAACGGGAACGGACGTCTTAACGTCTGTTCCTGAATAGCAGTAGCAGCATCAACCATTATGAGGAGAGCCATCTAGTTTATGGATCCCTTGGGTCTATTCTTCTAGACCAAGGGATTCTAGTTAAAAACAAATTAGATGATACACTCAAACAACTTCCTATCTTCTTTCCTTCCTACGAGACCTCGCAGCATACCAGTGTAAACACCTTTACTTCATGCTGCCATTAAAACCTTAATACAAAACCTAACGACGTCTTCGTTCTTCTCCACCACCTTTATTTTCCATCAACATTTAGCGAGGGGATAACAACCAACGAATTACCAACGCTACCAACGAATTACCAACGCAACCAACGAAATACCAACGCAACCAATGTAATACCAACAAAACCAACTTAAACCTTAAACCAAAAAACCCCCCAAAAAAACAATAATAATAATAAGGTTATCCCCATCGCTATAAATGGCGACCTTCCGGCTTGTGAGAACACGCAACCACAAATAAAAACAAATTAAATATACTACTACAAAATGGAAATTAAATATCAAAAACATAATTTCTCCTCCTACAGGCTCTAGAAGCTGTAATTTTTGTCTGTATTTTTGCCTTTATTAATCAATCGGCGCTGACAAGCTCTTTTAAAATTTCTTTGAGATTTCGCAGACGATAATATTTGACTTGCCACGCAAATTTTGAAGGGTCAAAACCCAGAATTATTTGAGAAATCTTTTCCTCCAAGATTGTTAAGAAAACATTTTTTAACCAATTAGAATAATTGATAAATCATCCATTTTTAAATATCTAATTTCGAGCTTGCCCAAAGTTTATAAATTAGCGACTGAATTGATATATCTTCAGTAGACTTATTGATTCATTCAGTAAATCTACTCAAAATTCTCAACTTTATTTCTTTTGAGTGAAAATCAAACATGCTGTTCCTTCAAGGACATTTAATTTCAACATCAATTAATTATTTGAGATTGAACGAAAATATTTTGTTTCCATAGACATGCTTATATTACTATGACATTTTCTCTCTGGCTGATGAATTTTTTAGCTGCATATGATTAAATATCAGCGCATATAATTTCTTTCTCTTCTGCATAGTGACATATTGACAAAAAGATCTTTTATTCATACAAAATATATTAATTAGATTTAGACAATGCAAGCTGGTACATTAAGTGCATGAACTTTTGATATGAATTAGAGAATAAATGTTCTCCAATATTTACGTTTCAAGAAAGAAAAATTCATGCACTTAATATCTAATATTTTCTTAGTATTTTTTTAAACATGTACATCTTCATTCATAACTTTGATTCTCTCTTATACGTATGTATATTCAGGTTTAAGAAATACTACTGGGTACTATGCAATATGTTGGGGACATGAGACACTTGCCCGTGTAGGGGTAATATGTTGTTTGTTGGTGGATATGTTACTCTCCAATTTGTAGTGGTATGTTGTTGGTGTTTATTTATTATTTCCCTTGCCATTTAAGTTTGGTCTATATTTGAAAAAGGCAAACGAGGTAAAGATGTGTGAAACGACGCGTACAAAAAGAACATTTAAAACAAAGCAGTAGAAACAAATTCAAATTTATATATCAACAATACATTCAACGAAATATTTCAAAACATTACTCGTGTTCTAATACTGTTAGTTAAATATTCCTCTCTCTGTATGTGTGTGTGTGTGTGTGTAACTAACACAAATACAACAACAAAAAAAAAGGAGTATTTAATAAAAGTGTCCTATGCGTGTTGACTAAGTATTTCTACTGTTTGTTTCTTCCTGTGGTTTGACGAAATTTCTGTGCTCAAGGCTGGAAAAAGTCTCACCGAAAAAGTATAACAAGGAAGAGAATGGTTGCAGAGAGTATACATTTACGTGGCGGTTGACTGCTGGAAGTCAAATGTAAAAAAGAGGAAGAGTGTGTTGACTCTGTTAGTCGAAATTGAGAGAGTGTGAGTATTCTCTCTGGAAGTCACAATAGAAAGAGAGTGAGTGTTGAAAGATGAGAGAATTTATAGACAATCTTTGTCATGCAGTAGGCTCCAAAAACGCGGGACAAAATTGAAGTTGAGGTTATAGTTGTGAACACTAACCACGTGGTTTTCAAGTTATTGTTAAAGTCGAAAAAGATTTTGACTTTGGCGTGTCCTTTTGTATGCTACTTTGGCCACGCATTCTAGTGGCTGTGAGCTGAACTATTTGGCAGATGCCTTTTGTGCCACCTAGTCCATCGGCAAGCAAAGGATGTGTTATATTTTGACCTTCGACCCGACCAAAAATGCCATTCAGACTGATGCACCGGAAGGAGGTAACACATTCTAATGGCAATTATGAGAGGAAATCGCGTAGGCGGAAATTGGCTGATGAAATGGGACGAGGTAAAAAAAAATTCCCATGGTACACTCATAGACTGACGCACCGGAAGAGAGTGACCTCTGAGCTGCATGACAGTTATTTCCGCTTGACGACGATCCAACATTGGATTTCAAAGATCGAGTGGGCGATCGAGTGGTCGTTGAACTATGATATAACTCAGTCAAGACAGAAGTCAAGTGGCAGTTCCAGTTGAGTTGGAGACGGCGAGGGACGAGGTGTCGTAGGTAAAGCCACATCAGGCCGAAGGAGCCTTTGGGGCCCCTGATGAGTTCCAGTTACAGTTGGAGACGGAGTTATAGACGAGATGCAGTCATTATCCAGCAGAGAGCTGGGCTGCTGGGCCTCCGGTTGAGCATCTGGAGAATGAGAAAGACACAACGTGGACGGCCATAAGAGTGGGGGTCAAAATATTGCAATTTCTGTTCGGTCTCCAGCTCCCTCTCACAGTAAAACCCCACACAACCCTTTCGAACCCTTGCAATAAAGTGAGAAGTAAATATTGTTAAAGAAGCCTTCCCTCGTCTTTATCATTCATTGCGTCAAAATGAATATAACAGATGTAATCCCCACACATTTCATATTTAACTCATGTAAATTAAATAAAGTTGTTGTAAGTCTGCAAACTGTTTTAATTGCATCTATTCTATTAGCTATGTATTCTGCCTGAGGGCATTTACTTGGCTCTCCGCGAGGCCAAAAGGTGACACAAGGTCGGTTTAATGTTATGCAACTCTGCAGGAAATGAGCCTCTAGTGGGTCATGCGGAAAAATTGCTTAGTTCCGTCGGTGTCCCTCATCAGTTTGGTTTCTTTGGTTTTGATTCTTTGTTTTAATGGCATATCAACCTTTTTAGGTTACTTAATGTCAAAGCCATTCTTCTAGAAGAACAGTAGTGGTACTATTTAACCCATAGCTGGGAGGATATGAAGGTTCATACCTTTCCCAAAGGTATTTGCCCGAAAGTGAACGTAATAGCGCGACTGGAGTACGAACTCGCTTACTACGATTCCGGAGTCCATCACTTTATCCATTACACCACGAAGACACCCCCTCCCTCATCAGAGGCATCTCAGACACTTGGTATTAAACTGAGTATTTGTCCCTTTTAGGTTAGTGGAATGGAATTGCTAAGAGGAAGACCTCCAAGAACTAAGCTGATTATTTTATTCCTCCTTGGGACGAGTGGTGGGTAGGGGTTACGTACATGAACAAGGTAAAAGAGTAAAAATGAAGGAATTTAGCTGGTCACAGCTTTTTTTCCAACTCTTTTAACTCTAGTATAAGCAAAGGCTACATGTACATGAGTTATCGTTAAGGATTTTACTTCTCTACTCAAATGGGGTGTCCTCATAGTGTAATGGTTAAAGCGCTGGACTGCAAAATTGTAGTAAGCGAGTTCGAATTCCAGTCACGCTTTTATGTTTACTTTCGGACAAATACCCTTGGGAAAGGTATGAACCCCCTTATCCTCCTAGTTATGGGTTAAACAGCATCACTGCTGTTCTTCTAGAAGGATTGCTTTGGCATTAAATAACCCAAGAAGGTTGATATGTCATTAAAACAAAGACACCAAACCAAACCAAACGAATCAAATGATCTGTTGGCAAGCTTAGAATACTCTGTATCCCCTGTAGTAGGGTTCTGACATTACTGCTATTGAGGGGGGTGCTGAAAATGCAGAGGAGATGCCAAGGAGATGTCTATTGTATCATCTTTACTCGTAATCGGAGTTGATCGACCTGTTGTCTCTTTTCGAAGGTGCAGATTTCTTGTTTCGCTGAAACACAAACACAAGGTTTGCTTTGTCAATGTTTTATTTCTTAGTTTGATACAATTCATACTCTTCATCAACCATGTAGGAGAGATAGGGAGAGAGAAGGAACTTACAAAACTTTCATTGAAGGAATTGATAACTTCTAAACTTCTCAAATTCAACACATAAAAATTATGACTCCGACTTTTGGGCCAGTAGTTATTCCAAAAGTGTTAGTCAAAACTCTTATGGAGTATACGAGGTGCCTTCAATAAGTTTTCAGACTTTTTTTTGTATAGGTATTTAAAATTGTCGTAGACACTTGAAAATTCAGTATGTTATTTTCATACATCTTATAAGATGACTGACCAATTTTTATAATTTCAGGTTTAAAGGAACCGCTACAGCAGCAATTGGAATACACCCTACTAAAGCCTGATTGTCACAGCTGGTGAATTTCAAAAATGCGATCTGGACGCGAGGACACTTTAGAAGAACGATATGCAATAATATTCTGTTTTAAACTTGGAAAAAATGCCACAGAAAATTTTGGAATGCTTCAGACTGCTTTTCGGCCATCTTGCATGAATCGAGCATCAGTTTTGAGTGGTATAAGAGATTCAAGGAAGGCAGGGAGTCTGTGAGGGATGGTGAGAGGTGTGGGAGGAGTAAGGAAGTCAACACATCAGAGCTGATTGGCCAAATAAAGAATTTCATGGATAAGGACCGTCGTGTGTCTATAGAGACAATAAGTGCATAGTTTGATGTCAGCGAGGAACTGAAGATGCGGAAGATTTGCGCGAACTTTGTCCCAAGGGTGCTCAGAGAAGATCAGAAAGAAAGATGTTGTCATGACAACAGGGAGATGGTTGAGCTGATCAATTCAGATCCCGCAGTTCTTGATGCTTTGGTGACCTGTGATGAAAGCTGGATTTACTGCTATGACCCAGAGATCAAGAGACAGGGTTCCCAGAGGAAGCATGCTGGCTCTCCCAGACCCAAGAAGGCCAGACAGAGCAAATTCACCCACAAACTTTTGAGGATCCCAATTTTTGACTGCACTAGCATGATCTACATGCACTGGGTTTCCACTGGACAGACAGTCAACAAGGAATACTATGTTGAGGTTTTAAGGAGATTCAGGAAGAGATTCCATCGGAAGAAGCCAGCACTCTTCAAATCGAGTCAGTGGCATTTCTACCAGGACTCTGCACCAGTCCACAACTCCATCCTTGTCACAGACTATTTGACCAAGATGGGCATCAAGACAGTTCCTCAGCCTGCCTATAGTCCAGACCTTGTTCCCTGAGACTTTTGCTTATTCCCTAACCTCTAGGAAAAACTTAGAGGCTGTCGTTATGAGACAATTGAGGAGATGAAAGAGGCTGTGATGAAGGTCATTGACATGCTCACACAAGAGGACTTCCATGGGGCCTTCCAAAAGTTGTTGGAACGGTATAACAAGTGCACTGCAGCTGGAGGAGATTACTTCGAAGGGGACTAGAGTTTCATGTGTGTACTATCAATAAAAGTGCCCATACGAAAAAAGTCTGGAAACTTATTGTGTGCTCCTCGTATGTAGGTTTTTCATAGTTGCAGTGAATTGTTGGTATTGTTGGGAAATTTTGAGTTTTGCATCTGACTCCTTTTTTATCTTACCCAATTCACTTGTTATCTTATTTGTTTGTCAAAGCTGTAAGAGAATTAAGAATGAAAGGAAAAAGACAAGGATATGTTTAGACTCAAATTTTATTTTTGTCTTTACGACTCTTCTGTAGAGACAATGCTTCCCTGAATCAGTAGAAATAGTCGCGCTCTCCTAATCAAGGCATTTGAAGAATGTCAGGGACTCACCCCTGTCAAACTGCAAGTCTGAGGGCCCATCATATGTCTTTGTGTTCAGTGGGTACGTTTGATTGAGGCTACAACTATCAGGAGACATAACGCGCTACCAATCCTTGGACTTCGCACGTGCACTCCCAACTAGTAACCAAGAGAAAAAGGTGTGTCCATCTCAGTTGAGGTTTAAAACCTTCTCAGTAGGATTTTCTCTTTGGTGCCAGGAAGGCTGGCTTTTTGGCATGTGCTGATTTTACTTCCTGTCAGAGGCCTTCTGGGAAACTGTTATTTTATTTTTCTATGTTGTCCTTTTTTTATTTCCCTACACTCTTCTCTGCAGTCTGAAATCTATTCTAATCTTCTTCTGGGATAGGATCAGCTTTTATATCCATCGCCAAGTAGTGGTAGAATTCTCTAGAATCTTCAAGACAATTCCACAACTTTTGAGAAACAGGATGGGTATGGTAATTTTCTGTTCCTTTGTTCCTTTTTCCTACAAGTAACCCCATGCTTACTTGGGGTGATGAAGTCTTTTCGTTCAACTGTTAAAACCGGCACTCACATGTAAGACACTAGCACCTATGTTATGGACTTAATAATACATTATATCAATTTCATCTCTGCTCTGTGTGTGGTGGTGGGGGGCACAAATTACAAAGGGATTCCATTTGAATTCTACTAAAACTCACCAGTGCCCTCAAGAAAAAAAAATGCTGCTGAAAATTTTTCATTGAAAATAAAGCATTTTCAATATATATATATATAAGTTGGACAACTATTGTTGAGGGTGACCAGAAGGCTCACTTTTCAATAGCTACTACACTAAGGTGTAGGGGAGGGTACTACTCCTTTCCTTGGATTGCTCCACTTTCCTTTAATCTATACCTTATAATGCTGAATGTTTAACAAGAAGGCATCAAATACTATTTTTTGTCTTTGGTATGACTTGACCTGGGATTGAACCCTGGTCTCCTGGACCATTGGCAGATATTCTACATTTTTTGTTTGTTCTTAAATTAAAATCTGAATGTTCTATTATGCAACTGGGTAAGACCCTTTAAAAAAAGGATGTCTTGGGCATGACGCTAAACTGCATCTGGTACCCATTCTGGAAATCTGACTATTGTAGAGTGCCCCTTTATTGCTATTACTCCCAGGTCCACTCTAACCCAAAGTGATAGTACTTATTAGGATCCTATTTATGGTTCAAAAAAATCTGTTTGAAAATTATTTATATGAGATTTGAATTCTTGATATCATTCAACTAAGTACAAAATACAACACAAAAAATATAAAAATACAAATGTACAATGTTTGCAATTGTCTAACCTCTTGGCATAATATAACCCCAGATAGGTTGACTTGCCATTAAAATCAATCAAGGAATTAATGAATCCTCTACTTAAAATAATATTATTGAAATCTGAAATACTCCTGTTTTTGCTTTGAATTTTTATGGAATTATTTTGCAAATTTCTCCCCTTTTTAGATTATATTATTGATAAATAAATGTACAATGAAAGTTGTACAGAGAATTTAACAAAAAGTTGTAGACATCAATTCTAAACAAAATTAAATTTGCCCAGTCGCCTGGGGCTATAGAATACACCGACTGCACCTCTGCAGAGGTGTAAGACCGCCTCCAACGAGTGTCCTGGATATGACACTAAACAATCTGATGGTGAGGTTCCAGCAGTGCTGGAGCTTTGGGGAATGCGGAGTACCCCTTCATTGCCATCGCTCCCAGGTCCACTCTGGCTCGGAGTGGTAGCACCTGATAGGGCCCTATCTATGGGATAAATAGAACTAATGGCATACTTATGCTAAAATGAATTGAGTAAAATTGAATAGCTTGAAATAGAAATGTTTTTGACAATTAAACAGTACTTAGATTTAAACTGCGTGCTTATGCTTAACTGAATTGTTTCATATAGAACTGTTTTTCGACATTAAAACTGTATTTACACTTAACTGAATTATTACATATAACTGCTTGAATAGTTTTAAATGGAAATGTTTTTGACAATTAAACTGTGTACTTATGCTAAACTGAATTGTTTTAAATAGAACTGATTATCTACATAAAAATGTATTTGGCGTTAAATAACCTACAAAGCTTGATATGCCATAAAATCAAACAAACCAAACCAAACCAAACCAAACAAAATTAAATAAAAGACAGATAACTCATGTACAGGTATCATAGAAAATGATGTAAAGTCAGGGATCATTTTGCAATTGTATTTATGTTGTAGACGGGACCCCCACATGTAATTCTATAAAAAAGTCAATTTCAAATGTGAGAAATATGTTCCACTGAGTTAGAATTGAATTCACTTCTCTGTATACATTAACTCAACCTCTCTGCCACAGGTTGGATGTGACACAAGGTCAATTTTTAAATGGAGTATAGCTGGTTTGAGTTCAGAATTTTCCTTCTTCTAGACTAGTTGTTGTACCAAGGCTAAAAAGGCTAATCTCTCTTACCCATAGCCAGGAGATGGGGAAGAAGAGATGGATTCATGCCTTTCCCAAGGGTATTAGCAAAAAGTGAAATGCAAACATTCTCATCCAGGATTTGAAATTGGGTTGCTGATTTCATTTATTATGGATGACAACTGCCATGCAATGAGCTCCACTTTCTTCATGTTGAATAATTTGTGAGACTGGACTACTATTCATTAGATTATAATCAGGTGTACATAGTAGTAATAATAGTAGCAGTAATGTTAAAATCAACTATTAAATGTAGGTCAAACAAACTTCTGCAATAACTGGTTTGAGGTTACTAGGTTGTAAACTTATATCATCAGATGAGGCAATATTACCAGATCATCAGGTTGTCGTGAGCCAATACTTGTGTATTTGCTACTAAGTTTTTGAGAAGGCAGCACTCTTTCAAGATAGGAATGGCATGTCAACCTTTACTGAGTTATTTAATGCTAAAGTCTTTGTTTATAAGAAATCTTATAGTTAAAACAATCTAAAAATAAAACAAAATTGCACCTAAATATGTGCACCCAGGTGGAGAAAAACTTTAGTATTACACAAAAGTTGGTTTGGTCTTATGGCTTATCCACTATTGTTGCTCTTATGGCTTATCCACTATTGTTGCTTATTTAATGCTAAATCCTGTTTATATATATATATATATATATATATATATATATAATTTGGTTTGATTTGGTTTTATGGCATATCCACCATTGTTGGTTACTTAATGCTAAATCCTGTTTATGTATATATATATATATAATTTGTTTTGATTTGGTTTTATGGCATATCCACCATTGTTGGTTATTTAATGCCAAATCCGTTTATATATATATATATAATTTGGTTTGATTTGGTTTTATGGCATATCCACCATTGCTGCTTATTTAATGCTAAATCCTGTTTATATATATATATATATATATATATATATATATAATTTGGTTTGATTTGGCTTTATGGCATATCCACCATTGTTGGTTATTTAATGCCAAATCTTGTTTATATATATATATATATAATTTGGTTTGATTTGGTTTTATGGCATATCCACCATTGTTGGTTATCTAATGCTAAATCCTGTTTATATATATATATATATAATTTGGTTTGATTTGGCTTTATGGCATATCCACCATTGTTGGTTATTTAATGCTAAATCCTGTTTATATATATATATTTATAATTTGGTTTGATTTGGTTTTATGGCATATCCACCATTGTTGGTTATTTAATGCTAAATCCTGTTTATATATATATATTTATAATTTGGTTTGATTTGGTTTTATGGCATATCCACCATTGTTGGTTATTTAATGCTAAATCCTGTTTATATATATATATATAATTTGGTTTGATTTGGTTTTATGGCATATCCACCATTGTTGGTTATTTAATGCTAAATCCTGTTTATATATATATATATATATATATATATATATATATATATAAATTGGTTTGATTTGGTTGTTATGGCATATCCACCATTGTGGGGTATTTAATGCCAAATCCCGTTTATATATATATATATAATTTGCTTTGATTTGGTTTTATGGCATATCCACCATTGCTGCTTATTTAATGCTAAATCCTGTTTATATATATATATATATATATAATTTGGTTTGATTTGGCTTTATGGCATATCCACCATTGTTGGTTATTTAATGCCAAATCTTGTTTATATATATATATATATAATTTGGTTTGATTTGGTTTTATGGCATATCCACCATTGTTGGTTATCTAATGCTAAATCCTGTTTATATATATATATATATAATTTGGTTTGATTTGGTTTTATGGCATATCCACCATTGTTGGTTATTTAATGCTAAATCCTGTTTATATATATATATATATAATTTGGTTTGATTTGGCTTTATGGCATATCCACCATTGTTGGTTATTTAATGCTAAATCCTGTTTATATATATATATTTATAATTTGGTTTGATTTGGTTTTATGGCATATCCACCATTGTTGGTTATTTAATGCTAAATCCTGTTTATATATATATATAATTTGGTTTGATTTGGTTTTATGGCATATCCACCATTGTTGGTTATTTAATGCTAAATCCTGTTTATATATATATATTTATAATTTGGTTTGATTTGGTTTTATGGCATATCCACCATTGTTGGTTATTTAATGCTAAATCCTGTTTATATATATATATAATTTGGTTTGATTTGGTTTTATGGCATATCCACCATTGTTGGTTATTTAATGCTAAATCCTGTTTATATATATATATATATATATATATATATATATATATATATATATATATAAATTGGTTTGATTTGGTTGTTATGGCATATTCACCATTGTGGGGTATTTAATGCCAAATCCTGTTTATATATATATATAATTTGGTTTGAGTTGGTTTTATGGCATATCCACCATTGTTGGTTATTTAATGCTAAATCCTGTTTATATATACATATATATATATATATATAATTTGGTTTGATTTGGTTTTATGGCATATCCACCATTGTTGGTTATTTAATGC
>OY757921.1:19607584-19779670 GCA_963585895.1 Sepioteuthis lessoniana | reverse complement strand
CCTATTTATATATGTATATATATAATTTGGTTTGATTTGGTTGTTATGGCATATCCACCTTTGTTGGTTATTTAATGCCAAATCCTGTTTATATATATATATATATATATATATATATATATATATAATTTGTTTTGATTTGGTTTTATGGCATATCCACCATTGTTGGTTATTTAATGCCAAATCCCGTTTATATATATATATATAATTTGTTTTGATTTGGTTTTATGGCATATCCACCATTGTTAGTTATTTAATGCTAAATCCTGTTTATATATATATATATAATTTGGTTTGATTTGGCTTTATGGCATATCCACCATTGTTGGTTATTTAATGCCAAATCCTATTTATATGTATATATATATATAATTTGGTTTGATTTGGTTTTATGGCATATCCACCATTGTTGGTTATTTAGTGCTAAATCCTGTTCATATATATATATATATATATATATAAATTGGTCTCTTGGCATATCGACCATTGTTGGTTATTTAATGCTAAATCCTGTTTATATATATATATATATATATATATAATTTGGTTTGATTTGGTTTTATGGCATATCCACCATTGTTGGTTATTTAATGTTAAATCCTGTTTATATGTGTATATATATATATATGTATATATATAATTTGGTCTCATGGCATATCCACCATTGTTGGTTATTTAATGCTAAATCCTGTTTATATATATATATTTATAATTTGGTTTGATTTGGTTTTATGGCATATCCACCATTGTTGGGTTATTTAATGCTAAATTCTGTTTATATATATATATATATATATATATATATATATATATATATATATATATAAATTGGTTTGATTTGGTTGTTATGGCATATCCACCATTGTTGGTTATTTAATGCCAAATCCTGTTTATATATATATATATAATTTGGTTTCTAACCGCTACGCCAATGTCCGGTTTGTTTATATATATATATATATATTATATATATATATATATATATATATATATATATATATATATATATATAATTTGGTCTTATGGCATATCCACCATTGTTGGTTATTTAATGCTAGATCCTGTTTATATATATATATATATAATTTGGTTTGATTTGGTTTTATGGCATATCCACCATTGTTGGTTATTTAATGCTAAATCCTGTTTATATATGTATATATATAATTTGGTTTGATTTGGTTTTTATGGCATATCCACCTTTGTTGGTTATTTAATGCCAAATCCTGTTTATATATATATATATTATATATATATATATATATAATTTGTTTTGATTTGGTTTTATGGCATATCCACCATTGTTGGTTATTTAATGCCAAATCCCGTTTATATATATATATATAATTTGGTTTGATTTGGTTTTATGGCATATCCACCATTGATGCTTATTTAATGCTAAATCCTGTTTATATATATATATATATATATAATTTGGTTTGATTTGGTTTTATGGCATATCCACCATTGTTAGTTATTTAATGCTAAATCCTGTTTATATGTATATATATATATAATTTGGTTTGATTTGGCTTTATGGCATATCCACCATTGTTGGTTATTTAATGCCAAATCCTATTTATATGTATATATATATATAATTTGGTTTGATTTGGTTTTATGGCATATCCACTATTGTTGCTTATTTAATGCTAAATCCTGTTTATATATATATATATATAATTTGGTTTGATTTGGCTTTATGGCATATCCACCATTGTTGGTTATTTAATGCCAAATCCTATTTATATGTATATATATATATAATTTGGTTTGATCTGGTTTTATGGCATATCCACTATTGTTGCTTATTTAATGCTAAATCCTGTTTATATATATATATATATAATTTGGTTTGATTTGGCTTTATGGCATATCCACCATTGTTGGTTATTTAATGCCAAATCCTATTTATATGTATATATATATATAATTTGGTTTGATTTGGTTTTATGGCATATCCACCATTGTTGGTTATTTAGTGCTAAATCCTGTTCATATATATATATATATATATATATAATTGGTCTCTTGGCATATCGACCATTGTTGGTTATTTAATGCTAAATCCTGTTTATATATATATATATATATAATTTGGTTTGATTTGGTTTTATGGCATATCCACCATTGTTGGTTATTTAATGTTAAATCCTGTTTATATGTGTATATATATATATATATGTATATATATAATTTGGTCTCATGGCATATCCACCATTGTTGGTTTTTTAATGCTAAATCCTGTTTATGTATATATATTTATAATTTGGTTTGATTTGGTTTTATGGCATATCCACCATTGTTGGGTTATTTAATGCTAAATTCTGTTTATATATATATATATATATATATATATATATATATATATATATAAATTGGTTTGATTTGGTTGTTATGGCATATCCACCATTGTTGGTTATTTAATGCCAAATCCTGTTTATATATATATATATAATTTGTTTTGATTTGGTTTTATGGCATATCACCATTGTTGGTTATTTAATGCTAAATCCTGTTTATATATATATATATATAATTTGGTTTGATTTGGTTTTATGGCATATCCACCATTGTTGGTTATTTAATGCTAAATCCTCTTTTTTATATATATATATAATTTGGTTTGATTTTATTTGATGGCATATCAACCATTTATTGCCTTTCCTGTTTATATATATATATTAAATATATGTAAACACTTTTTGTAGATACAAACAGTTTAATGATCAAACTGTCGGTATATTTTGCAGCATCCAGCTGACTGGACAAGAAATACGAGAAATCCCAACAAATGTATAATGTTGCATTGAATTATTAGTGTTGTATAGCAGTACTTGAAACCATTTAACTGTGAGCAATGAAATGATTAGTATTAGAGAGGAATACCTGATAAAAAGAATTACTAATATTAAATAGCAGTACTTGAAACCATCTCACTATGAGGAAACAAATGAGAAGTTTACAAGTTGTATATATACAATATAT
This sequence comes from Sepioteuthis lessoniana, assembly GCA_963585895.1. NCBI lineage: Eukaryota > Metazoa > Mollusca > Cephalopoda > Myopsida > Loliginidae > Sepioteuthis > Sepioteuthis lessoniana. The sequence continues at coordinate 19,776,682 of OY757921.1, read as the reverse complement.
ATGCATGTATGAACAGAATTTGGCATTATTTAACTTACAAGGATTGATATGCCACTAACCAACTAACCAACCTTATTCATGGTCCTCACAACCTGGACTCCTGGTTGAAAAATAGTGGTAAAATGTTGTAATATATTATTTAACATCATGATTGTCTGTGTTAGGAAAAAGCAATTTAGAAATGTGGATTCTTTGGCTTGCAATCAAGCTCCTCTTGTATATGAACTTCTTGGTAACAGTACAAATACTGGATGCTTGGCATTCCAACAACAAATAGAAAAATAAGTTAGGTTAGGTTATTTGATTTAATGGCATATCAACCCTTGATGGTTATTTAATACCAAATCCCATTTATACATATATATGATTTTTATGCGTATTACTATTGATGCTGTCTTTAGGAAATATACTTTTGTTTTTTATTTTTTATCAACTATATTTATGACATGATAAGATCCATATTGCATTTCTATTCTAAAATAATCGTACTATGAATACTTGCATAATAAACAACTTTTTAAGACTAATTTTTCACTTCAAATCAAGGAGTCATTTATTTCCTGAGATATGTTTTTGAAATATCAAAGCTTAACTTATGAAATAACCCACAGCACTGGGGTGGCCATTTGATCGTCCTTTGTGGTTGATAGTCTTTCATGGGTGATTATCTAGTGAGGACCTTGTTATTATTTCTTAAACCTGCTGAGTTGACATTCATAAGTTGAATAAAAAAAAAAACAATAAAAAAATAGAGGGAGGAAGGAAAGAAAAGACAAAAACAATGTACTTGAGAAAATAAAACATAGTAAAGTGAGGTCTGAAGCATTTTGGTACTCTGTGTGTATGTGGCTATCACAAAAACTTTGCAAAACTCCTGTCAGCTTATGAATGCTGACTTATCACCTGTACTGCTCAAAGTCCAATCTCTGACTGCTGTGACCCTTCTCTACCAATGTGACCATTCTGACTGCTCGAGACCCTTCTCTACCTGACTCTCTCTCCTGACTGCTTCTCTAGTTGCTAACTCTCAGATTGACCAATGCACTTTGGTCCTTTTCCACCCCTACTGGATCTTCACAAAGGTCCATGTGGCACATTTCTTTATCTATTTTTGGTGCTCAAACCACCCAGACAAGAAAAGATCTTCCAGATAATTTTACATGGAGATGCTGAAGACAGAATTCCTTCTTCAGCCATCTATCATGAACACACACACACACACACACACACACACACACACACACACACACACACACACATATATGTATATACATAAATGTACATTATTGTACCATACCTTGTTTCTGGGCCAAACCTTGCAGTAACTTCAATCCAATCCAAAGTGTCCTTGCATTGCCTATACCCAAACAAAGATTATTAGTTAAGATAATAAAGTTTTTACTTAACATTGTTAACTATACATAATACCTTTGCTTATAATATCTGCAAATATTATAAATAGTAAACAAAGTTATGTAAAACCATCATCATCTTCCAAGTAAACACAGTAGTCTACATTAAGGTCTAGACTACATTGTTTATTTATAGTACTGCATTGATTTTGATTGTATTACTGTAGTTTTAAAAGTATAAATAACTGTTGGAATGTTTTCTTTCTATCATTGGATGTTGAAGAAATTGACTAAAGTTAGGGGTTGTTCATTACATGCAATATATGATAAAAATGCGTTTTTGTAGCAGAAAAATTAAGGCCTGTTCATTGCAGAAAGTCATTCATTACATGAGTACACATGATATGTATTTACCTAACCTCTACACCATGAGCAGGATATGACACAAAGTCAATTTTTAAACAGAGTACAGCTGGTCTGAATTCAGAGTTTTCCTTCTCCTAGACTGGTTACCTTATCAAGGCAAGAAATCCTAATCTGTTCTACTATTTATGCATAGGTGGAGAGAGAAGGCATGGATTCATGGCTTTTCCTCAAGGGCATTAGCACAAAATGAATTGCATACGGTCTCATCCAGGATTTGAACCTGAGTGACTGATTCCATTTTGTAAAATGATAACTATTACATTAACAACACCTCTGTATTATTATTCTAGTGCTGAAATGTAATATAAATCATTTTATTATAGAAATACATAATAAATAACACAAGTCTACAATCAGTTGAGGCTATAGAATACACCAACTGTATCTTTGCAGAGGGGTAAGACCCCTTCCCAATGAGTGTCCTAGATATGACATTAAACAATCTGATGTTGCGGAGCTTTGGGGAATGAGCTCAGGCTTGTTTAAAAATGTTATCAACAAAATATGTTAACAAATCATATATATCTAATATATATGAATAAATAGGATTTGGCATTAAATAACTTACAATGGTTGATATGCCATAAAACCCAACCAAACCAAATTCTGTATATTTAATATATATGTATAAACAGGATTTGGTATTAAATAACCTACAATGGTTGATATGCCATAAAACCCAACCAAACCAAATTCTATATATTTGATATATATATATATAAAGATGATCTAGTATAAAATAACCTGCAATGGTTGATATGCCATAAAACCCAACAAAACCAAATCATATATATTTAATATATATGTATAAACAGGATTTGGTCTTAAATAATCTACAATGGTTGATATGCCATAAAATCCAACCCAACCAAATTCTATATATTTAATATATATGTATGAAGAGGATTCAGCATAAAATAACCTACAATGGTTGATATGCCATAAAACCAAACCAAACCAAACTGATAAAAAAAGAAAAACACATTTTTTTTTCACTATGCATCACTTTTTCAAGAAACATGATTTTTAGTATAATAATAATATTCCATAACTTACTATATTAAAAAGATTTCCATAATGGAGAATGTATACTGAAAAATTCTTATATACATCTACAACGTATCCTATGTATGGACAGCCCAAATGTAGACATTGGTTTGTTTTGGTTTCTTTAATGGCATATCAAACTTTGTGGGTTATTATAATGGCAAATTCATCCTTACAGAAGAACTACAGTGGTACTATTTAACCCATAGCTGTGAGGGATAAAGGGGTTCATACTTTTCCCAAGGGTATTAGTCCAAAAGTGAATGTAATAGAACAATTGGAGTTTGAACTCACTTACAATAATGACACAGACCAGCACATTAACCACTATGCCATAAGGTCTCACCCTAGACTTTGTTAGAGATTTCCAAGATTGAGACTAATTCACGTATGATATTTTAGTAATAGAAGAGAAAAGATAAAGGTTTTCATATGGTTTTAAGTAAGTAAAGATAATAATCCTTAATAAGCAATTATAGCTTCAAGTAACTATTCTTAACACAAATAATTTACCCACAGCTATATGGTTTTAAGTAACTAATAATAATAATCCTTAATAAGCAATTATAGCTTCAAGTAACTATTCTTAACACAAATAATTTACCCACAGCTATATGGTTTTAAGTAACTAATAATAATAATCCTTAATAAGCAATTATAGCTTCAAGTAACTATTCTTAATACAAATAATTTACCCACAGCTATATGGTTTTAAGTAACTAATAATAATAATCCTTAATAAGCAATTATAGCTTCAAGTAACTATTCTTAATACAAATAATTTACCCACAGCTATATGGTTTTAAGTAACTAATAATAATAATCCTTAATAAGCAATTATAGCTTCAAGTAACTATTCTTAACACAAATAATTTACCCACAGCTATATGGTTTTAAGTAACTAATAATAATAATCCTTAATAAGCAATTATAGCTTCAAGTAACTATTCTTAACACAAATAATTTACCCACAGCTATATGGTTTTAAGTAACTAATAATAATAATCCTTAATAAGCAATTATAGCTTCAAGTAACTATTCTTAATACAAATAATTTACCCACAGCTATATGGTTTTAAGTAACTAATAATAATAATCCTTAATAAGCAATTATAGCTTCAAGTAACTATTCTTAACACAAATAATTTACCCACAGCTATATGGTTTTAAGTAACTAATAATAATAATCCTTAATAAGCAATTATAGCTTCAAGTAACTATTCTTAACACAAATAATTTACCCACAGCTATATGGTTTTAAGTAACTAATAATAATAATCCTTAATAAGCAATTATAGCTTCAAGTAACTATTCTTAATACAAATAATTTACCCACAGCTATATGGTTTTAAGTAACTAATAATAATAATCCTTAATAAGCAATTATAGCTTCAAGTAACTATTCTTAACACAAATAATTTACCCACAGCTATATGGTTTTAAGTAACTAATAATAATAATCCTTAATAAGCAATTATAGCTTCAAGTAACTATTCTTAATACAAATAATTTACAATTATATGATATCAAGTATTTCAATCAAATATGACTGATTTTCAAATGATCTATTTGATCCATAGATGGAACCCCAAAAGATATTACCACTCTGGGTCCGAGTGAGACTTGTAAGAAATGGGAATGAAAAACTACTCCACACTCCCCTGATCTGGAGCTTCACCAGGGCATGCAGCCAACATATTCTAACCCCTCACATCTCTGACAGAGTGTAAATTTATTTTGAAGCTGACAGTACCCAGAAAATGTGATACTAAAAAGATGATAAATGTGATTGTGGTTGCTGATACTGAAACCATCAGTTTTTTTTTTAAATTTCTGTTACCATGTTTCTATGTTGTTTTGGATTTGTGTAATGATATATTACTGGCCTGTTGGCATAATGGTTAAAGTGTTTGCTAATGGCCCTGGAGACTGGGGTTCAATCCTAGGTCAAGTCATACCAAAGACTCAAAAAATGGTACTTGATACAGAAGTGAAAAAGAAAAAATTTTTTGTTGAGGTAGGGGAAAACCTGAATCTAACGCTTACTAGCAGATTTGTCTGTCTCTAAAGCACCAAGCAAAGAAAAACTCGTTATCCTCTTCATAAACCCATTATTTATGCACATGTTGGGGGAGCCAAAATTTACATATGTGACTCGACTCTCGCCAACAGAAGACATTCTTTCACATAAATTCAGGTTCTGAAAGCAGGTTGCCCAGTCGGCTGGGGCTGTAGAATACATTGACTTCACCTCTGCAGAGGGGTAACACCCTCCAATGAGTGTCCAAGATATGGCACTAAACAATCTGATGGTGGGGTTCTAGCAATACTGAAGCTTTGGGGAATGTGGAGTACCCCTTCATTGCCATTGCTCCCAGGTCCATTCAGGCCTAGAGTGGTAATACCTGATAAGGGTCCAAGCGATGGGTTAAATAGAACTAAACAGTGGTTGGAGTTTACTGTTTTTTTTGCATTTAAACTGCGTATTTATGCTTAACTGAATTGTTTAAAATAGAACTGTTTTTGACATTAGAACTGTACTTACACTAAACTGAATTGTTAAATATAGAACTGTTTTTACATTTAACTGCGTAAATAAAATCTGTATTTATACGAAACTAAATTAGCTGAATTAGAACTGTTTGAATAAACTGAATAGCTTGAAATAAAAATGTTTTTGACAATTAAACTGTGTACTCATGCTAAACTGAATTGTTTGAAATAGAACTGATTATTTGTATAAAAATGGATTTGGCATTAAATAACCTACAAAGGTTGATATGCCATAAAAACCAAACTATCAAACTGAAAGCAGGCAGATTTTTCATTATCAGACATTTACAGGCAAGACATGTATAGGATTGATTCAGATCGTTTCACCTTTCACTCCAGATACCTCCTTGTTTAAGACTCTGCATTATAAGGTACAGATCAAAGGTAAGTGGAGCAATCCTGGGAAAGGAGTAGCACCCTCCCTTACACCTTGGTGTAATAGCTATTGAAAAGGGAGCCTTCAGGTTGCCCTTGACTACAGTCAGCTAACTTACTTATTATACGTGTACATATATATATATATATATATATATATATATATATATATATATATTGCTATGAGAATTGCAGGAGCAAGACACTGACAGTTACCATGTGTAGTTGACTCTGTGTCAACACAATCCTAAGTTAAATATACATGCTCTGTTACCAATATTGAACATTATTCATAAATACAGCAAATGATATAAATATATATATATTAAAATGAGCAGGTCCATGAAGAGATTTGTAATTATTTCTTTAGGATTTATAAATCTATTTTGTTCTTACATACATATACGAGGTGTATACAATTAGTTTCCAGACTTTTTTCGTATGGGCATTTAAAATTGTCATAGACTCTTGAAAATTCACTATGTTATTGCTATTGTCGTCATGAGATGACTGACAAAGTTTTATGATTTCAGCTTCAAATGAACAGCTACAGAAGCAATTGGAATACATCCTACTAAAGCCTGATGGTCACAGCTGGTGAATTTCAAAAATCTAATCTAACACTTTAGAAGAACGATATGCAATAAAATTCTATTTTAAATTTGGAAAAAATGCCACAGAAACCTATGGAATGCTTCAGACTGCTTTTGGAGCATCTTGCATGAATCGAGCATCAGTTTTTGAGTGGCATAAGAGATTCAAGGAAGGCAGGGAGTCTGTAAGGGATGATGAGAGGTTTAGGAGGAGTAAGAAAGTCAATACACCACAGTTGATTGGCCAAACGGTTAGGGTTAGGGTTACTATGTTGAGGTTTTAAGGGAGTTCAGGAAGAGATTCCGTCGGAAGAGGCCAGCACTCTTCAAATTGGGTCAGTGGCATTTCCATGAGGACAATGCGCCAGTCCACAACTCCATCCTTGTCACAGACTATTTGACCAAGATGGGCATCAACACAGTACCTCAGCCTCCCTATAGTCCAAACCTTGCTCCCTGTGACTTTTGGTTATTCCCTAAGCTCAGAGGCTGTCGTTATGAGACAATTTAGGAGATGAAAGAGGCTGTGGTGAAGGTCATTGAGACGCTCACACAAGAGGACTTTCATGGGGCCTTCCAGAAGATGTTGGAGCAGTACAACAAGCGCATCACAGCCGGAGGATATTACTTCGAAGGCGACTAGAGTTTCATGTGTATACTATTAATAAAAGTGCCCATACGAAAAAAAGTTTGGAAACTTATTGTATGCACCTCGTCTGTTTCCAGCTTGTTACTTTCATCAGAAAACATATATAGCACAAGGACTTGTTAATAGGGTACTCAATAAGACTTGAACTCACTCGTGTTTGTAGAGTTCAAGTCTCATTGAGTACCCCATTAACAAAGCCTTGAGCCATATATGTTCTATGGTGTAAACAACAAGTTGAAAACGTACATGTATGTAAGAACGAAATCAATAATAAATCCTAAAAAAAAAAAAAAATACAAATCTCTTCATGGACCAATTCATTATAAAATATTTCTTTCTCTCTTTGGACCTGTGTCCGGGAGACCTAGATTTAATCCTAGGTCACGTCATACCAAAGTCTTTAAAAATGGTACTTGATACCTCCTTGCTTAACACTCAACAATATAAGGTACGTATCAAGGGTAAAGTGGAGCAATCCAGGGAAAGGAGTAGCGCCCTCCCCTACACCTCAGTGTAGTAGCTATTGAAAAGGGAGCCTTCTGGTCGCCCTCGACTACGGTTGCCAACTTTACTTATATATATATATATATATATATATATATATATATATATATATATATATATAAGTACTAATTATCTTTTATTACTGTTTAATTACCTATCTTTGAAAAATAAACTATTTAGCATGAATTTACAATATAGATTTTTTATAACCTTCATAGAGAAGCCACTTTCAAAGATAAATAAGTAAATGAAGAAAAAAAAAAGAAAAGAAAAGAAAATGAGAAAAAATCAATATTTTTTGCAGACTGGTGGTATTTGACTCTCTCATGAAAACAAAAAGTCATCATCTGTGACTAAATTTTTTCTTAACTCTTTAAACAAAAAAAAAAAAGAAAAAAAATACATTGGTGAAGTTAGATTAATAAACTCTTTAACAGCCTGAATTTTGATCTGGATAGATAATTTGGTTTCATGCCTTATCAATGCTTCATGATTCTTTAATGTGAAATCCTGTTTATATATATATCATCATCATGTCATGCCGCCCGCACGGACATCCCTGACCCTCTCTCGCCACTTTTCCCTATCGTTCATCGCCTTCGGCAGGTCTTCTGGACTACATCCTGTATCTTCACATAGCTGCTGTATGTATGTTCGAGCTGGTCATCCTGCTTTTGCTCAGCCATAAGTGGGGGTCCATAGGAGTACATCACTTATGAGCTCGTCTCTGCTCCTCCAGCAGTGTCCCGTGTGCCTGGATAACTTGGATAATTTTCGTGATGGGAGGCAGGTGGCCGTATAGTTGGTGCTTTGTGGGGTGTTGTCGCCAGGACTTGTTTAATATTGCTCGCAACATCCTTGTGTAGTTGCCATCTAGCTTCTTTTCGAGCCGTTTTGTTAGCGTCCATGTGGTGCATCCATACAGCAGTATTGACACGACCACTGCTTGGAAGAAACTGCGTTTCATTTTATTGGTCAGGTCTAATTTCCATATGACCGATAGCTTATCGATAGCTGTCCATGCCTTCGTACACACACACACACACCCACATACATATATATATATATATATATATATATATATATATATATATATATATATATATATATAAACATGGTGTCTCAATATACATGGAACTCATGTAACTGCTAATAACTGTACAAATAATAATGTTGTGTTCTTTTTTGTTTCAGATTTGAAAATAGTATAACAACTATTAATCCTTGATCACAATACCTTGGACTTGAAAGGAAAGAATATTTTGCATTACTTCTTATTTAGAGACAAAAATCATTCAAAACTGTCCCAAAATAGATGCAACCCACTATAATGATAATAATTTATTACTGAAACAAGGAACTAAAAAAAGATTGCATGTCCTGAAAGCTGATATAATAACAATTAAAAAAAACATTGATTTGATGTCTCTAGCTTAAAGGATACATTTTTTATAGGATGTGTTTCAAATGACTGCCATTGTGCTTGTCTCAGTAATAAATCATTAATATATTAATGGGTTGTATCTATTTTGAGATACCCTGTGTGTGTGTGTATATATATATATATATATATATATATATATATATATATATATATATAGATATATAAAATTTTGATATGGAAATTCACTTTAAATTTATGTTATTGATATTCACCACTGAATTTAACACATTGATAAAGAAGTTGTACAACAAAAAATTGTTATTGATACTTTTTTCATTAAATGAAATGTCGTTGGCATGCAGAAAAACACCAAATTTTGTTGGCTCATATTATAATTTATCATTGACAAACCACACACCGTGTTTTCTAAAGTATGGATGATTAGATGAGTAATAATACATATTTTTTATGTTGAAAAATTCTCAGAAAAGGTTTATCTCCCTTAAGAGACGATTTTATATTGGTTCTTTTGTGGTCCTCCATAAAAAAAAAAGTAATCCAATCCTGTAGTAACACTGTGCTTCTCCAGTTGTTGGGTTGCATTTCAGCTGGCTGAGTGTATCTCAGCAGCTGGAGATTTCCTCCGGCCTCAGGGGCCGATCCCCCAGGCTTTTACACCTTGGGGGGGGGGTTATTGACTGGCGCCTGAGGCGCCCCTGATAAGAGGAATGCCGACGGGGCCGTAGGTATTTTTGGATATGCCAGGCGTGTGTGGGCTCCAGCACTGCGCCCGGACCCACCAAAAAAGGCCTTGTGCCACACTTGCCCGTTCGGTGGGGCGAGCATCAAATACTGCACTCAAACAAAAAACAAAGACTAAAAAATATTATCTTGATAAAATATTTTTCTTATCTAATCAGTCAAATTTATTTTTTCAGAATTTTTACATTAAGAAAATGTCAGTTATCTGCAATGAGTGGATGAGTTTAATTTACGGATCTCAATTGTAAACCTCAAGAACATAAAAAAAAAAAAAAAAAGTATAACCTGAATTTTTTTCTGTTATCCATATTCTTAAAAAAATAAGCTACTAAAACAAATAAATAAAAATATCCTATAAGAACAATATTGTATCTTATATTGAACTTCAAAAATAAGGCATCCGTACAAAGAAATAGAAAAACCGTGATTAAAAAATATAAATAAAATCTAATTCTACATGGAATTATCGTTAAAAGAATGTAAAAATCATTCACCTGCCCTTCATTAAGTGAGTCAAATTTACAAAATGTCTCAGGTGAGGTGGCACTCCTCCCCCCAAAAAAACAGAAGTGGATTTTATCGTTTCCACGAACAGCAGTCAAAATAAAGAAAAATGAAAAGATAGATAAATACTTGGACCTTGCAAGAGAACAGACAAAGTAACAAACACAAAAAACAAAACAAAACAAAAAACTGTGGAACATGTGGGTGACAGTGATACCAGTTGTAATTGGCGCGCTTGGAACAATCCCCAAAGGATTGGTAAGGAAATTGGAACAGTTAGAAATAGGAGAAAAAATCGAAATCATTCAGATTACAGCATTGTTGAGATCAACCAGAATACTTAGAAAAGTCCTGGAGACCTAGAAGACTTGCTGTCGCTCACGCTGGTGCGAAAAACTCGCAAGTAGTAGTACAACAACAACGATGATGATACTACTACTACTACGTCTTCAAATATTTAGGAAAAATGTCTTTTAAAAGATACCTTATCTTTATTAATATCGAAAATTTTTATCAAAATCCGATGATTAGTCGATTTTGGAGGAATTTTAAAAAAAGGTCCTTTAGCAGGTGCGTGTTTTTGTACGTACCAATACTTTTATTTCCCTCGTTTCTTTTTACACCTAAATTAATAACAGTAACTGCATTACTGTAAATATAAACTGCTAATTGACATATGATTATAGTAATTTTTGTTCGATTCATAGTCATTATTTTTAAAAAGCAAGTAGGAGTAAGACAATTACAATGTCGCTTATTGAAGGTGTGAAATAACGAGTTTGAAAAAGAGGAAAAGAGAAACAATATTTTGGGTAAACGTTTTTGATTGGATAATTCTCTGCTATTTTGACCAATCAAATTTGTTAATATAAAGTGTACTTTTGTTCAGTGTGATGGCGTCAGGTCACACACGACTGCCACCGCTTCGGTGCTTATCTTATTTACAAATGTATATTGTAACTTATTGGGTTTATTCAGTCATTGGTTGACAGTTTGTGGATATACATATGTCAACTGTTACCACAACGCAAAGGCTACGACGAGCAGAAGCCTATAGGATTAACTTGGTGGTACCTTTAAATACAGTGTAAGTATATATATATATATATATATACATATAATAAAACCTTATGCACGCAGCATCACTTGAAAAAACACTTTAAAAAAAAAGGAATTAAAACTTTTTCAACGTTTCTTTTGAATGAAAGACTGACTGGCATTTTTTTTTTGTGAATATTTAAATTCAATTAAAATAAATATCTATCCTTTAACCGGGAAATGAACATTGACGGAAAATTGACTCTCACTACAATACATCCATCCATCCATCCATCCACGCACACATATATGGCATTTTATTAACTAGAAAAGATAATTCACGTACATTTAATTTTAATACATTGCTTTTAAAAATGTATCAATCGTATGCATATCCTACGCAAGTTCTATTGATTAGTTAATTGCTATTGATGTTTTCCTCATGAGAATTGAAATTTACTTGTTGCATTATTTCACTCTTGTACGATTTTTTTTTCCCCTTCTGAAATCAGTTTAAGGTGTAAACAGGAAATGGTTTTGCTTTTTGAACATTTTGCTTCATTTTTGTCCTGATAATTAACCTTCTTTGTTAAAAAGTGACTGTCATCAGTGACGAAGCTTGAAGAAATTGTTTTTCTTTCTTTTTAATTATCTTCCAATAAGATTGGTAAGATAATGCTGTTGAAACGTATTTTCCCTTAGCATTTTTCTATTAAATTATAACGCCTTGAAGAAAAATAATTTTTGTCTCTTTATAAGACTTTCAAAATTTAAATTTTATTCAAGTACAATTAAATATCGAAAATTCGCACTTAGTCTTTAACGTCAAGTATATATATATATATATATATAAATGACTATACATTTTTTAAGTTGTTTTATTTTGATTTATATTGACTAAGATGTTTTTAAAAAAATTGTTAATCTTTGATCATTTTGTATAGTTATTCATTTTAAAACTATAAATACTTAGTTATTTATTAAGCTTAGCTGTGGCACAAGATCAGAATAAATGCTTATAAACACATTTTGTTGTCGGGGTGTTTCTGGTAGAGTAATGGTTAGCGAGCTAGACTAGAAAATCTTCAAGATGTGAGTTCGAATCTCATTGGGTGCCCCTTTCAAACGTCCTTGTGCCACATCCAAGCAAAAAGCTTAGTAAATTACTTAAAACATTTAGTTCGCAGAATCTTCCGTTCCCGTTTTTCTCTTTCGAAGAAAAAAACTTGGTTTGAAAAAAATCTCTTAAGAGCTTCCGTCCAATTTTTTCTTCTACCCATAAAAATATTTTCGAAATATATTAAAGAAGAGTTGGCGGGTGGGGATATTAACGTTACCAGTAATATCTCTAAATTTATTTTTGAAAACTCGTTTTCCGTGTTGGCCAAGGTCTAACTTGGGTTAGGTACAACTGTTTTTTTTAATTTTCGACCATTCCTTAATTTAACTTGACTTTAAAATAGTATTCACAAATTTAGGAAATTTGAACATTAAAAAATAAAAACATTGAATTTCTACAGTTTATTTCGAAGTCGTTTCCTCATGTATATTCCCAGCAAAACCATCTCTTTTTCAAAGATAAGATTAGATATATTTAGTTCGCGCCAGTTCAGGTAACACATTGTATGAATGAAATATAAAATTTTTCATTTTATGTCGGTAAAGCAAAGAAATTGGATGATTGTAATCACATTTGATTTTCAACATTTCTTTTTACTATTAGGCGTGTCCAAAGGTTTTCCCCGAAAACCCACTTTTCTAATAGAAGGCAGTGGGAACTTTATTAAATGAGAGTAGCTTCCCCTTATCGACACTACCGACATAAAACGAAAGATCGATGAAACGTTGATTCAAATACTAAAAAAGTAGTTTATTTTTTTATTTTAAGAACTTTAAGACCGTGGTTTAATTCCTTCTTGAAATCATTTTTTACCGTGTCCTGGGGGTCCAAAAAGATCGTATTTTTTAGACTGCAACCTACCTATTTTTTTTTAGAAGTAGAAATAGGGCACACACACAAATCTATATATATAATTTCAAAACAAGTTTAGTGTAGTGTAATGGTTAGCAAGTTAGACTAACAGGCCTTTAAGCTTGAGTTCGAGTCTTATTGGGTACTCTTTTCATATAGTCTTGTGCCTCATCTAAACAACAAGTTTAGTAAATTACTCCAAATAAAATATTTTTTTTAGCGAAAGCTTTCAAATTTCTTTCTTCGATTTTAGATGTTTAAAGTTCCTTTTTAATGTTTTAACGTATTCAAGAAAATGGACTTCACCTAAATATCCTTTATTTTTTATTTTTTTAATTTGCTTGAAATAATTCACTAATTTTAGCTTAGACTTTTTATTCTCGGTTGAAAAAGAACTATGATTGAGGGGGGTTGACGATAAGACCACTCTCAACTAAAATAAGAAGTTGAACAAACTCACTCTTTGGTTTAATTCAACTAAGAAAGTTTAATTGGCAGTGTATTAATTTTTTTTTTATCCTGCCTCATAATTCGCGATAAAGTATAACATTCACACACCCATCCACACCCATAATTTTAGAATAATAAACTCTGTATTTTGAACTCTAGAAAGTTTTATTGGACTCGAAAGAAAACCTTTGAAAGTTATGCTATGTACTTTTGTCTCCGACGTTTGTTCAAAAATGGAGGTAAGGAAAATATTTCATAGCGTTAGGGCTAATACTAGAGCCATATCTCTACCCACTCAATTTTTATATAGTATTCATTGAAAATATGAAACCATCCTTCCTTGGCCTCAAGCAGGTCGGGGGTCGTACGCTCAGGTCTTGTATAACTTTACTGATTAGCGAGGAGTGAATACGATTTAGAAGAGATGTTAAAAGTTCACTTTAACTATTAATTAAGCGTTAATTTTTGTTAAGATCCAAGTCAGTAACACCGATGGTAGAAACATTTAAGTTTGGATAATGTGTACTGAAGCGAATGAGAGAAAAAAAAAAAAAGCTTATATCATAATATAATGCCTTAGATTTCCTCATTTCAGTCTTTGGTAATGATTTATTTTAATGTTAAAGAATTGTTCATAAACTAATGAAGTAATTAAAAAAGAAATTTTTTTTTTTGTGAAATTCTGTACATCCTCTGGGGGTTTTATTGTACACTAGTGCTGTGAACTTTTTTTCCGCTTATTATATTCAGGGATCCTATTTCACTTAATTGAAAAACGATTTTGGTTTAGTTAAGAGGAAAAAAAAAACAAACACTTTTTTTTTTCTACTGAGAGAGCCGATATCTAGTTCAATTTTTGTGGCAAGTTAAAGAAAAATATTTCCTAAATTGATTTTCTGCCTTGTCAGTGGAACTTAGAAAATGCTGACTGTATCCTTTGTCCCGGGTATGACACTTAACTGCATCTGATGGTCAACCTCCTGTTCTTAAGCTTTGGTGAGTGTGGAGTTACTCCCAGGTCCACTCTGACCTGTTGTGGTACTATCTATGAGGATCCCATCAATGGGTCAAATAGATTTGTTTGAAAAATCCATACATTTTTTTTATATATTAAGAATCGTTAATCTAAAATTTTTTTACTAAGGATTTTTAGTTACTTGAAATGATAGAAATGGTTTGTATCATAACCGTTAAAAGCACAAACTCTTGAACAACTACGCAACAAATGTACCAGCCTAGTCGGCGTTGTGGGGGCTGTAGACTGCATCTCTGCAGAAGAGTAACCCCCACACCAACGAGTGTCCTGTATATGACGTTAAACAGTCTGATGTGGATCTAGTAATGCTGGAGCTTTGGGGAATGCAGAGTACTCCTTCATTACCATTGCTCCCAGGTCTACTCTAGCTTGGAGTGGTAGCACCTGATAGGGTCCTATCTATGGGTCAAATAGAACTAAACTGTACTTATGCTGAACTGGCTGTGTACTTTTACTAAACTGAATTGTTTGAAATAGAACTGTTTTGATACTTAACTGTGTGTAAACAAAAATTATATTTATATTAAACTGAATTAGAACTGTTTGACTAAACTGAATAGTTTGAAATAGAAAGGTTTTTGACAATTAAACTGTGTACTCATGCTAAACTGAATTGTTTGAAATCGTAAGTAAATAAGTAAAGTTGGCAACCTTAGTCAAGGGTGACCTGAAGGCTCCCTTTTTGATAGCTACTACACTGAGGTGTAGGGGAAGGCACTATACCTTTTCCTGGATTGCTCTGCTTTACCCTTGCTCATTACCTTATATTACTGAGTATTAAGCAAGGAGGCATCAAGTACCAATATTTTTTTTTTTTTTTTTTTTTTTTTTTTTTTGAGTCTTTGTATAACTTGACCTGTGATTGAACCCAGGTCTCCCAGACCATTGGCAAACACTCTAACCATCATGCCAATATCTGGTATATTATTTGAGACAGAACTGTTTATTTTTATAAAAATGGATTTGGCATTAAATAATCTACTAAGGTTGATGTCATAAAACCCAAACAAACAAAATAAACAACTACATAACATATACCGACCCAGTCGACTGGAGGGTGGGGCTGTAGAGTACATCAACTGCATCTGCGTTAGAGTAAGACCCCTTCCACCACCGAGTGTCCTGTTATGACGTTAAACAATCTGATGATGAGGCTCCAGTAATGCTGGAACTTTGGGAAATGCAGAGTACCCCTTCATTGCCACCGCTCCCAGGTCAACTCTAACCAGGAGTGGTAGCACCTGATAGTCCTATCTACGGGTCAAATAAAAGTGTTTGATATTTAAACTGAGTGCAAACAAATGACTTATATTAAATTGAATTTGAAATAGAACTGTTAAATCATTTAACTGTGTGTAAACAAATGACTGATGTTTAATTGAATTGTTAGTGATACATAGCAATTCTTGGAACCATTTAATTGTGTGCAAATGAATGAGTGATGTTGAATAGAATAATTAGTGTTAAATAGTAATATTTGAAACCATCTGTGTGCAAAAAAAAATTAGGGCAGGCTTATTTTAAAATGTTATGTACAAAATGTGTTTACAAATCATATATATTTGATATATATACTAGGATCATTAAATAAGTTTCCAGACTTTTTTCGTATGGGCACTTTTATTGATAGTACACACATGAAACTCTAGTCCCCTTTGAAGTAATCTACTCTGGTTGCAATGCACTTGTTGTACTGTTCTAACAACTTCTGGAAGGCCCCATGGAAGTCCTCTTGTGTGAGCATGTCAATGAAATTCATCACAGCCTCTTTCATCTTCTCAATTGTCTCCTAGTGACAGCCTCTGAGCTTAGGGAATAAGCAAAAGTCACAGGGAGCAAGGTCTGGACTGTAGGGAGGCTGAGGAACTGTGTTGATGCCCATCTTGGTCAAATAGTCTGTGAAAAGGATGGAGTTGTGGACTGGTGCATTGTCCTGGTGGAAATGCCACTCACCCGATTTGAAGAGTGCTGGCCTCGTCCAACGGAATCTCTTCCTGAACTCCCTTAAAACCTCAACATAGTAACCCTAACCGTTTGGCCAATCAACTGTGGTGTATTGACTTCCTTGCTCCTCCCACATCTCTCATCATTCCCCACAGACTCCCTGCCTTCTTTGAATCTCTTATGCCACTCAAAAACTGGTGCTCGATTCATGCAAGATGGTTGAAAAGCAGTCTGAACTATTCCATAGGTTTCTGTGGTATCATTTTTTCCAAGTTTAAAACAGAATTTTATTGCATAGCGTTCTTCTAAAGTGTCCTCACGTCTAGATTGGATTTTTGAAATTCACCAGCTGTGACCATCAGGCTTTAGTAGGGTGTATTCCCATTCGGGCTGTAGCTGTTCATTTGAACCTGAACTCATAAAAATTGGTTAGTCATCTTATAAGATGTATAGCAATAACATAGTGAATTTTCAAGAGTCTATGAGAATTTTAAATGCCTATACAAAAAGTCTGGAAACTTACTGAAGGCACTCCGTATGTATAAACAGGATTTGGCATTGAATATCCTATGTTTGATCTGCCATAAAACCAAACAAATGTACAATCAATGTAATTCTATTCTTAAACTAAACAAATTGGAGTAATGCCAAATTCATTTAAAAAGTAAAAGTAGACTTTTTAGAATTATGTAAAAAGCTTGTTCAAATGAAAGTTGGAGATTTTACGAAAACCCTATTTTCCTTATTCATGTATAAGTTGATTCTTGATTTTTCGTTACTAAATCATTAATTTTTATCTTTTTTTTTTAAGTCAAGGTTTGCTCTTAGTTCTTATTGTTTTTGAATTTTTATTATGCAAATTTATTCCTTAGATTTTGATGCCAAATTATTGTCAGAAAAATAAATCTTCAAAATTTGACCTATACACAAATGTATATAGTAATAATGATTAGCATTGGGTGGTTGAATTTCTTCCTTTGTGTTGGTATATTCATTGTATGAAATTTATCTGAAAATGTAACCTCTATTATAGGACAGAAGTAATATTGTATGTATGTATATTACTAAATTTCTCATTATCATTATGTGTGTCTCTCTCATATAACTCTGAAATATCCAGGAGGTGTCCTCGTGGTGTAATGGTTAAAGCGGTGGACTGCGGAATCATAGTACGTGAGTTCGTACTCCAGTCACGCTATTACATTCACTTTCGGGCAAATACCCTTGGGAAAGGTATGAACCCCCTTATCCTCCCAGCTATGGGTTAAATAGCACCACTACTGTTCTTCTAGGAGAATGGCTTTGGCATTAAATAACCTAAAAAGAGTTGATATGCCATTAAACAAAGAAACCAAACCATCTAAAATATCCAGTCAGTGTCCAAGGACAGTAGGTGTGGATTATTCTTTTCATAGAATACATGAGGAAAATCATATAAATCTATGAGAGTGCTCAATGTATGGCTATTGTTAGTTCCCTATTTATTCACTAGGGTATAACAAAATTCACATTCAGAGCGTATATAGTACAATTTAATGGAGACTCAAACTTGGTCAAGTCGTCATAATAAATTTATTTCGGCGGAGAATATTATTACTATACTCTCCGTTTCATCTAATGACTCTTTACATGCTTCTCTCACGGAGAGTATAGTAATAATATTCTCCGCTGAAATAAATTTATGATGACTTAACCAAGTTTGAGTCTCCATTAAATTGTACTCGTGTGTGTGTGTGTGTGTGTATATATATATATATATATATATATATATATATATATATATATATATATAAACAAACAATACTAGAAGGTATTAATCCTATTCCCCAGAATGTGACACAAGGTTGGTGTAATGTGGAGTACCTTGCAAAAGTAAACCTCTCATGAGGCAGTGTTAAAAAATGGTTTAAATTCCTGCCATCAGTCCTTATCTCTTTTAGAAAAGAGATTGGACACTAATCTAATGAAGACAGTAATGAAACAAATCCTTTCTCTCTTCTTGGAGAATAATCTAATTTTCAGTTAAATTTGCTACTGAATGATAATTTTGTAGAGTCTGTCTCATGCTAGCTGATTTATTTTTTATTTTATTTGTAAAGATCATCCTAATTCTAGATCTAATAGATGATTTTGAAATGCTAAATAGTCCTTCTTAAATAGAGGTATCAATATCACCATGGACTGTTGTTACAATGGGAACATGTATATAATCAGACTTTGCTATCCTTGGTGTCACTTAATCTTGTTTGGACAAGTCAGCAAAACTTATGTTCAAAACATCTATTAAACTAAAATTTCTATGCAAAATATATTTCAATAAAGTACAAAACAAAAAAACAAACAGTTATAGCATATCTTTTAATGATGATGATGATGATGATAATAATAGTATTTTGAAAATATATATATATATATATATATATATATATATATATATATATATATATATATATATATAAAAATTATTGAAATCAGATTGGGGAGAAAGCTCAAATTAATAAAAGTTGAAAATTTTTCCTTCATTTATTACTAAAAAACTTGTCTAAATTTTTAGTCGGTATTCTACATAAGTCAAATTTTAGTGGATATGTGAAGTTGAATCCCATCTTTCATCAAATGGGCTTATGATCTATAGTAAAATAGTGGTGAATGAAATACTTTTTGTGTTTTGACAATCTTAGTGTTGCTTTAATCTAAACTGAATAATGAGTTGTGCTATTAATATCAAATGTGACATGATTTTTTTTTTCTGATTAAAATAAACATTGACTTTATAGCAATTCAATTCTACATATTTTTTTAAAAGAATTGAGCTAAAATTTTAAAAAAAAAAACAAAAAAAAAACAGTTGTTGGTTTCCTGTTGAAAATTTTTGGACACACCTGTAAAAATGGTGTGATATTTGAATTTCACCATCTGCAGTGGGTTTGGGAACTTATCTACTAAAGATAGCGAGGTTCTGAGATGTGTGTGTATGTATGTATGTATGTGTGTATGTATATATATATATATATATATATATATATATATATATAAACAAACTTAAAATATTCCACTCTTCTGGTTCTTATATAGGTATTATTCGGTCCAGTTAAACCGGAGTTGGGAGTAATTCCATTAGGACAAAAAAAAAAACATTCAACAGTGAACATCTAAATTTTCTTGGTAAAGAGCTCAATGTAACTGAAATTACAGAGCAATAATTTCTTTAAGAAAAAAACAAAACCGGTCACATAAGGATTATAAATTTATTTCCATCCTGTTATGTGTTTTTGATAAAATCAAAAAACACAGAAAAAATTAACAGGACTTTTTCAGATCTTATGGATAAAATAATTCCATAAGATCTTCAGATCTTATGGATAAGATAATTCCATAAGATCTGGAAATAAATTCATAATCCTAATGTGATTGGTTTTGTTTTTTTTTCTTAAAGAAAATATATATATATATATATATATATATATATATATATATGAAGAGTGCAATATTTTAAGTTTGTTCTTTTATCACTGCAGATAGTGTATTTTTATTTTTTACTTACAACATATATATAAAATAAACTAAAAAAAAGTCGTCTCTTAAAACTAGTTCATCTTCTTTTGATTATCAATTTTTTACTTGTCACATTTATTTGCTTTATACATCTGATAACAACTACTTGTGTGTATATGCTTACTCCAATGTCTTCTTTATAGAATAATCAGTCCTTGATGAAGGGTAAATGCAAGATGTTATACATTTAAGATAACAGTTATGTTGTCACTATAGCCAACTGTTGCTTATTCTCAAAACAATAAGATATTTGATTGATTATGCAGTTGAGACAATAGTGAGGAAATTTGTGTACAGTGATTGCTAAACAAACCAATTGTTAGCTTCTATAAATATTGAACATTTCCTAATGAATAGCTTAACTTAATGGTTCTTTATTTCAATTGTTTATATTTATCTATGTGCAAAGAGAAAATGTTATTGCTTACAAAAAGGACATTTATAGCTGGCTATTTTATTATTGCTAGAATGGAAGATGCATTGTAGAAGTAATTTGTTCTTTTGAACATAGGTTTGGTTTGGTTTTATGGCATATCAACCATTGTAGGTTATTTGATGCCAAATCCTTTTTATACCTAATATATCAAATATATATGGTTTGGTTTTATGGCTTATCAACCAGTGTAGGTTATTTAATGCCAAATCCTTTGTATGCCTATATATTATATAGATTTGGTTTGGTTGGGTTTTATGGCATATCAACCATTGTAGGTTATTTAATGCCAAATCCTTTTTATACCTATATATTGAATATATGATTTCTGAACATATTTTGTAGATAACATTTTTAAATGAGCTTGAGCTCATATTTTTTTTTTTTTTTTTTTTTTTTTGCACACAGATGGTTTCAATATCTGATACAAATAATTTTATTTACTATTAATCATTTGTTTGCACACAGTCTAATGTCTTCAAGTATTGCTGCGTATCATTAACAATTCAATTAAACATCAGTTATTTGTTTACACATCGTCAAATGATCAAACAGCTCTATTTCAAGCAATTCTGTTTAACACCAGTACTCAGTTTAAATGTCAAACAGTTCTATATGACTCCTAGATAGGACCTATCAGGTGCTACTACTCTGGGCCAAAGTGGATCTTGAAGCAATGGCAAAAATGGAATGCTCTGCAATCTCCAAAGCTCCAATATTACTGAAGCCTCACCATCAGATTGTTTAGTGTCTTATCCAGAAAACCTATTGGAGTCTTACCCCTTTTCAAAGATGCAGTCTGTGTATTCTGCCGCCCAAGCCAACTGGGCCACTTTTGAATATAGGAGAGCAGCTTTTATAATTATTGTCTTGTCTTTTACTGGATTTAGATATACAATAACTGGTGTTTGTATAACAGCATTGCTTCCAACAAAGCCTTCATCAGATGATGACTCTGGGTTCAGGCATGGTTTTGGAGCCGAAGCATCATTATCACGAGCCCAGAGCGCCCAGCAGTATCTCATGACACCACTAGACTTGGTCACTCTATAGGATTGCCATATCTATGCTGATGCAGTTAGAGCCTTATCTTGGATCTTTTCCATGTATTTCTACTTGTCTGATGGAGGAAGTCCGAGATTAGTCAAGAAAACGGAGGTTGAGTTGGCAATGAAACCTCTGCAAACTTCGATAGGAAATTCATTTGTTATCCAGCCATTTCTAACACATTGTTCTCGCAGATCCTCATATTTTTCCAACTTATGCTGATGTGCCTTGTTGAAATTTTCTTCAAAAGAGACCGTTAACTCTATAACAAAAACTGTCTTTTCTCTGCCTTATCAGTGGGGCTTAAAATTTTCTAACTGCATCCCCTAATATCTGGTTTAATTACTGTGGAAAATATTTCATAAATTGATTTTTGACCCTATCAGTGGGGCTTAGAATACATTGTATTCTTTGCAGGAGGGTAAGATCCCTTAACCCCCCCCCAACAAGTGGGGTCCTAGGTATGACGCTAAACTGTATCTGATGCTAAGGCTGCTGTTCTGGAGAGTGTGTAGCTTGTCATTGCTTATACTTGGTCTATTCAATGGTTCAAATAGATCTGTTAGAAAAATACTTTATCATATAATCTTGTTATTTATTTGTATTAAGAATAGTTAAGCTATAATTGTTAACTAAGGATCGTTTGTCACCTGAAATGATATAACTATAAACAAATTGTATTAGATAGAAATAGTTTGTATCATAACTCTGTTTAAAACACAAACTCTTAAGAGATCTGTTTGAAAATTATTCCTATTTGATAAGAATACTTAATATCATATAACTGTAAATTATTTTTCTAGTACCCTCTGGGTACCATAAATGAGAAAGATTAATGAAATTAAAGAATGCATATAAAAAGATTACTTATTTTAATTTTAATTGGTTTCTATATGAAATTAAACATTGGATTGCTTTTAATGTTTGAGAATAAAGCAATAACACCCAGCTTTGTTAAAACCAGTATGCAAATTATCTACACTATATACTATATGAACTCTTGTTGTTACATAGCCATACATGAATATGTGAAATATACATAGAATGTTCATAACTAATATATAGATAACATAGGAATCCTGAAACACAAAAACACTTATGACTTAGTTCAGGTACGAAACTTTTTATTACCTTTTTGAGTTAAAGGTTTTTCAACATGAGCAGAAGAGAGGCACAAGCTTTCTATTCGGACTTTTCCATCTGCCCCCCCCCCGCGGCCCCCGCCACAAGGCCTCAGCGAGTTCCGAAAGTCAACCTTCTTCTTCGGACACTAAAACTCAACTCCCTGACTTCTCTCAATCAAATCCCCAAAATCCTCCACGCACGCTTCTGGTGCATGATGTCATTCACATCCCCTGGTCCTATTTCCTATCTGGGTTTTTTATTTTGACATCTCTGAATGACACATCCTCCCTGCGCGTGCGTGAACACCTGCGCTCATGTTGCACCTAACTAACCCATGTGCTAAGCGAAAGGTTCTCAGCCTAACTAAACTGAAAGGCAAGATATATAAAACGAAATCCCTCGGCCATTATATTACATTATTTCTTGGTGATATATAAAAACATATTGCAGGTTTTTTGATGTGTTAATAAAATGGGCTGTTTTGAGGAAAATCTAACTCTGCTAGACTTGAATAGATATCTTTTAATTAGATGCTCATTAAGATTAAATAATGATTATTGAGAAAATAATGTTAACAATGAAGGGAAATGTAATTTGTTAGTATCTCCATTATAATATTACCAAGAATAGTTACTTGAAGCTATAATTGTTTTACTATGGATTATTATTTGTTATTTAAAACTGTATAACTTGAAACCATATAATTAATAGTATTAGATAGAAATACTTGAAACCATGCAATTATGTGCAAATTATTTATATTATCTGTTTATATTTCTGAGATGAGGTATTATGTACATTATTTACATTTTTTTCGGACTATTGTCCTCATTTTTGTCGCCATGTTTACCACAATGTTTTGGCCGTTGTATGCTCCGGCCTTCTTCAGGTGGTTGGAATGTTGAACTTAGCCCTTTATTTCAGTCACTGGGGTAGATTGTTCTAGTTCCATGAGCCATGTTTAATGGATGTCAGTTATCTCCTGTTAAATTCCCCTCTGAAAGTTCTTCACTGGGTATTGAACTCTCACTCTTTCAGGTATGTCACTGGATCTAACCAACACCTTTATCCACTGTGCTATGTGTCCTTGAGGACAAAAAAAAAAATATAAATAAATTATTTATATTAGCTAGAAATACTTCATATAACTGTGAAAATAATAATTCTTAAACAAATATAAATGTTTAGTGAATGCAGTCCAACCTAGGTATAAAATAACCAAAGATAGGTTGACATGCCTTTAAAATCAATCAAGCTTTTTCTGTTTGCTGTTATGATTAATAGCACAGTAGAATTGGTGAACAGTTCAATCCCTCACTGAAACATTTTGCAATGAGAATACCCTTTTGGAAAGACCTTTCCTCTTGCTCTCCATAAATAGCATCTCGTGTATTTTGACCTGCTGCTGGTGCCATGTTGTACTTCCTACATAATGGACTCGCTCTCCTCCATGAATACGCGTCAACAAGAGCATCAGAGGGAGTGCACTAATCAGTGTGATATAATCACATGTAATACCATCTGTGTAGTAGACAGATAGTCATTACCACACTGGGGTCTCAGCTTTCTCCCAACTAACTACCGTTTAACCAGGTTCACTTGTATCTTGTTTCTGTTACTTGAATATATATTTTTCTATCGAACCTTTTGTGTTCCCTGTGTCTTTCTTTGGTCAGTATAACATATAACCTGTAAAAAAATCTGTCGCATATTACTTCGAGGAGTTGAGCACTGTTAAGTAGCTTTCATTGCTTTGGAAAATGCTGTGAAGGGGAATTATTCTGTATTACACTCTAATGACCTAATAGATGATAGACCTCCACCCATCCATGTTTAGGGTATGTATTGCATCATCTGAAATTTTTTTTGTCCCTCTCCTACCTTCAAATATATGAATTGACTGTGGGGAAAGAGGAGAAAATCCTTTTCCTTGTAAAAGGTTTTTTTTTGCCCTATGTGCGATCTGCCAACAGAAAAAATAAGTTACATAATGGCTAACATACTGGACTGAAATGTTCTGGTAACATACCACACATCCTTGTAAACTAACAATAGATTAATAAATAACTAGAAAGAAAGTCATGGACTTAATGATTTTGAAAAAAAAAATAGGTTCTTAAATTTAGCTAGTAAACTTGTTCGTTTATATAGTTTTAGTAAACTGCAGTTTAGAGTTTGATAAATTAAACTTTTCTGGTTGTATACTAATTAACAAGTAGTTTAAAAAAAAAAGATATTTAAAAAAAAAAAAAAATAAAAATAAAAAAATAAAAAATAAAAACATTTAACATAGAATCTACATCTACGTAGGTTTCACCTACCGGATCATCAGGATAATTCTGGCAAAAGAGGGTTGGCCCAAATGACATTTTATCAATAAAGCAGCCACCAGGAGGAATAAAAGAAAAAAAAAAATTAGCATTTAAATATATATAACCAAACATTCTAAAATGATTTTCTTTACTTGAATTTGAAGCTATTATACTCTATAGTTCATCCCTAATAACAGAAAAGAGATTTTAAAAAAGATTTTTTATAAGTTCTTACAAAGTTAATATTGTTCTGTGAAAAATATTTAAAAAAATTTAATGATTGATACATTTTGTTTGTACTAACTAAACGATTTTATGTAATTATTTATTTAGCCTAGTTGGCTGGGGCTGCAGAATACACTGACTGCATCTCTGCTGAGACGTCCTCACTGAGTGTCCTGTATATGACCCTAAACAATCTGATGGTGAGTCTTCAGTAATCCTGGAGCTTTGGGGAATTGGAGTATCTCTTTATTGCCATTACTCTTTGGTCCACATTGGCTCTGAGTGGTCGTACCCAATAGGATCCTATCTATGGATCAAATAGAACTAAACTGTACTTATGCTAAACTGAATTGTTTGAAATAGAACAGTTTATAAGTATAAAAATGAATTTGGCATAAAATCACTTACAATGGATGATATGCCATAAAACTAAATAAAACCTAATTATTTATATCTCCAGCTTGAAGAATTTACCTCTATAGCTAATCAATAATGTTTTAAATGTGAATAATTATTCCAGTGAGACAACAAATTTTTCAATGAACCATTTTTTCTTTTAAGACCACCTTCCCCTGGATCCAAGATGTTATATACACCAAATTAGGTAGCTCTAAATCAAATCGATTTACTTTCAGTCGAGGATAGACAAACTCTTTTTTATTATTGATATAGATAAAATGTTTGTTTTTAAACTTAGTCTGTTTATAAAGATCTTTTATTTGAAGAGTATTTGGCGAGGGGAGAATAAAGTAATCTGTTTCAACAAAATGTTAAAGTACAGTAATGAGAGGTCAAGAGTGCTAAAAGAAGACTTTGTACTCGAAGAATAAAATATGCCCCATATAAACGATACATTTATCTTAATCAATAATAATTTAATTCTATTGTGTTGTATTGTCATCTGCTGATTCATGCAGAAATATACATATATATGCTGGATACATACCGATGCAATGAATAACAGACGCAGTAATAAACGACGCAGGAAGACTTCTTTAACAATATTTTACCTCTCACTTTATTTGTAAGGTTTCGAAAGGGTTGTTCAAGGGTTGCATGTGAGAGGGAGCTGGAGACCGAACACAAACTGTAATTTCTTGACCCCACTGTTATGACCGTCACGTTGTGTCTTTCTTGTTCTTTAGTGCTGTTCAACCGGAGGCCTAGGGCCCACTGCTGGATGCTGGCTTTCTTTATTGCATCTTATCAACATCTTCTCTGGACCCCAAACTCCATCGGGGTTTCCGAGGGCCCCCTCGGTCGGGTGTGGCTTTCCCTACCACATCTGGTCTCTAGCTGTCTGGAATTCTACTGGCAACTGCTTCTTGGACTCGAACTCAACTGAGTTAAATAATAATTCATCGCCCACTGGATCTTTGAAATCGAATGTTTAATTGTCATCAAGCGGAAATAACTGTCATGCAGTTCAGTGGTCACTCTCTTCCGGTGCATGTCTGTATTGGCACAGTGGGACCTTCACCTTGTCCCATATTATAAGCCTTAATCTGCCCACGCGATCTCTTTCGATTACTGGCCATTGGAATGTGTCACTTCCTTCCGGTGTATCACCCTGGAATAGCATTTTTTGGGGCCGGGTCGAAGGTCAAAACATAACAATTGTAGTTACATGAGATTAAAAAGATTTTGGGATCCACTTGAAACTTTTCCCTTAAACCTTTATGGAGAGTAACTTGAGCCACCAAAATGACCTATTTTTCTATGTATTTGATATTGATCACTGAGAGTATTGAAACTTTGCCCAGGATTTAAACTTGGTTCCAGCTGTTTGCATTTAACTTTGTAGTAATTCTCTTCAGAAAGGCAAAAAGTAATGGGTAAAATAGTAGGGCAGACTCTCTAATCTTGTAAGTAGGCAATATGATCTTGGAGTAGGCAACCTGATCGGAATTCAAAACTAGAGTTTGTCAGGGCTAGACAACTCCACCCTTGAGAAACGTACTTGCTACTGAAACTGATGTGTCATTACTTGTATAGTTACAGACCAAAGGAATTGACAGGTGCCTAAGGAAGAAAGTAAGGATACATTTCAAAGGATGAAAACTTGCTTCAAATTGTGTAATAGTCCTTTTTACTCTAGTAAACGTTTGTATGTTCTGTGTTTTATGAAAGGAGTAACTGGTATATTAATAGAGAAAATTATTCAATACTGGGGGTTGAGATAGTTGTCAATCATTATTGTGATGTTGTACTGAAAATATGTAAGCAGAACTAAGACTTGTTTTCCCACGACACAAGGTTTGGTTTCTTTGTTTAATGGCATATCAACCTTTGTAGGTTATTTAATGCCAAAGCCATTCTCCTAGACGAACAGTAGTGGTACTATTTAACCCATAGCTGGGAGGATAAGGGGGTTCATACCTTTCCCAAGGGTATTTGCCTGAAAGTGAACGTAATAGCGCGACTGGAGTACGAACTTGCATACTACAATTCCGCAGTCCATCGCTTTAACCATTACACCATGAGGACCCCCCCCTCTCACGACACAAGTAATAATTACCACTCAAGAGTTTAAAAAAGATGATTTAACATATGAGACTCCTACCAACATTTTCTAGTTTTTCAGGATCTGAGGTCTTGTGGGGAGATTTATAAGGATGGATGAGTATATCTATAGCAGTGATTCCTTAACTTTTTGGGAGTGTTTGGCTATATTCCTTGTGTCCTCCCTCACATATTAGGTTTTGAAATAACAATCTATCTCTGTAAACAGTCTCGTGTATTGCATAAATAAAACTATAAAATAAAAAAATTGAAAGCTAAATCTTGCCTGTAAGTAGCCTTAATGATTTTAATGGGATGTATGTATTTGGTTGCAGGGGTATCAGTATCTTGCCATCAGGCTGGAAGACACAAAGAACTAATCTTAATTTTTAGTTTCTTTGCTTGGAAAGAAGCTGGATGTCTGCATTGGAGCTTCATTCCAATATAAATATAATGTTGAGGAAAGCTATAAAATTGTTTTTAACAAAAATTTTTATTTTTTTAGCTTCAGTTTAATGTTCTTTTCCCCACTCTGGTGTTTCAGTACTACCTGCTTCCACTTTAGGAGTGATCATATTGTATAACCTAATAGTTATTATCCAGGTTCTGATCTTAAATTTTCATTGTATAATGTTTGATCTATGTAATCTTATGGAGATGTGCAAGATTAAGTGCATTAAAAAATAAGTATTTTGATAGATTTTTATCATTTGTCCAGATTCCAGATGAACCTACCCAGAATCTTTTAAGAAAGCAACTTTTTTGATATGACAACTTGTACACTATTTCATCTCATGTTCACTGTTGCGAGTATATACTGTAATTATTTGTATATAACACCCCCACTAACTTTGTTCGGAAATTCAGGAAAAATTCTTGTATATAATATACACTGACTTTTTAGAATTTTATGGCAGCTAAATTTAACTTAAATATAGCATTTAAAGCTTTTTATTAGTTTGTATTGACTAAAAGTAAGAAATTGAATAGTTTTTCATTCCTTAAAACAACAAAATTTACAGGTTTTAGAGCAAACACATGAACCTATTTTCTTGAAAATGCAACAAGCTGGCAACGAAAGTAGTCTCACATGAGGAGAAAGAGAAAATTATAAGAAATGCACATTCCAGTGGATATTTCTGTAACAGCATAAAGCATTAGTTTGAACCAGAAGAGATATAGCCTAGTCAGCTGGGGCTGTAGATTACACCAACTGCAAGATCCCCCCACCCCCCGAGGGTCCTGGATATGACACCAAACAATCTGATGGTGAATTTCCAGTAATGCTGGAGCTTTGGAGAATGCAGAGTATCCCCTGATTGCCATCGCTCCTAGGTCCACTCTGGGCCAGAGTGGTAGCACCTGATAGGGTCCATTCTATGTGTCAAATAGAACTGTTTGACATTTAAACTGAGTGCAAACAATTGACTTATGCTAAAGTGAATTGTTAGAAATAGAACTGTTTGATCATTTAACTGTATAAACAAATGATTGATGTTTAATTGAATTGTTAGTGATATTTAATACTTGAAACCATTTAACTGTGCAAATAAATGATTGATATTGAATAGTTACTAGGATCATTAAATAAGTTTCCAGACTTTTTTCATATGGGCACTTTTATTGATAGTACACACATGAAACTCTAGTCCCCTTCAACGTAATCTCTTCTGGCGGCAATGCACTTGTTGTACCAATCCAACAACTTCTGGAAGGCCCCGTGGAAGTCCTCTTGTGTGAGCGTGTCAATGACCTTTGTCACAGCCTCTTTCTTCTCGATTGTCTCATAGCGACAGCCTCTGAGCTTAGGGAATAAGCAAAAGTTACTGGGAGCAAGGTCTGGACTATAGGGAGGGTGAGGAAGTGTCTTGATGTCCATTTTGGTCAAATAGTCTGTGAAAGGATGGAGTTGTGGACTGGTGGAAATGCCACTGACTCGATTTGAAGAGTGCTGGCCTCTCCTGATGGAATATCTTCCTGAACTCCTTTGAAATCTCAATATTGACTTCCTTACTCCTGCCACACCTCTCATCATCCCTGACAGACTCCCTGCCTTCCTTGAATCTCTTATGCCACTCAAAAACTGATGCTCGATTCATGCAAGATGGTCAAAAAGCAGTGTGAAGCATTCCATACGTTTCTGTGGCATTTTTTTCAAGTTTAAAACAGAATTTTATTGCATATCATTCTTCTAAAGTGTCCTCACGTCCAGATTGGATTTTTGAAATTCACTAGCTGTGACAATCAGGTTTTAGTAGGGTGTATTCCAATTGCTGGTGTAGCTGTTGATTTGAACCCGAAATCATAAAAATTGGTCAGTCATCTCATAAGGTGTATAGCAATAACATACTGAATTTTCAAGAATCTACGACAATTTTAAATGCCTGTACAAAAAAGTCTGGAAACTTATTGAAGGCACCACATATATGAGTGTTAGTTAAATGGTTTCAATTATTGCTATGTAAAAACAATGATAATACTAGTGTGCAAACAAATTGGTTCTTACTCATTTAAAAATAAAATTACTGACTAACTCTTACCTATGTGTATCTATTTAAACGTGTACAAATGACTGAGGTTAAATTGTTACTCTTACATAGCAATACTTGAAACCACTTAACTGTGTGCAAACAAAAAATAACAGTATATAGAATTATTCATGTTAGATAGCAATACAATTAATTGTGCAAAAAAAAGAAAAATGAACTCTGACTCATTTAAAAATACTATCGACAAAATGGTGTTTACAAATCATATATTTAATGTGTCAACAGGGTTTGGCATTAATCTACAATGGTCGATATACCATAAAACTAAATCTGACAAATTCTCTAGGCATGGGTTGTGACACACTGTTAAAATCAGTCTATTTACTTATACAATTTAGTCATCTTTGTTTTCAGCTTGAAATAACTATATGCAAGGTGACAAATTAAACTCACTGAAAATATTGTTTCAACAAGGTAGAATATATTCATACTGTGTATCTCAGTATTTAAATCCCTCCATGATATGGGAATATGACACAAGGTTGGTTTAATGTTGGATATTGTGCAAAAAGCAAGCTTCTTGGTGGGTAGATGCAAAAATTATTCAGTTCTAACAATATTCCCCTTCAGTCATACCTCAGGTGCTGGACAACTAACTTCTTTTAAGCAAGAATGCAGATGTTGCTTGAAAGGGTTGTCCCCCTCTCTCTGGAATATGAGCCATTAATGTTCAGAGATCACCCCACATGGATACCAGGAATGCAACTTCTTGTAAAAAAAATCTCCCTTAGTGGTATGTATCTCATCTGGTAACTACTTTCTTGAGCTGGTGATATCACCTGATGAATCCTTGTTTATATCAGGATGTGCTGAAAAGATAGTCTTCTTTTTTTTTTTTTTTTTTTTTTTTTTTTTAAAACCATTGCAGCACTGGAAGATATGCATGTCCTGCAAGGTGGACTATGTTAAAAAAGAAACCTCATTTGATCACATTTCATGAGAGTATCTTGGTCAGCCCTTGAACTTTTCTGTCTATCTTTGTGTATGTTTTTTTTATACTTGATGCATTTACATCTTCAGTTGTGTCAGTGACAGTTCATGATATCATTTTTTTTATTTAAAAAAAATTTTTTTTTATACTCATTTCCAAAATTTGAAGGATATTTGAAAGAAAAGGACTGGTATGTTTTTATTTTATTTGTTTAGTTTCTTTGTTTAATGGCATATCAACCTTTGTGGGTTATTCAATACCAAAGCCATCCTTGTAGAAGAACAGCAGTGATACTATTTAACTCATAAATGGTGGGGAGGTGATAAAAGGAATCATACTTTTCTCAAGAGTATTAGTCTGAAACTGAATGTAATAGCATGACTGGAGTTTGAACTCGCTTATTTCAAGGCCATTGGCCTAATCAGAAGAGTGTTTGCCAATGATCCGGGAGACTGAGGTTCAATCCCAGGTTGAGATATACCAAAGACTCAAAAAATGGTACTTGATGCCACCTGGCTTAACACTCAGTATTATAAGGTAAGGATCGAGGGTAAAGTGGAGCAATCCAGGGAATGGAGTAGCACCCTCCTTTACACCTTGGTGTAGTAGCTATTGAAAAGGGAGCCTTTGGGTTTCCCTTGACTAAGGTCACCAACTTTACTTTACTTACTTCAAGGCTGCAGTCAAGCACTTTAGCCATTACGCCATGGTGACTCCACTCTATCTATTTATGTGAAAAGAAAAGCAATTTTTTCTTTCTTCTCTATCCAATTGTTCATACTTGTGTATTGTTAACATAATATTCAATATTATTTATTGCAAAATAGATATCTGAATGTTTTTTTTTCTTCACTCTGTGGTTCCTATGGCTTTTAGTTTCATCTTTGTTTTTCATGGTTTAAATCTTTATCGTTAAGTATTACCGCTGTCTTATGATGGTGTCATTCCAATGAATTTTGTCTAGGATTCGTCTTGAAGGTCCTCTAGCTTTTCTTTTTTTTTCCTAAAATTTCAGTTGGCTGAGGCTGTAGAATATGCTGACTGCATCTCAAACAAAGGGCTAAGACTCCTCATCCCTAATGAGTGTCCTGTATATGACACGAAACCATCTAATGGCGAGGCTCCAGTCTTAGGAAATGTGGAGTGCTCCTTCACTGTCATTACTCTTAGTTCCACTGTGACTCAGGGTAGTAGTACCTGTTAAGTACTTAATTATTTTCTATATTTGAAGCTATTTAACTGTACAAATGAATAAATAATGTTGAATAGAACCATTAGTGTTAGATAGCAATACTTAAAACTATTTAACTGTGTGCAAACAAATGAGCTCTGGCTTGTTAAAAATGTTATCTACAAACTTTTTGTTTACAAATTATATATAACAGAATTTGGTATTAAATAACCTACAAAGGTTGATATGCCATAAAACACAACCAACCAAATCAAAATTTCATTTGTATTTATGTGAGAAGTAAAGCCTGAAAATTGTAGCGTCATAACATTAATAATAGTAAGAGCTGCTTAAATTCTGAATTTAGAAAAATCATCCCCCAGAGCCTGTTTTTTAAAAATTTTTCTTTATTTTATTATTCTATTTTTTTCTAAGATGTTCGACTTGAATTTTCAAAGGCATGTAAGTAAAAACTATTGGTTCTAACTGATATTAAAAAGCTTTAGGATGTAGATAAGAAAAACAACCTTAACAAAGCTTGTAACTATCCCAATTTCAAAATGCAAGCTTTCAAAATTGGAGAAAATCTCAGAAAGTGAAATCTTTTGCAAATCTCCTGAAACTTTTAAATGGCTATAAAATGACAAGAATTAATACTATTGTGTTGTAACTTTCAGGAATTTTCTTATGTGGATGGATACAAACAAATGGTGTAAATTTGAAAAATATTTGAGGACTTTCAGATGGAGCTTGATGACATTGTTATATTTAGTGTATGAAATTTATATGCTAATGTAACTACTAGGATGGCTTTGTTTTTCTTTGTGTTGTTGTTAGCTTTTTAGGTACAATATTGGATTTTTAAAAATTAATTAATTTATATAACCCTTACTTTACTCCATTCTATATACACCCTTTCAACTTGTTAAAATTGTTTTTTTTCTTCCTTTTAGGATAGTTTTTTTTTTTTTTTTTTTTTTTTTTTTTTCCCTTTTCTCTTCAACTAATTTTATCTTCCTGATATTTTTATAGTATTTCTACCCAAGGCAGACTGCTGCTTAATCAGAAGAATCAAGGCACTGATTCCTTATGTTTACCAGTTCAGGAACCTCACAAAGCTGTCTTGTGCTTTAAACCTGTTACCAAGAATATAAAAATACTTGTTCATTCATAACACTTCTGCTTTGTTCTTTCACAAAAACCTTGGTTGTTTGTTTAGACTCAAATCTTTTAATTTCCCCGAACTTTACACTATTACTTTGTAAATGTGTCAATTCAGATTTTTTTTACAATCCTCACTTCTTCTGATAACAGGTAACCGCAACAGCTTTAGAGATGGGTAAGTTTTCTTATGGCACCCGTCTGTTCCAAAATACCTATACATGTGCTTTCCCTAATGATGATAAACCCAAACCAATCTAATTGTTTTATGTGAGTTTTTTTAAAAAACTATATGCATTACCCACTACCTAACTGTATTCACATCCTCTGGTTGGTTTATATAAACATTCAAAGTGTCAATGGATGCAAATTTTTTTCTGCATGGAGGAATTCCGTGACACACACCCACTTCTGCTTTCATGTTAGATGCCATTTTGCTTAATTTGTAGCCAGCTGCTCTCTGTTATTAGATGAAAAAAAATGGATTATTGACTGGAAGGTTCAACTTCTATTGCCATATTACCATCTACTTGTAATGTTGTGAGCCCAAATAACAACATTGGAGGTATTACTTTTGGTGTGAGGGTATGGGTGTTATATACAGGTTCTTATTTCTTATTGGTGAAAATGGTAGTGTCTGTGGGGAGGGGGATTTTATCTTTATTTTATTTTTTTTGATTACATAATTTCATATTTCTTTTGATGTAGTAAATTTTAGTCCTTGATATTTCATTGCTTACTGTTTCTTTGAAAATGAATCGGTTTTCAATATTGAGATTCAGTTTGTATTTATTTATTTATTTATTTATTTATTTCCTCTAGATTAGATATATGATATGGCTGATTTTGTCAATTTATCAAACTCTTAAATAATTTTGAGAACGGACAGCAGCTAAAAACTGGTAAACAAAATGAAAATTACAGGGATACAAAGAATTTTTGGGGATTAAAAATTCTTTTCTTACAGTTTCAGTTATCTATGTTCATATTGTTAAGATCAAGAATTTAAATTGAAGCATTTTATCCAAAAAATGTTATTTTACAAATATTAATCTCCACAAGCCTGGCTGACTCCATTTGGTAGTAACCATAAATATATTCAATTGTATTTTGCCATAAGGGTTCATGCAGTGATGCAAGGTATGCAAAAATATATTGTATACGTAAAGTATGCTCAGTGTTTATATAAATATATTGTATATATATATAAAGTATATAATGTATTGTAGTTGAGGGCGACCAGAAGGCTCCCTTTTCAATAGCTACTACGCTGAGGTGTAGGTGAGGGCACTACTCCTTTCCCTGGATTGCTCCACTTTACCCTTGATCATGTCATGCCGCTAGCATGGATATCCCTGACCCTCTCTTGCCACTTCACTCTTTCGTTCATCGCCTCTGGCAGGTCTTCAGGGCTACATCCTGTATCCTCACATAGCTGCTGTATGTATGTTTGAGATGGTCATCTTGCTTTTGCCCGGCCATATGTGAGGGTCCATAGAAGTACATCACTTATGAGCTCGTCCCTGCTTCTCCAGCAGTGTCCTGCATGTCTGGTTCGTCTAAAAAGTCTTTGGTATGATGCAACCTGGGATTGATCCCTGGTCTCCTGGACCATTGGTGAACACTCTGCCCACGAGACCAATGTGTCGTTTTTTATATATATATATATACTCGGGTAAAAATTTGTCCAGTTTTGTTTAAGACTGGACTAAAAATAACTTACTGTAATTATTTTTGTATACCATGCCTCACCTCTTTTTAAATCTAAAAGTTTTTATCTGGCTCCATGCATCACCATATTTAGGTTGGTATAACTGAATGCAAGTTATATCTATGCTCCAAAATAATGTATAACAAACACTACTTTTATGTTATAGAGAAATAGCTACTGGAATGTGTGTTTGTTTATGGTTTTGTTTCTCCTTGTGTGAGCTTATTTTTGCCACAAGCTTGTTGCATTTTTGTGTGAACATGTCCTTGTGTTTCCTCTTTAACATGGCAGGATAAACTGTATAAATCTTTATTTTTAGTCTATACAAAATGGATAAAATGTTGAACAAAAGTTGAGTTTAACTGCTACAGTTTCTAAAAAGTTGGTGCTTATTATATTCATTATCTTGTGTTTCTTACCAGAATTTTGCTGCCCAAATTTAGGAGTGCATGTTATTCACAAATAATTATGGTACTGTTAAAGAGTGAATGTTATACTTTGTCATTAGAATATTTTTGGTTTGTCTAAAAACTTCTGTGAAGTTTGTCTGAAATGAAGTCTTTTTTTTTCTCTTGAAGCATTAAGTTGGATATCCTCATTTTCATCGTTTTGATTAATGAATTTCTATTATTACTTGTGAGTCAAGCTTTGCAATATTTAGGTATGTGCTAGTTTGTGGCGCCTATCATGTGACTGAAGGAGTTCTTACCGTAGAAGGTATCTACTGTGATTGGTAGTATTGTGGTAGTTGGTGTGCTGACATGTTATGCATGGCTTCACTGTGTGATTTAAAAGCTGCACAAATAAAGTGCAATGTAGTCTAATTTGGGAGCTTATGCTTTACAAGTACAAAGTGAGCCATGACACCACATAAGCAAGCAAAAACAATTGTCAGTTGATCACAGTACAGTTACCAAATTGTTTAAGAAATTTGTGTGTGTGGATAATTTTGATCACAGTAAAGTAACTAGATGGTTCAAGAAATTTCAGTTGGGTTTCAAGAACCATGATGATTAGGTAAGTTCAGGTAGGCCTAAAACCATACATTTTGAAGCTATTCTCCAAACCACAAAGGCAAATTTAGCAAGTAGCATTCAGAGTATAAGGTGAGCATTTCAGTAGGATTTGTCACCTTCAAATTTTTGCCAAATTGTATTTCAGGTTACTAAAATATTGCAAAACTTTTGACTCGCCAGAATAGTTGCATCTTGTCTCCCAAGGGTATACATTGCGCTTGGTAACAAAGATCAAGATATTATTTTAAATAATTCTTCCTAATTATTCATTTTCCTGATTTACTGTTTGTTGAAATCCTTTATCAAAGTGTCTTGTGTATGACATTAAACTTCATCTGGTGATGAGGCTATGGAGATCTGCAAAGTGTGAAGTGCCCCTTCATTGCCATTACTCCCATGTCTACTCTGACCCAGTTAGTTGAAGCTATCATTGTGTACTTGCAAAAAAAGAGAAGACTAACTTTGGCATTAAATAACTCAACAAAGGTTGACATGCCATAAAATCAATGTGCAAATTCTGCCTGCAGCCTATGCAACTTTGCTGCATTATGATTTAACCCAATGTTGTTAGTGTTCAGGTTTGGTTTAAAGTTGCCTAAGCTGCAAAACAGGCCCACAGTTCTGATGATATCCTGGTTAATAAAAGTGTGTATGTGTGTGAGAGACCCTTTGCAAAACTATCTCTGGGTGCTGGCATTCGAATAGGGATTGCCTACAAGGTTTCTGTATTCCTCTCTTTCTCAGCTCTGTTGAGACTTAGTGCATGGGGAAGAGACCTCTAGACCACTCCTTTCTTTTTACTTCAGCTTACATAAAATGATGAAGCTGAACTGGTATCTTTCTCTGGGCTGTTTTGACATATCTTGATTTCTACCTGTGTGTGTGTATATATATATATATATATATATATATATATATATATATATATATATATATATATATTATAATCCCTACCCATTTCCGAACATAGACCACCCATCTTTCAGGCATTTAAACCAGCCAAACCTTTATCTATTTACCTATTGTGCTTAGCACCACAAATTTATGTATGTGATGGATATTAAAAATAAACTTTTTTTTTTCCATCTAGAATCCTTTTCACCAGAAATCTTTGTTTGTAATTTCATTACTTTTGTTCTGGCTTTTGATATTACTACAGGCACACATGTAAATATGCTATGTATGCTTACACATATCTGCACAGATGTCTTACCCCACATATATACATATACTAAACCTATACGCATACAGATATGCTCACCCTCACATATAAACACTCGCACAGATATGCCTATCCCTATATAGATATCTACCAAAAGTGCTCTCTGCATACACCTAGTGAAGGTGTGGAATGCTATTGATCATATAAAAAATCTGTTCTATCCAATAAAATAGGATTTCTTCCAAATTTTAGCTGTGTCCAAACTACTATTTGGATGCACCACATGATCTTTAACAAAATGTATTGACAAAGGCTAGGTGGGAACTACACAAGAATGCTGAACGCTGTCTTGAACAAATCCTGAAAGCAGCATCGCACAAAACAGTTGTATGGCCACCTACCCCCCTCTCACAAACCACCCAAGTAAGTGCTGGGTGCTGCTTGGAAAACAGGGACAAACTCGGAAGCAATGTTCTCTTATGGACTACTGTACATGGATGTGCTGAAGTGTTGGCTGACCTGACTTACGTACCTCAGCGTTGTACAGACATGGGATGTAATCTCAAAGACCTGCCAGGAGTGATGGATGATTGGGACGGATGGTGAATCATTGATGATATATACCTACCCATAAGATCATGTTCACAGCTACATGCATTAGTGCACCTGAAGTTCTTTTGCTTACGTGTTCGGTGAAGTGTCATGCTAACCTTTACTAATTTGGTCTTAGAAAAAAAAAAAAAAATTTGATTTTTCTAAGTATGTGAGCAGTATTCATGAGCACTTTTATTTTTCAGATGACGAATTTCCAAGGATCTTTAAAAATCTGGGTATAATAGATTCTATTACTACAGAAATAGTAGTGGTTGTGTTTACTGTAAATTGTTGACATTTCAAGCCTAAAAAAAAAAAATCTCTTCAAAGGGTTGACTTATATAGCAAGGCTAAAATCCAAACCTTTACCATAGTGGAATAGTACTCTTAACAATTTGTACACACTACTTACTGTAACTCCAACAGACTGCCACAAACATTTTTAACTTAAACTCCTATCTGAACATATTTAACAAATTATTACTGTACTTTTTTTGTCACAACATTTTAAATAAAGGTTACTTGAAGGTTATTTTATTGACTATTAAAACCTTAATTCTAAGATGCTGCTCTATAATTTTGAAAGTATTTACTCATATATATTTATAAAGTTAAGCTCCAATATTGATATGCTTAAAAACTATTACTATTGTTTTGGAAATTAGACAAAGCTAACTGGGAAAAATTGGAAGAAAAATGTTAAAAACTAATACACAATGAGCCAAACAATGATACAATAGACTGTATGCCTAAGAATGCAATACCAAATAAGTGAAACAAACCATGGTTTAACAACAGATGTCAGGAAGCAATCAGATTGTGAAAAACAGCACTAAAAAAAAAAAATAAAAAAACCAACATCCAATCTGATAGAATATAAAGTAAAGCAAAGACATGAAAAGAGATAAAAGCAGTAAAAAGAGAATGCTAGCAAAATTATGTCAACAAATTGAATTACTCAACTAAACCAAAGGCAATCTGGGAAATGATCAGGAAAATCACATGTAAACAACAAACAATACTAATAAAACACCTCTCAAAAGATAACTCCATAATAACTGATAAAAAAACAAAAACTTTAACAGAATGGCTAGCTGAAACTTTCTCTAAAAACTCAAGACAAAATGATTAAAAGGAATTTATAACCATTAAAAATATAAAAAAACGTAAACTAAACTTCAAATCAAAAAATCTAGAAGACTATAATAGCTTATTGATACTAAGAGAATTGAAAGACTTCATAAAAAAAAAAAAAAAAATCACATAATTCTGCTCTATGCCCGATAAAATCCATTAGGAATTTTTAAAGAAATTACAAGAAGAATCACTAAAATTTCTTTTAAAAATGTTTAATAAAATATGGATGGAAGGAAATTTCCTGAACATATGGAGACAAACCACAATGGTACCAATTCCCACACCATAAAACTACAGACCGATCTCCTTAACTAGTTGCTTATGCAAGACAATGGAAAGAATAATAATCAGGCTGATTTGGCATTTGGAATCAAACAACCTTATCTTCAAGTTACAATGTGGATTCTGAAGTGAAAAAGGCACAATAGACCATTTAATACACCTTGAAACAAATATGAGAGAAGCGTTCATTAAAAATGAACATCTTACAGCTGTATTTTTCCATCTAGAAAAAAGTTTGATACAACATGGAAATACAGAGTAATGAAGGATTTACATCACCAAGATATAAAGGTCAGATTGCCACAATTTATTGATGGCTTCCTATCTAAAAGAAAATTCAGAGTTTGTGTTGACTCCTCACTTTCAGATGTGAAAAATCAGGAAGAGGGTACCCAACAGGGCAGTATATTGTCCGTAACCCTCTTCAATATGAAAGTAAACAATGTAATCAAAAAATGACCATCTGGAATTGATGGGTCTCTCTACGTGGATGACCTCATATGTTTCAAATCAAAATATGTCCTCACAATTTAGCGAAAACTGCAACAGGGACTAAAGAAAATCAGCTGATGGGCAAGAGTAAATGGATTCAGGTTTTCTAAAACAAAAACAAAATGTGTTCTTTTTTGTCACCCCCACCAAATCAAACTACATAATGACCTCAGCCTGAAACTTGATAATTCAGAGATTCTAGTTGTAGATGAATACAAATTTTTGGGGGATAATATTTGACAAAAACTAACTTTTATTCCATACTTGAAATACCTAAAAATTAAATGTAGCAAAACATTGCAACTACTGCATGTGGTTGCCCACAAAGAATGGGGAGCTGATTGAGACACAAAACTAGACTATGGTAATTTCATATACTGATCAGCTAAAAAGAGCTATTTAAAAACATTTGACCTGATCTACTACTGAGGCTTAAAGTTAGTACTTGGAGCCTTTAGAACATCTCCAGTCAAGAGCCTAAATGCTGAGGCTAATGAAGCACTTCAAAATATTATAAACCACAAATTGGCCTTCTAGTTCCATGGCAAATCAGTCATGCCCAACAAATCCTGCACACAATAATACTTTTTATCCAAAAAACAAAGAACTATTCCAAAAGAGCAAAAAAGCCATAAAACCCTTTGGCATCTTGGATGGAAACAATCTTTAGAGAAGCAGATATGGATTTGACAGAAATCCATAAGGCAGTCATACTAGATATTCCACCTTGGACCATAAGGACCCCAAAAATTAACTTAACATTCTGTGAATTCCACAACCCCCCCCCTGCAATTTTCCAAACGAAATTTGAAAAAGTTAAGCAGAGATGTCCTAAACACTTACCAATCTAAACTGGAGAAAATAACAGGATGTGCTACAATACATAGAGGGAAAATATTTCAAAGAAAAAAAATCTCCCTAATGATACCTATATTCAGCACAGAAGCTTGTACAATCAACATGGCTCTTTAACTCATCTCAGAATCAAGGAATAACTAATTATCTTTTGAGATTCGCTATCAGTGTTGGAATCAGTAAAAAACAGGAAATTTGATAATCCATTAATCATAAAAATTCTATGCAAATTAGAAAATTTATCAAAGGATAATGATGTACAGATATGTTGGGTCCCAAGTCATACTGGAATCAGCGGAAATGATTAAGCAGATAAAGTGGCCAGGTCTACTCTAAACAACCACGGAAAAAAGTTTAGAATACCATATACAGACTTTAAAATGAAGATAAATGAATAAATACTACAAAGGCATCAACGCTGGAACAGCAATAAGCCTAATAGATTACTGGAAATTAAACCCACATTAGAGAAATGGAAACAAGGCTACAGAAAAAACCTAAGTCATCTTGTCCAGACTTTGTAGAGATGACCTCTACAAGGACAACATATTCCTTACTTGAAGCAAAGCGGCAACCAACATGTCATGCATGCCAGACTGAATACACTGTGAAACACATTCTCATTGAATGTACTGACTTGGCCCATATAAGAGAAACCTTTTTATAATTCAAATGACATGAAGGAGCTGTTCCAAAAAATTGAAAGGAATAATGTAATGTCATTTGTAAAAGCAGTGAATTTATACAGAAAAATCTAAAGGAATTTTCAACAAGACCAAGTTTCTTCTACAAATTGTTTTTTTACAAGAAATACTTCAACAAAATCTGATCCTTTCCACAAGCTGTTCCTTCCTCCCCAAAAGAAAACCAAACCGTTTTATTACAAGACTATTCTCTACAAATAAACTTTCAATAAAACCAGATTCTTTCTACAAATCATTTCCCTACTAATACATTCCAACATAACAGACCTTTCTGTTTCTCTTTTTTTTTTTTTTTTTTTTTTTTTTTTTTTTTTTTTTTTAACTTAATTCAGCATTAAATGACCAAGGAGCTTGATATACTGTAAAACAAACAACCTATCATTTGACAATGAAAGGATGAATTATCACATTTTAAAGCCTTTGGAAATGTTTCTTCAAATTCTATTCATCTATAATCTACTGTATGTTTGAGACTTGGCCTATATAGCAGGTATAGAATTTTGAGAGGGGAGTCTCCATGATATAATGACAAATATGCCGGGCTGTGACATCATAGTAAGTTTGAATTCCAACGCCTGGATTAATACCCTTGGGAAAACATGAATTCTCTTATTCTCCATCCCCTCTTGTTATGGGGTGTTAAATAGTACCACTGCTGTTCTACTAGAATGGGTCTGATTTTGAATAACCCCCAAAAGTTGATATGGCCATTAAACAAAGAAACCAAACCAGAATTTTGAGCTGAAAAAAAAAATGTAGATGTCAACTTATGTTAGAGGTATTACTTTGAGGTCATTGTGGTATAATGGTTTTCATCATTGAAAATGGACATGGTGATTCAGGTTCAAATACTGGATGAAGCTGTTTGCATTTTATATAATGCTAATATCCTTGGGAATGGTATGAATCCAATTATTCCCTCTGCAGCTATGGATGAAGATGGATTGGGCTTGTTAACCTTGGTATGGGAATTGGTCTAGGAGAAGGAAAATTCTGTCTTCAAAACCTGCTGATCTCTGTTTAAAAATTGATTTTGTGTCACATCCTACTCATGCAGAGGGGTTTGGAAAATTCATATGTGCTGGTACAATAACTGCCACATTCTTGCAATTTCCAAAATATTTTATTTTTGTTATTACTTAGTTTATTCAGACTATTGACAACATCTTTGTTATACTCACAATGTTTCAATCAATATATCCTTTGGCCTTCTTCAGGTGTGTGTATATATATATATATATATATATATATATATATATATATATATATATATATATATATATATATATATATATATATATATATATAATTATTTTTTTATTTATTTTATTTTTTTTAAATTCATCTTCTGAATAGGAACTGTAAATCCACATTTGCTACTCTGCGATGAGAGAGAAGCATGTAAATAGTCATTGGATAAGACGGAGAGTATAGTAATATTCTCCGCCGAAATAAATTTATTATGACGACTTAACTAAGTTTGAGTCTCCATCAAATTGTACTAATAAAATATATTTATTTATTTATTCATTTATTATCATTATCTTTTTTTTTTTTTTTTTTTTTTTTTTGAGATATTTTCTACTCAATTTTTTTTCTTTTAAAGATTTATTTTGGGATGTTACTTGTGTTTCATCTTGAAATCTCTTTCTCTATTGCTATTCTATTAATATCTATTTTTTTTCTCATTGTTCATGTCACACTGAAGACACCTTGACCTTGTGTCACACCTGCCTATGGTAGAGGAATTGGATAAATACATAATCCTTCCCGAATGTTCATACTGTACTCGGATCAAAATTGGTATCAACCTTCAGTGTTGCAGTTTTATTTTTCATTAGTGCACAGGCTAAAAATTCTTAGATCATGAGGCAATGAATGGATAAAGATGATTTACTTAATTCATACCGAGTAATTTCTAATGCTTGAGCTAAAAATGTTGTGTTATCAATAAAACATGTTACTATTGTTGGTTACTATTAAGACAATAAACTTAAAAATTTTCATCAGAACAGAAAATGCTCTGAAGTCATTGTTAATTTTATTGAAGTCTTTCTAAGATAATTTTATTTCTAAGCAGTAAAAAGTGTTGAGGTTCTGCAGATATTTTATTTATAATTTGTTGAGTCTGTGTACAACTTTAGAAAAATATAACATTTTTAAATCTCCCACTGAAATATCTGTTATCAGAATGTTAAAAGGTTTTATATTTACTCAATTTGAGTTGTGAGTGAAAGACTTAAGTGAAATTGTTTTTATGATTTTCTAATGAAGGATGTCTGTTATTGAAAAATACATTTTCTACAATTTCTTTCCTATTAATTAAAAGAAAAAGATGTTTGCAATGTGCTATACTCGGTTATAAACTATAATTATTATACCCTAATTTACTTGAACTCTTGTCATAACATGATTTGTAAATTAAAAGTAAATCCCTTGCATTCATTTTATATTTCTATGTCGATTTGTTATTTAATATCAAAAAACAAAGGATCTATATTATAAATTAGGAAGAGTTTGTCTGGATTCTATAGACAGCTCTAAATCCAATTATTTGACTATCAAATTTGTTGTGCATGTTTATTGGTCTCGGAGGAATAGTTTTAGTATAAAATTTCTTGGTGTCCCCATGGTGTAATGTTGCCCAGCTGGCTGGGGCTGTAGAATACACTGACTCCACCTCTGCAAAGAGGTAAGACCCCCCCCCCCGCCAATGAGTGTCCTGAATATGACATGAAACAATTTGATGGTGAAGTTCCAGTAATGCTGGGGCTTTGGGGAATACAGAGCACCTCTTCATTGCCATTTGGGGTGTCCTCGTGGTGTAATGGTTAAAGCGATGAACTGCGGAATCGTAGTACGCGAGTTCGTACTCCAGTCGCGCTATTATGTTCACTTTCGGGCAAATACCCTTGGGAAAGGTATGAACCCCCTTATTCTCCCTCCAGCTATGGGTAAATAGTAGGACGGACTAGGTTCTTCAGCCTTGTTGAGGCAATTAGTCTAGGAGAAGGAAAACTCTGAATTCAAACCTGTTAAACTCCGCTTAAAAATTGACCTTGTGTCATATCCTGCCCGAGCGG
Organism: Sepioteuthis lessoniana; assembly: GCA_963585895.1. Lineage (NCBI taxonomy): Eukaryota > Metazoa > Mollusca > Cephalopoda > Myopsida > Loliginidae > Sepioteuthis > Sepioteuthis lessoniana. The sequence goes on along the minus strand of OY757921.1, from coordinate 19,732,046 downwards.
AGGGGTTGGTAAATAGTACCTCTTCATTGCCATTGCTCCCAGGTCCACTCTGACCTGGCATGGTAGCACCTGATAGGGCCCTATCTATGGGTTATATAGAACTAATGGTATACTTATGCTAAACTGAATTGTTTGATTAAACTGAATAGCTTGAAATAGAAAAGTTTTTGACAATTAAACCGTACTTACATTTAAACTGTGTGCTTATGCTAAACTGAAACCGTGCTTACATTTAAACTGTGTGCTTATGATAAACTGAATTATTTGAAATAGAAATATTTTTTGACATTGAAACTGTACTTACTCTAAACTGAATTGTTCAACATAGAACTGTTTTGACATTTAACTGCATGTAAAGAAAATCTGTCGAATTAATCTGAATTAGAACTGCTTGACTAAACTGAATAGCTAGAAATAGAAATGTTTTTGACAATTAAACTGTACTTACATTTAAATTGCGTGCTTATGCTAAACTGGATTGTTTGAAATTGAACTATTTTTATCATCGAAACTGTACTAAACCGAATTGTTATATATAACTATTTGAATAAACTGAATAGTTTGAAATAGAAATGTTTTTAACAATTAAACTGTGTACTCATGTTAAACTGAATTATTTTAGATAGAACTAATTATTTCCATAAAACTGGATTTGACGTTAAATAACCTACTAAGGTTGATATGCCTAAAAACCCAGCCAGCCAACCAACCAACCATGGTGTAATGGTTAAAGTTGTGGACTAAAATCATTGCAAGTTTGAATCCCGGTTGCACTATTACATTCACTTTTGGACTAATGCCCTTTGGTAAGCTATGAATCCCCTTATCCTCCCAGCATTGGGTTAAATAGTATCATTGCTGCTCCTCTATTAGGGTGGATTTGGCATTAAGTAACCCACCAAAGTTGATATGCCATTTAAAACAAAGAAAACAAACCAAATATCTTGTCTCACAGGGGGAAAATGACTCTCATTGTAGGGAGGTTGTAATCAGCAGGAGTCCATGTTACTACAAAATGTAACTAATTTTATAGAACTTAAATTTCCATCAGTAGTAGTAGTAGTATAATAAATAAAATCAAATTGAATGTTATTAATTAGGTTTATAGATATTAATTATAAAGCATTATTGCTAAGTTAGGACTTATAATCCTGATCAAAAACAAATGTTTAAATCTTAAGTGTCATTCACTTGAATTTTAAAAGTTTTATCAGTTCTGATCCAAATCTTAGATGGAGAAGACAAACTTTGGTTAGGTGCATGTGTAACGGTTAGTCTTAGGAAATAGACATGATGAGTCAAGTTTGAATTCTAGATAAAATTGTTTCTTTCATTTTGTGCTAATGCCCTTGGGAAAGGCATAAATCCTTCTATTCTCCCTCCAGCTGTGGATAAATAGTAGGTCAGACTATGCTCATTAGCTTTGATACAACAACTGATATAAGAGAAGGAAACCTGAATTCAAACCAGCCACCATTCTGCTGCATTAAGCCCAGTCAGCTGGGGCTCTAGAATTCACAGACTGCATCTCTTCAGAGGGGTAAGACCCCACCCCAGAAAGTTTTGGATATGACATTAAATCATTTGATGGCCAGGTTCCAGCCTTGGGGATTTGGGGAATGTCAAGTACTCCTTCATTGCCATTGTTCCCAAGTCCACTCTGGCCTGGAGTAGTAATACCTGATAGGGTCCCATCAATGGGTTGAATAGAACTGTTTGACATTTTAAAATGTGTACAAAGAAATGACTTATACTAAATTGTCATAAAAAAGCTGTTTGATCATTTAACTGTATGTAAACAAATGACTGATATTTAATTGAATCATTAGTGATATATAGCAATACTTTAATTTTGACTTATTCTTTTTACAAATATCTAATGAATAAACCAGATTTGGCATTAAATAACCTGCAGAGGTTGGTATACCATAAAACCAAACCAAACAATCTGCTGAAAAAATTGGCCTTGTGTCACATCATGCCTGTGGTTGAAGGGGTTGGGTAAATACTTCAGCTGGTCAACAGACATCTTGGGACAATACACAAATATCTATTAGGCTATAAACTGTTCTGCTTAACCAGTCATTCCTAATGTAGAGTGAATGTTTTTTAAGAGAACTTGCCTAGTTGGTTGGGGCTGTAGAATATACCGACTGCACCTCTGCAGAGGGGTAAGACCCTCCTACCAATGAGTGTCCTAGATATGACACTAAACAATCTGATGGTGAGGTTTCATTAATTCTGGAGCTTTGAGAAATGTTGAGTACCCCTTCGTTGCTATTGCTTCCAGATCCACTCTGACCCGGAGTGGTAGCACCTGATAAGGGCCCTATCTATGGGTTAAATAGAACTAAAAGGTGGTTGGAGTTTACGTTTTTTTTTTTTTTTTTTTTTTTTTTTCTTCCATTTAAATTGCGTAATTATGCTAAACTGAATTGTTTAAAATAGAACAGTTTTGACATCTAAACTGTGTACTTATGCTAAACTGAATTATTTAAAATAAAACTGTTTCGACATTAACTCTGTCTTTTATCCAGTCAGCTGGGGCGATAGAATACACTGACTGCACCTCTGCTGAGAGGTAAGACCCCTCCTCCCAACGAGTGTCCTGGAAATGACACTAAACAATCTGATGGTGAGGTGCCAGTGATGCTGAAGCTTTGGGGAATGTGGAGTACCCTTTCATTGCCATTGCTCCCAGGTCCACTCTGGCCCGGAATGGTAGCACCTGATAGGGCCCTATCTATGGGTTAAATAGAGCTAACTGCATACTTATGCTAAACTGAATTGTTTGAATTAGAACTGTTTGACTAAACTGAATAGCTTGAAATAGAAATGGTTTTGACAATTAAACTATACTTACATTTAAACTTTGTGCTTATGCTAAACTGAATTGTTTGAAATGGAACTGTTTTTGACATTGAAACTGTACTTATATTAAATTGAATTGTTTAATATAGAACTGTTTTGACATTTAACTGTGTAAACAAAATCTGTACTTATACTAAACTGAATTAGCTGAATTAAAACTGTTTGAATAAACTGAATAGCTTGAAATGGGAATGTTTTTGACAATTAAACGTTACCTATGTTTAAACTGAATTGTTTGAAATAGAACAATTTGCATAAAAATGGATTTAGCATTAAATAACCTACAAAGGTTGATATACCATAAAACCCAACAACCAACCAAGAGAGAACAATTTTAATATTTTAGGGATTCATTTTTGAATTTCAGGAACAAAAAAAAATTCAATTGCTTAGAACTTAGTTTAGTTAAGGCTCGAGTTCATTTTTAAAATCTTCAAATATACATTGTTTGCTCAATATATATAACATTCTTTTTTTTTTCTTTCTACAAACTGTAAACCAATCATAATGTTAATATTCTTGTTATGTGCTTAGAATTTATATATTTCTGTTTTCACAGAATGTGTCTTATTCAGTCTTCATTTACATTATTAATTTTCTTTGCTTTTGATCTTCAGCCTACAAGACTTTAAAAAAAAATCTTTTATTTGATGTAACTCTTGTAACCAAATTTAATTTCCATTCACCCCCAAATAAATTAATTGAACATTGCCAAGAATTTTTTTTATTTTTTTTTTAGTCTTACTGGATGCCATGATGAGAAGGGTTGATTTAGAGAAAAAAAAAAAAAATTTTCTTATTTTCAGTTTCAAGATTTGAATTTTTACATAATGCTGAAAAGTTATTATCGATAGAATATTGAATCATAACACCCATGCCAACAAATATCTAGTAATACTGAAACGTATCTGATCAGGTATTCTGCTAGGTGTGTGATATCTGGCAACTAGTTGACGTGTTCTGAAGGTTTTTATAAATGCTCATTTGTAAATTCACCCCTGTAGACTTCTATGCTTTTATTCACTCTGCCAAAGTTTTAGTCCTTAGTGGTCTGTATAGGACACTCTGAGAAGTCCAGATCGAAAATTGTGGAAAATGTTGGTAACAATGGATGTCCATTGCTACTTTTCCATTAGAGTAGAGGAGGCTCAAAGGAAGTATATTTGTGAAATGTATGGTGTCTTTTTAAATTCATTCCATCCAAAACTCGAATGTCTCATGCATCAGTTATAAAATCAGCACAGTGTCTGTCCTATGTAATCAAACATGTGAAAGTGTGTGTGTGTATATATTCTCGAAGCATTACATATCAGAAACCTGCAGCTAACACTTAATAGAATTAATTTTCAAACCAGTGCTAATGTACTTAAATGTCTTTAGCTACTGGCACTAAATATAGAATCACATTCAAAAACAAACGCCAAAACCTTCAACGGCAAAGACGCCCTTACACAGTTGTAATATGCTAAAACAAAAGTTACATCACTTTTGTAGTAGATCCTCCCCTGATGATGGCCCAAAGTCGGGCAGAAAGTACTAGGGATACATGCAACTATGGACAATACATATATATATATATATATATATATATATATATATATATATATATATATATATGCTGAAAAGATTAACGGAAAAATATATACTTTGGTATGGCTGAAAATTTATTTAGTTTGCTGATATGTTTCAACTAAAATTTTGCCTACATACAAAGTATTCTATTTAGAGCTATTTCAGATTCATCTGCCTTGCCTCACATCCACCATGCTGCATTCCATGGTTTCATTGTAACCCTATTATAAATGAGACCCTAACAGACACTACCACTGCTGGGAGGAATTGTAGAGAGGGACAAATGGTGAGTCAATAGAATCTGTACCCATAACCCTATCCTCTCTGCAAAGGATGCAGTTGGTATTTTCTAAACCCTGCTGACAAGATCCTAGAGTGGTAGTACTTAGGGGTCTATCAATGGGTCAAATAGATTTGTTTGAAAATTTCTAGTATTAGGTAGGAACACTTGAAACCATATAACTCTATGCAAATTATTTGTATTAAGGACAGTTACTTGAAACTTAAATTGTCGTAGTAGTAGTAGAAGGATAACTAATTGAAACCATTTAATTGCTTGTGACAAAAAAGCATTAAATTGTTGTAAAATGATTCATTAATGCTTGTGGCAAGAATGTAAAAGACAAAAAATGTCTTACCCTCCTCCGGTCGTGAGATAAGAAGAATAATAAGATGGCGATTGGTACGGGTTCATATAATGGTGAAGTCTCGTAAAGTAACAAAACTTCTCGAGCTTCGTATGCAGATTATCTGCTACCAGTTTGCATAAGAAGCCTCTGTTTTTTCCTTTGTCGGCATTCGAGTGAAATTGCATATCAACGAGTAGGACGTATGATTTGTTGATCTTAAATTACCCAACAAATGTTTACATGTAAAATCAACTGACCAAACAATGAAAACCATAGTTATACTTTTTGAGTTGCTAAAGTACTTTTAAAAGTATCATTTAAAAATATTAAGAATCCTGCAAATATCCAACTTGTTTGTTTGCTTAGGGTTTTTTTTCTTTTTTTTTTTTTTTCTTTAGAATGAAAGTGTTGAATTTTATGGGGTCGGATAAAATACAAAAAACATCTGTATGCAAACTGGTGTAACAGTCGATGTAACTACCTTAGTGCACTATAACTCAACTCCATGTTGTTTCAGCCTTGTCAGTTGGAGCTGTAGAATATGCTAACTGCATCTCTTGTTAGGGGGGTAAGACCACCCACAACCCAGAGATATGACACTAAACCATCTGATAGTGAGGCTTCAGTCCGAGAGCTTTGGGTAATGAGGGGTACTCCTTCATTGTCAATATTCCTAGGTCAACTCTGACCTGAAGTAGTAGTACCTGTATTTAAATATTTCCTCTATTTGAAACCATTTAACTGTGTGCAAACAAATGACTGATGTTAAATTGAATAATGTTAAATAGCTGTACTTGAAACCATTTAACTGTGCAAATGAATTTACTATGGTTCCTTTAAAAATGTTACTTTCAATCTATTCATATATATATATATATATATATATATATATATATATATATATATAAATAATTTGGCATTAAATAATCTACAAGGGTTGATATGCCATTAAGCACAACTAACCATTTTTTTCAGTTTTATAGATTTGGGTCAAAGTTCCACAAGACAGCATCACAAAAGAAGACAAAAATGAATTCTGATATCACCTTGCTTTATGGAGGGGACTATGAGAGACGCTTCTTACAAACTTTGGGTGCTGCTGTTGCAATATGGACAATATGCAGAGTTCCCTTATTCCTGTCTTAACTCTCAGCTCCTCTTCTTGTTCACTAGTATGAATTATCAGTCGATCTATCCATAGGCACAAACTTAACTAAACTGCCAGGGCCAATCTGATTATTTCTCTTTTGCTTACCTATCTATATGAAATGCTAATTCCTGCCACCTCCCTAATACAGTCCACCCATGTTTTAGGTACATAAACAAGCCAAACCCTTATCTACCAAATCCTAACTGTTACTAGCTTCAAAAACGTAAGTTTGTAAATGACATTAAAACAAATCTTTTAAGCTCAATTTTATCACTTAAGTTTCCCCAACTTTTGACCTGCCCTCCCAGTTAACCACTATTCTTTTGATATTATCATATACACAGCTATACGCACTCATACCCATAATTATGTTCACCCACCCCAAATATACATGCATACACACCTGCACAGATGTCTGTCTCTAATATATACCTACTTTTATGGACATACTTGTAACTACACAAATATGCACTTATCTGCATTCGAAAGCAGAGGAGCTTACAGTGTCCTACATTTTGAAATGATCAGGATGTGTTCATGGTGTGTCACTGAGTCCATTTCCTACGACTAACCATTTACAAGTTCAAATCCTGAGTGAGACTGATTGCATTCTACACAGCAGTAATATCTTTGGGAAAGCTATAAATCCAAATATTCTCCCACCAGCTTTGGGCAAATAGTATGGCAGATTGGTCTCTATAACTTTGATATGGCAACTGATCTAGGAGAAGGAAAACTCAGAATTCTAACCTGCTCAACTTTTCTCAAGGATTAACCATGTGTCACATTCTGCTTGTGCAGAGGGGTAGGTAGATATATACAATTTGAGATTTATAGTGAGCTAGGCCATAGTCAGGTGACTTTATTTGTGTGTGTGTGTGTGTGTGTGTGTTTCTCTCTATCTCTCACAGATTTAATACTTTCGTAATATTTATACTTTGTTGACTTTCAGAAAAAAGATCTGTTGACATCTGGTGTAAAGTTTACTAAATTTATAAACCTACACTTTGGAAGAGCAGTCTTAAAAACAAGAGGGGTGAGGATCAATACTTAATATTGACTTTGCATGTAACAAACACCTCGTAATATTATGCATGTATTATTTCTGATATCAATAATCAATCAGTATATTGTTAGTACTCTTTGGTTACCCAAACTGTTGTGACACAGCTGGCATGCAAACTTTGATCAATATAAACATACATAAAGAATCTGGTTATAATATTGGATAACTTTAAGGTGCTACTTATGTTTTTTTAAGAGAAATCATTTACATTTAGGAAGCTTCTTTCTTTTTAATGTATGATTCTTAGCCTGCTCATAATGAAAATTTTAATTTGTGATATATATTCACTATGTCACTACTTTGTAAAAAGACCAGTTATATAATTCTCTTAATTCTTCATCTAATGATATTATTAACTATTCATATAAATGAGCGTGCTGTTTGTACCTGCCACTTTTATATTCAGGTAAGACCTGTTTGTATAATTTGGGACATAAAGGCACCACAGTGGGTGGAGCTTAATTGGCTGTTTAGGTGGACATTTGGGTTGAACATTACAAATTTGTCAATAAATGATAAACCATACAATGGATATATTTATGGGCCAGAATTTCACCTTGTCAACGCATCGGTAGGAGGGGTGGGAATACTACTAGGACCAAGAGCGTTAAAAACACTGAACAGCATTGAGAGAATACAACCAAGGATGATGGCCGCAACGTTTAATGGCAACCCCAAAGCAACAATTATCTCCTGCTACAGCCCTACTAATGTTAGCGAAGAAAACGAAATAGTCACCTTCTACGAAGATCTATCCTCCCTAGTACGTAGCATTCCGAAACACAACCTGCTAGTCATTGGCGGAGATATGAATGCACGAATCGGGAAAAACAGACACAACAAATACAGCCTACACTACGCGTCAAACAGGAATGGACAGCATCTAATAGATTTCATGATAGAAAATAGATTAACATGCCTCAATACAAACTTTCAAAAAAAGGAGGGGAAATTATGGACCTACACATACGCGAATAAGAGTAAAGCACAGATAGACTACGTCCTTATAAACAGGAAATGGAAAAACAGTGTGATGAATTGCGAGGCATACTCCTCTTTCGAGGGTGTGTCCTCTGATCATCGAATAGTTACGGCCAAAGTACGACTAAGCCTACGAAAAAACGCCACACGTAAAGCGACAACCAAGCACTATGACTGGGCCCTACTCAACAACAGAGATATTAGAGATAAATATGCATTGGAATTAAGAAACAGATTCGAAGCACTACAAGAGAAGGCAGAAATAGGTACCCCAAATGACGAATATGAAAATTTTGTAGAAGCACACCTTGAGGCGGCAGCAAAGTGTATTCCAACAAAACCTAGAACTAAATATAGAGCCCCTTGGGAAACGCTAGCGGTCAGAGAAAAACGTACACTTGTGAAGACTGCCTCCAAAAGCTATCAAAAGAACCCAACAAACACAAATGCACGAGAACTAGAAAAGGCACAACATCAATTAACAGGAATATACCTAAAAGAACAGGCAGAATACATACAAAATCAGATAGATAAGATTAGAGACTCGGTGGAAGACAGACAATCCAGGATAGCCTGGCAAACAATAAACGAAGTAAGTGGAAGGAAGAGCACAGCCAAAGCAAAATTGAAAGCTGCAAGCCAACAAGAAAGAGTAAAACTGTGGGAACAGCATTTCAAAAATCTACTAGGAAACCCACCGGAAATAACGGATGAACCCATCACCAGAATTATTAGCAAGCAATTAGACGTAAAACTAGGTCCTTTCACCAAAGAAGAACTCGACTTGGTTCTCAGAAGAATTAAAAATAGGAAAGCGGCAGGGCTAGACGAGATCTCCCCAGAAGTGTGGAAGACTAGACAATTCGACGATATACTGCTCCGGCAATGCAACGCAGTCTATAGTCAAAATAGGATAGAGAGATGGACGAAGGGATGCATCCTTCCATTCCCTAAAAAAGGCGACCTCGGACTAGCCAAGAACTACCGAGGGATAACACTTACATCCATAGCAGCCAAAATCTACAATGCCCTACTACGAAACCGCATAGAACCCAAAATAGACAACATCCTTAGGAAAAACCAAAATGGCTTCCGGAGAAATAGATCCACAACCTCACAAATACTGACCATCCGTAGAATCCTGGAAGGCGTTCGGGCAAAAAACTTACAGGCGACATTACTATTTGTCGACTTTACCAAGGCCTTCGATTCCATACACAGAGGGAAGATGGAGCAAATCCTACTAGCATACGGCCTACCAAAAGAAACAGTAGCAGCGATAATGATTCTCTACAGAAACACCAAAGTGAAAGTACGTTCACCAGATGGAGACACGGAATACTTCGACATTGTTGCAGGAGTACTACAAGGAGACACACTAGCCCCGTACCTCTTTATCATCTGTCTAGACTATGTGCTTAGGACTTCGATCGACAAAATCAGAGAAAATGGCTTCGAGCTGACTAAGAGAAGAAGCGAAAGGTACCCCGCAAAAACAATCACGGATGCCGACTACGCTGATGACTTGGCGATACTAGCGAATACGCCTAATCAAGCAGAGACACTACTGCATAGTCTGGAACGAGCCGCAGCTGGCATTGGCCTCCATGTCAATGCAAACAAAACTGAATATATGTGTTACAACCAAACGGGCAACATTGCCACACTAGACAGAGCCTCTCTGAAACTAGTCGACAAATTCACCTACCTAGGAAGTAGCATCTCATCAACCGAAAAAGACATCAACACACGACTGACGAAAGCATGGACAGCTATCGATAGGCTCTCGATCATATGGAAGTCGGACCTAGCTGATAAAATGAAAGGCAGTTTCTTCCAGGCAGCGGTTGTGTCGATACTGCTATATGGATGCACCACATGGACGCTTACGAAGTGGCTGGAGAGGAGGCTGGACGGAAATTACACAAGAATGTTGAGAGCAGTATTAAACAAGTCCTGGCGACAGCACCCCACGAGACTCCAACTATACGGACACTTGCCCCCATCACGAAAACTATACAAGTTCGACGAACCAGACACGCAGGACACTGCTGGAGAAGCAAGGACGAGCTCATAAGCGATGTACTCCTGTGGACCCCCACATATGGATGTGCAAGAGTGGGACGACCAGCACGAACATACATACAGCAACTATGTGAGGACACAGGATGTAACCCTGAAGACCTGCCGGAGGCGATGAATGATAGGGAGAAATGGCGAGAGAGGGTCAAGGATATCCGCACTGGCGGCGCGACATGATGATGATGATGATGATGACCACTAAAAAGCTCTATGTAGGAAATAATTTAGTATTTATTAGACTTTTGATATAAAAAGAAAAAAAAAATCAAAATTACAGTATTAGGTAAAAAAATGACTTTAATTCATAGCAATATCAAACTAGAACCCAGCTAAGAGTTAAATAGTACCACTAGTGTTCTTCTAGGAGAATGGCTTTGGCATTAAATAACCTACAAAGGTTGATATGCCATTAAACAAAGAACCCAAACCAATCAAACTAGAAGAAATTAATACACTCAGTTTGATTTTGGATTTTTTTCTTTTTAACAATTGAATTTTATGTGTTCTGTACCAAATATTTATTCTGTAAATCAACTCTGGCAATAAAATGTTAGCAATTTAAAGAAAATTTTGATTATAGATGTTTTCCAAAGAGCCAAGGCTCAGAACTGAATGAAATATCTTTAAACTGATTGTATGGAGGTCTTTGTTTTATTTTTATATAATATATATATAGTGATCCCCAGACTGTTTCATTGTATCACAATTCATTAGTGTGGTTAGACATGTGAGATGCTTCAAGCTGGCATTGAAACCCAGCTAATTTTACACCAGTGAAATATCTTATTGCACAACAATCTCAGTGCAAAGGGATTTTAATGCAAATGTATTATTTTTCTTTTGTTTCCATATGAACTTATGTTCTACTTCAATATTTTTATATATATCGATGATGATGATATTATAATAATAATAATACTTTTTTTTTTTTTTTTTTTTTTTTTTTTTTTTTGAGTGTTGTTAACTTAAAATCTGGTTATTAAAAGTAAAATTTTATTGAAATAGTCTTAAAAATGTAATACTAAACCCTTCAGTCCAAGAAATCGAAATGTTTCTGGAAACCATTGGAATATTGTCTTTAATTAAGTTATACTTGAGCTGAAAAGCCATTTTAAAGATTACACCACAATTTTGATAAAATTACATGCACAGATTTTATTAATCTTTTTGGATAAAACTGTCAATTTCAAAATGCCATAAGATTTCAACAAAAATGTGTATTTGCCCCAAAATTCGAGATTCACAATATAGATTGTCTGCCTCTCTCCCAGCTTACTGTTTTTTTTTTTTAATATGTGAAAGTATTCAGTGGTTTCCCCACAAAAAACACATATACACCATCTGAAGAGGTGGGGAAAAACTTGTTAAAATGAATTTATAATGGTATGGTAACTGTACGTTGAGTCTTTTTCTTTTGCATTACAGACATGCTTGTTCTGTTGGTGAGTTTTTTTTAGTATGACAGTCATACATCAGGCACACCTCTAGAATTATGATTTTATATATATATATATATATATATATATATATATATATATATATATATATATATATATATATATGTGTGTGTAGGCTTCCTGATGATCCGTTAAGGTGAAACTTTAGTAGAAGATTTTCGACTCGCGATTTAAGTTAATTCTATAATTGGCTCCATTGTATTGTGTTGAGCACTTTAGTAATTATAGCATTGCAGCATTCGCAGAGGGTTTTTTGGTTTTCTTTTGACCACTGACTGCGTACCCATTGATTTTTTTTTTTTTTTTTTTTTTTTTTTTTTTTTTTTTTTTCAAGGAGTCATACGAGGTTGGCCTTTTCTTTCTTTTTTACCCAAAAAACTTTTTTCTTTTTCCTCTGGGCGGTGATTCGAGGTACTTTTATCTCTTGTTCCTGACCAGGGTTTTTTTGTTTTTTCCGATACCGTGAATACTGATAGATATTAGATTAGTAAATATATATTCAAAATCTCTAGACACAAACCATATATATTCTATGATTCTGATAGTGGTGGGGGGTGATTGGAAACCCAGATGCTACAATTTACTAATAAAAAATATTAAACAAACTGATATCTGGGGAAAAAATTACATTAAAAAAAACCCAAAAAACATACTGTTTAAAAAAAAAAAAAAAAAAAAATCACCCAATAACATACGCCTAGTCAAAAGAAAAACATACTGTTTAAAAATAATCAACCAATAACATACGCCTTGTCAAAAGAAAAACATACTGTTTAAAAATAATCAACCAATAACGTACGCCTAGTCAAAAGAAAAACCACTGACAGAATTCCTTAAGCTAAAGAGCTCAGTACCCTAAGTAGAGCAAAATACAAATATCTAGAGTCAGAAAAAAAATCTGTCTAGGTTTCACCTAACTGGATCATCTTGATAATTCTGACCAAAGAAGGGTTGGACCAAACTATATTTCATTGATTAAAAGGCCACCAGAAAGAATAAAATTAGCTTAAAAAAATTACTTTACTTCCTAACAACCAAATTATCCCTGTAAGCTACCACACAATATGGGTGTAGCTAATAAAATAGGTAAGGAATTCTTTATTATTAAAGAAAAACTTTCCTCTGTCAAGCAACCTATATAAAATATTTAACAGGAACACTGGTTATACAACTGTAGTTTAATTTAACAAGAAAGCAAATTTGATTAATAAAAACACAAAAAAAAAAAAAATTAGGAATGATCAACGTATTAAGGACCCTAAATAAAATTGTATCAATATGCTTGGCGGAAAAACTTGCTATAACTTCTACAGGACGAGACTGATTACATCACACTAATACCCTTGGGAAAGGTATGAATCCAATTATTCTCCCTCCAGCTATGGGTAAATAGTAGGGTAGACTAGGTTCTTCAGCCTTGGTGTAGCAACTAGTCTAGGAGAAGGAAAACTCTGAATTCAAACCTATTAAACTCCGCTTAAAAATTGACCTTGTGTCATATCCTACCTGAGCAGAGGGGTTGGTAAATATAACTTCTACAATAATCTCTCTGAATTACTTAATCAAAGGTTGTGGAAATGCTTAATGTTTGTTGGCTTAAAAAATGTTTCATTGCTTGATAGGTAATGCTAATTTTTTATTCTTTCTAGTGGCCTTTTAATCAATAAGATGTAGTTTGATCCAACTCTTCTTTAATCAAAATTATCTGGATGATTCAGTTAGGTGAAACCCAGGTAGATTTCTTCTGACTCTGTGTGTATATGTATAATATAATATCATGTCGTGCCGCCAGCACAGATATAAAATTTAAAATTGTACTTGTAAGAGAAATACCAGATCAGTTTGATGGTTTTGAATAATGTATTAAATAACAAATTGGAGTTAATAGCTAAATGCCACCATAAAAGTAAATATTTATTTTGTAATTTGGTGCTTGATTGAGACATGTAACTTTGTGTTCAGAGACTTTAGCGAGTACTTGCACTCCAGTCACATATCAAATAGTCTGAACCAGCAGATATCAACTCATATCAATTTTTGTATGAGAACAGTAATATGCAGACAGAAGATTTAGTATATAACTCAAGCCACCAAAGTCAATAGAAGTTTCAGCATGATAGTTATCAACTTGAAAATTAGAGATAGAAAAAAATTTTTTTTCTATATCTGGAAAAAAAATTTAGAAAACTAGGGTGGAAAAAGGCAGTAAAGATGGTGGAAAATAAAAACATCATTAGTATGCCAACCTCGTAATAGTCACTTAAAAGAAAAAAAAAATTACAGATTTGTTTAGTTAAATCTAACAGAAGTTAGACTGGTTGAATATTTAATTACCTGAAGATTGATGATATGGAAACCCTTGAGTCAGGAGTTTTTATCCTGCTTTATTATCTTATTTTATACTTTAAATAAGTAAGTAAAGTTGGCGACCGTAGTTGAGGGCGACCAGAAGGCTTCCTTTTCAATAGCTACTACACCAAGATGTAGGGGAGGGCGCTACTCCTTTCCCTGGATTGCTCCACTTTACACTTGATATGTACCATATATTGCTGAGTGTTAAGCAAGGAGGTATCAAGTACTATTTTTAAAGTCTTTGGTATGTGACCTGGGATTGGACCCAGGTACTCTCTCATATATACACAGACACACACGTACTTTTGGAAATTCTACAGAATACATGCATCAGTGCATAATTTAGATTAAACCACCTTTTGTGATCAGTCATGGTCTATTTCTTTTTTAAAGTTTTGTGAATTAATAATGCACACAACTAAGAAAACTATGAATGACCTAGTACTGTTGTCAACCACATATTAGTCATGTGATTTAAAAGGGTGCATATTTGTTCAGTTGAATCTAACAGAAGTCAGACTTGTTGTATACTACCTCATTTGAGGATCAATAATGTGAAACTCTTAAGTTGTAAGTTTTTATACTGTTTTTGTTTTTTATATTTGAGAAATTATATAACCACTCTCTTTGTGGGGTTTAAAATACTCAGAGGTGAGGCTCCAGTTCTGGAGCTCTGGGGAGTGAGGAGTACCTCTTTATTGATATTACTCCCAGATTCACTGACCAGACTGTTAGGGGTCTCATCTATGGGTAAAATAGATTTTTTTGAAAATTATTTGTATTGAATAGAATATTTGATACCATATAACTGTAAATTGTTTGTATTATGTATAGTTACTTCAAGCTATAATGGTTGAAGGATTATTATTATTAGTTACTTGAAACTATAATTGTGTGTAGATTATTGATATATCACTGTGCAAAAAAACAAAATTATTGTATAATAACCTTTAGGCATAGAATAATTTTAGATGGGTTGACATTAAAATATATGTACATAAATATATATACATAAATAATAACTTGTTTCACTAAAATGCCCTTTGTCCTAATTTGAAATAAAAGTTTAACATTTAGTAATGTTTTTTGATATTGCTATTATAATTGTTTGTTGGTAATTTTAAGCCCCTCTGTCCTGTCTTAAGTTTTGTAAATGTCAGATTAATTATGACCTGAATATTGATTTTGGTGAATTAGCTTCTTTTATTGGTAAATATGAAAAATTAATATAAATCAGTTTTACAAAGAGAAAAATCAGTTAATATTTTGATATTCATTGGGTAATTTTTCCCCTTTTGTCATATTTTAAAATTAGCATTTTTTTCTCCTTTCATTCAGAGAATAGAAACTTAGAATTTTCACCCTAAATTTAAAGCAGTAATTCCTAACATGGGGCACATGGTAATATTTTGGTGGGACTTTAGAGACCAAGATAATGGCCTTTTAAGCTTTCTTAATGTGAATTGAAGAAAATTTTAAACATTGTAAAAATTAAATATTACAGGGCGGGACGGATAACAAAATTATAGAAATACCAAAGTTGGGTATGGCTCAAAATTGATTGGGAACCACTGGTCTAAAGCATTTTTTTTTACTTTATAGATTTTATCATAAAAATGTTTTTTATTTTTGATTTCAACTTTCTAAAGTTACTAAATGACAGTAAGAAATAAGGAATTATATGTAAATGTTCTAATGAATATTACACTGGTCATGTGGTATATTAATAAGGTAACTAGGCAAGTAGGTTATTTTCCCCTCTGTACATCCATATGTTTGGTCTTGTGGTGAACTAAATTTTGAGGGTTGGCAGAAAAGTTCATAGGCTGACCAAGATACTATCATAGAATGTGACCAAATAAAGTTTATTTTTTTAACTTAGTCCCCCTTGAGGTTCACATCAGCATTGCAATGCTTGGATCCCATTAGTTAAAAAAGGTCAACAGCAGATATGACGTCATCAGATGTTTACTTTGCTCTTCTGGCAAACTAAACTTAGGTGCTTTATGTAGTGTACTGGTTATCAAGGTTGGCTAGCAAACCATTGTAATTGAGTTTGATTCTCACCAAATGCTTTGGATATTTAGCCTCCTACTAAGTTGACAACTTAAATATCAAGGAGAAATTATGAATTGTATGTGCATATTTAGTAAATATTTTGGACACGGTGATTAGCAAGCTCGTTGAGTAGATCATTAGTAGTTAGTCCTCTTTGAGTGCGCTACACTTAATGGCCTTGTGCCACAACTAAGGTGACCTTAGTAAATAACTATTATATAGCACTATTGACAAAGTATTTATTTTTTTTGGGGGGGGGCATATAGTTGACTTGATATATAGCTTGTATTAGTCTTTGTTTTGGGTCTTATTTGAAGTTAAGTAGTTGATATTTGTATATGTAGTTAAGCCATAATAAAGTTTCCATTATACTTAGTTTTGTTAAGAGGGTGTTTTTCTTCTTGTGATAGATATGGATCATTCCAGTCAATTTCACCGAGGGTCCATCCTGAAGGGCCTTAATTTTTTTTTTTTTTTTTTCAAAATTTCACCATTTCTTTGCATCCAAGTGAGAAGCAAATCTCAAAATGTGCAGTGCAATAGCATTAATCATTTTTATTTAATGACCGTTTAAAACTTTAGGGAATTTCTGAAAATATTCTCCCCATCTTCATCCCCGAATTTTAAAGGCTTGCATTTTGAAATTGGGTTTGTTATAAGTCTTAGTAAGGTTGTTTTTCTTATTTCCATTCTAAAGTGTTCTAAAATCAGAACCAATTGTTTTAACTTGGATACTTTTGAAAAATTAAGTCATATTTTAAAAGAAAAAGACAGCACCAACTCTGGACCCTGAGTGGAATTTTCAAAAGATTCAAAATTCAAGTTGCTCTTATTTTAAGATTTTTGAGATGGACCCTAGGTGAAATTGACTAGAACGATTCATATGAACACCAATAGATATAAAAGCATATTGAGACAGACATAAGTATTTAGTTTTTAATGCAGAGTTCACCTTGGACTAACTTTTTGGGTCTTGTCTGCAGGAAAAGAGCCAAAAGGGGTGTGTGTGTGTGTGTAATATATAATGCACACATACACAATATATTAAAAACTATAAAAATAAGGTTGGGTAATAACTTGTGACTGAGATTTGTTTTTGACTGTCAAGTAAGCTGGTGATCCACATCACAAACATGCTGAAATAGATATATATGACATGAAACAGTTATAATCCTGCCTTATATTTATAATTGTTAATGTTATAATATTTCTCTGCTTTTTTTGTATTGAGCACTGTAAATATCTTGTTTTGAATATATATACATATATATATATATAGCTGAGGTGGGAATGATTCTATTTTAGAATATATAAGAGGATTCTTATAAATCTTGAGTGCTTAATGTATGATCATTTATATATAAATTTCTGAGAGGGCAAATTTCCATGATTGAAAAAATCTCAACAAACTCTCACTTGGCTATTCTAAATTTATTTCAGCTGTCAACTCTAAAAGAGAAACTTCTTCAGATAGATTTAAAAAAAAAAAAAAGAAAAAAAAGACAATGTAAAGATCATAATTGAAGTTCAGATGCAAAGTGGTGAGGACATGCCCACAAACTACAACAGAGAATTAGAAAATCCAAGGTTTATGTCTGCTCTCTCCCTATGACATTTTGTTTTTCTTGGTCGAGTTAAGTCAACACGGTTTCCCACTTTTTGATGACTACTAAGGAGTCTAGTAGCTAATAAACTTCAGTATTAACAACCCAAGTTGGGTTTTTTGTATATTCGTCACTTTTTCTTATGCGAGGTTACAACAGGGATCCGACTGACTCTTCAGATGTAATGCTACGTGCATAAACACATTCGACATCTAGTGATGTAAATGTTTGTGTAATAGTAATAATACGAATGTCGATTGAGACCATACCAGCACAAACTTCCATTTGAACACTGTAATGTTGCAAACTTTTATTTGGTGTTTAATAGTACAAGTATCCTGGGATATGAAAAGACATTTCGCTATTAATTTCTTTGAAAAAGTTGCAACTGTAAACAGTGCTTCCTCTTGCCAACTCCTTATGCAATATTTCAACTTATTTATTGCCCAGTCAGCTAGGGCTGTAGAATACACTGACTGCACCTCTGCAGAGAGATAAGACCCTTCCCCTCCAACGAGTGTCCTGGATATGACCCTAAACAATCTGATAGTGAGGTTCCAATAATGCTGGAGCTTTGGGGAATGCGAAGTACCCATTTATTGCCATTGCTTCCAGGTCCACTTTGGCCTGGAGTGGTAGCACCCGATAGGGCCCTATCTATGGGTTAAATAGAACTAACGGCATACTTATGCTAAAGTGAACAGCTTGAAATAGAAATGTTTTTGACAATTAAACCGTACTTACATTTAAACTGCGTGCTTATGCAAAACTGAATTATTTGAAATAGAACTATTTTTTGACATTGAAACTGATATGGGTCCTATCTATGGGTTAAATAGAACTAAACCATGGTTCCTTCACTATACTGATTTTTGCATTTAAACTGTGTATTTAGGCTAAACTGAATTATTTAAAATAGAACTGTTTTGACATTAATGCTAAACTGTTTTGACATTACAAATGCTAAAGTGAACAGGTTGAAATAGAAATGTTTTTGACAATCAAACCATACTTACATTTGAACTGCGTGCTTATGCTAAACTGAATTATTTGAAATAGAACTGTTTTTTGACATTGAAACTGTATTTACACTAAACTGAATTGTTTAACATTAGAACTGTTTTGACATTTAACTGTGTCAACAAAATCTGTACTTATATTAAACTGAATTAGCTGAACTTGAACTGCTTGACTAAACTGAATAGCTAGAAATAGAAATATTTTTGACAATTAAACTGTGTACTTATGCTAAACTGAATTGTTTGAAATAGGGCTGATTATTTACATAAAAATGGATTTGGCTTTAAATAACCTACAAAGGTTGATATGCCATAAAACCCAACCAACCAATCAACTTATTTAGTGAATAACACTTGTACATATATAACCCTTGGTCTTCTCTTCTCAGCAATTAACTGTTAATCACTCAAGTGACAAGTAAATATCATATAAAAAAAAAGGGTGTCTTTGTTATTTTGACTTTCATCCAATCCTTGATATAAGAATAACCTATTTAAGTTGTCGACTGTTGTTAAGAGTGACACAAAAACTTCCTTTTCAATAGCTACTAAATCAAGGTGTTAGGGAGAGCACCACTCTTTTCTCTGGATTGCCCCACTTTATCATTGATATGTACTTTATAATGCTAAGTGTTAAGCAAGGAAGTATTAAGCACTTCTTATTTTTAAAAAAAATTTTATTTTATTTTTTATTTATTTATTTTTTTTAGTATTTGGGATGACTCAACCTAGGATTGAACTCCAGTTTCTCTGGGCCATTAGTGAACACTTTACCCACTAGACCAATGACCTATTTAATCAACCTATATCCACTCTGATGCTTCCTTTTACTATCACAACAGCTGACAGTATACCTCTTTGTTAAAAAGAATGTTGTTGATGTCTTAAAGACATTCTTCTTTTTTTCTCTCCACTGTCAGCTGTCTTGTCTGTTAGCTAGCTCTTACTTATGTCTCTGCACACACACCCACACACAATGAGAACTCTCAAATATACAAAGGTTAGTCAAAAAGTAATGCCTTTTTCTTTAGTACAGGAATAATTACCTCCACAAGAACATGTATCATGCATCAGAATGAAGCTCGTCCTCTATGGATCACATCCCTACTTCTCAACATAGTCACTGTTTCTCTCAATAGCAATGTTCCATTTTTGAATGAGAGCATGTATCCCTGCCTCATAAAAATTCTATTGACGGTACTTTGAGTTACTTCATAACTGCAGTTTTCACTTCCTTGTCATTGGCATGTTTGACTCTTAAACCCTCTTTTATTGGGCTGAAAGGATGATAGTCTGAAGGTACTTCGATAATGTCCTCCTTCTACATGACAATGCTCAACTACACACAAACATCAGGACAAGCGAAACAATCACATCATTTGGGTGGACAACTTCATCACCAGATTTAACACCATGTGAAATAGAGGAATTGTTTTATGAATTGAATTACCAAGACTAGAAAATATGACAAGCATTGCGTGCGACACATAGGACCACTAGACAGCTGTATTGACCCTATTAGGTCTCCTCAACAGTGTATCCTATGATTTCCTCCACAGGAGATTGAATTTTCTAATCATGGTAATTCAATTTATAATATAATTCCTCTATTTAAAGATTAAAAAAAATGTCTATTTCCTTGCCCATGACGTTATGATTACACAGATGTATATCTCTGATCCTCTTGGAAAGACCATGTCCTCTGTAGGAGTATAGATGTAACTACGAGACACATCAGGTTAATTGGTCATGCATTTACTATGACTAGTTAATTTGGCATCACTTGTGTGCAATATGGACCAGTAGCTCAGTGGTAGAGTTTCAGCTCTGTATTCTGTGGTTGCTGGTTTGATCTCCAGTGGGGGGGAGATCATGGTATACACTGCTGATGAGACCTAATAAGGTTGAAATGGTTATCCAGTGGTTCTGTATGTCACATGCAGTGCTTGCCGAATTTTCTGGTTGTGGTTATTCAATTTATATAATATTTATGATTTTTAATTTAATATATTCAATTAATTCATTTGGGGGCGAATAGAAATTAAGTTTAGTTACAAGGGATCCATGAAGTAAAAAGTTTGTGAAGCCCCTATCTAGAAAGTAATGAGATTTGAAAAAAATTTTCAGATTGGTTACCCTAATTAAAAATCTGCTATCAATGTTGGACTTGAATAATTTTGTAAACATTCAGTTCATATTTGTCTCAGAATTCGTATTTGGCTGATTATGGCCATTGGCCTAATCAGTAGTGTTCGCCAATGTTTCGGGAAACCGGGGTTCAATCCCAGGTCAAGTTATACCAAAGACTCCAAAAAAATGGTACTTGATGTGGCCTTGCATAACACTCAGCATTATAAGGTAAAGTGGAGCAATCCAGGAAAAGGAGTAGTGCCCTCCCCTACACCTCAGTGTAGTAGCTATTGAGAAGGGAGCCTTTGGATCACCCTCAACTAAAGTTGACTACTTATTTACATGAATGGCACACAAGAATCTTGAATAGCATTACAGGCTTATGGGGATTGAGTTCAGTTCCAAGCATAGGTGACGGAGAGACTAAAAATTGAACGTCATTCTGGTTGACTCAAACTGAAGAAAATATGACAAGTGACAACTTCATCAGATCTGACTGAAGGTACTTGGTGATGAATTGATATCAATCGGCTGCTTTTCAGTTAGGGTTGCCAACTAGAAAAAAAAATCTTATTACTTTTTAGATATAATTTCTATTAATTCTATTAAAAGCTCTAAAAATTTTTTTTTTTTTTTTTTTTTTTTTAAAGAACTGTAGCCTTGTCACTCCCTTTATTTTGAGTCCTTTACAACTCAACTATTTACAGCTCTGTGGTTACCATTTGGGAGCAGTTAAAAAATATGCAACAGGTCATGATAAATCAAGTGAAGCTGGTGTCAGTTGAAGAGGATGCACTTGTAGTGCAATGGTTATCATAGGTCATTGTGGCCATTTCCTATCAAGTTCAAAACCCGGATGAGGCTGTTTGCATTTCACACAGTATTAATACCTTTTGGGAAAGGTATGCATCCAACTGTTGTCTCTCTCTAGCTATGGGTAAATAGTAGGGCAGACTGGTTCTTTAACCTTAATATGGAAACCGGTCTAGAAGGAAAATTCTGAATTTAAACCTGTTATATGAATGTGGTACTAATGTCTGACACCAATCTTCAAGAGATTCCACATGTGAATATATGTGCAGGGCCTGCTTAACCCACACTGGGTGGGGGTGTCCTTGTGGTGTTATGGCTAAAGTGATGGACTGCAGGATTGTAGTAAGCGAATTCATGCTCCAGTCGCGCTATTACGTTCACTTTCGGACTAATACCCTTGGCAAAGGTATGAACCCCCTTATCCCCCCAGGTATGGGTTAAATAGTACCACTACTATCCATTCTAGGAGAATGGCTTTGGCATTAAAAAACCTACAAAGGTTGATATGCCATTAAACAAAGAAACCACGCCAAACCACACTGGGTGATATGCTGTCACTCAGACAGTATCAGTTGAAGACTTCCAGCCATGTTTCAAGAATTTGCAACAATATTTTTGTCTGTATGGTTTCTCAGAGGAACAATTTTGAAGGAAATGAAGTTAGTTTGTAATTAAGCTGATTTTATTTTTATACATAATCTCATCACTTAATAGACTGACTTGGTATTTAAAGGTTGAAATACATGTTCATTCTTTAACTATAAGCCTAATATTTTACTGATATCTCAAGCTTAGCACTATTTTATTATACTATATCATTTTAAGTTGAGTGCTACTTTGCTCACTATAACTTCACTGTCTTTAACTGTAAACTTTTAACAGTAAACTTTTGCAATGCTGCACTGTCCTATATTTTTAGGATTTACCTTTTTAACATATTTTGAGAAGCACTCATCTATCTGATGTGGCATATAGGCAAGATATTTTTCTAATGTGCTACCGACTTGTACCGTATTTGTGCTATGTGCTCCTAGAAAATGTCGTTTGAATATCTTTAGTGATATTAATTCATACTGGAAAAATTTTATGAAAGTTGACAGAATTTTTATTTAAAAAAATTTTTTTTTTATATACATTTTGTGAACGAGTAGTTTAATTTGAAACTGAACTCGCCACATAGCAGCTCTCTGATTTGTGTACCAGTGCTTGGGGTGCTGCAGAACTAGATGATTAGAGAACATATTAGTATTTCTATTAAGACACAAAGGATATCAAATTAGCATTTAATGGTTATGTTAAATTTGGTTGCTACTTGGACTGGAATTGGCTTTATTTTCTGAAAGCAATATACTTAAAATGCTCTAAGAAAATATCTTGCTGTGTTGTTGTTGTTTTTTTTTTTTTTTTTTTTTGTTATATGCACACCAAACATGAGAAATATAGATATGATTTTTTTTTTTTTTTTTTTTTTTTTTTGTTGGGTTGTAGTTATATGCACACCAAACATGAGAAATATAGATGTGATTTTTTTTATTTGCTTTATTGATAAATGTTTTAAAACATTGATATTTTAAATAGGTATGAAGTATTTAAAATGATTGAAGGTACATTTTTTGTACTGTACATAATTCAAGTACATAATTAATAAACTGATTTTGGCATAAAATAATCCAAGAAAGGTTGACATGCCAACCAACCATTTACTCATTTACCTATCCATATCAACAATTAATTTCTTGGTTATCACAGGCTAGATTTTCAGTTAAAAAGTTTCACTTTCACTAGTTTATGCTTGGACTGTTTAGAAAATCAATGTGTTGGCTGGGGCTGTAGAAAACACTGGCTGCACCTCTGCAGAGGGGTACCCCCCCAAACGAGTGTCCTGGATAAGACACTAAACAATCTAATGGTGAGGTTCTAGTAGTGCTGGAGCTTTGTGGAGTGTAGAGTACCCGTTCATTGCTATCACTCCCAGGTCCACTCAGGCCCGGAGTAGTAGCACCTGATAATGGTCCTATGTATGGGTTTAATAGAACTAAACCATGGTTTCTTGAGTTTACTGTTTTTTGCATTTAAACAAAGAAACCACGCCAAACCACACTGGGTGATATGCTGTCACTCAGACAGTATCAGTTGAAGACTTCCAGCCATGTTTCAAGAATTTGCAACAATATTTTTGTCTGTATGGTTTCTCAGAGGAACAATTTTGAAGGAAATGAAGTTAGTTTGTAATTAAGCTGATTTTATTTTTATACATAATCTCATCACTTAATAGACTGACTTGGTATTTAAAGGTTGAAATACATGTTCATTCTTTAACTATAAGCCTAATATTTTACTGATATCTCAAGCTTAGCACTATTTTATTATACTATATCATTTTAAGTTGAGTGCTACTTTGCTCACTATAACTTCACTGTCTTTAACTGGAGGAGATCATGTTAAAAACAAATTCTTGATATAACTAAGATACTTGGGAGTCAAAAGTTTTGGAAACATTTGGTTTATATGAGACACAATCTAGCAGCTCTAGAGATGCTTTTTGTCAAAATCATGAAACTGATGAATCACACTGGACTGTGAGATGTTGAACTCACCCAGTACTCTGAGTGCTACTCATTTGATTGGCTTGGCTTCTATGGCCTTGAAATCCAAAGTTCAGGCTCATTTTAAAAATGTTATCTGCAAAATGTGTTAGGATTTGGTATTAAATAACCTACAAGGGTTGATATGCCTTAAAACCTAACCTCTAGTTATGGTAAATAGTAAGGCAGACTGAGCTCTTTAATCTTGGTATGACAACTGGTCTAGAAAGGAAATTCTGAATTCAAATCAGTTCTACCTTGCTAAAAGAAAATGACTTGTGCTGCAGCTTGTTTATGTGAAGGGGTTGGGAAATACATTTTGATCCATAAATGGGATCCTAACAGGTATTACTACTTCTGGTCTCTGACTGTATCCCATGCAGATGTTTTAATACTCCCTTAAAAAATAAAAAAAAGCTCACTGGGGTATGACACTAAACTGTATCTGATAGTTAGGCATCAGTTCTGGAGCACTGGTAAGTATGGAGTACTCCTTCATTGTCATTACTTCCAGGTCTACTTTGAACTGGAGTGGTAGTTTAGGTCCCATCTATAGAGGAAATTGTTTTGAAAATTTTTTTTATTGAATTAGACCTTATGCAAAAAAAGCCTCGGCTAGATACGGGATTGTTTTTTTTTTTTTTTTGTCTTTGCAAAGAAATGCTATTGTAGGAATTTATGGATGTGTGTAGTATTCATTGATGCTACCACCAGCTTTTTCCTATAATGCATTCGTCTATCTAAGGTAAAAATAACACAGAATATTTCAGTAAGGAAAAACAAAGTCCATTTAGACTACGACATACATTTTATATACATATATAGTACACATAATTAAGAAACATGAGATACTATCCCAAAGTGTAAAAAAAAAAAAAGGTATATAAGCCGTTCACAGAACTAGAAGTGCTGCAAAGCAGCAGGTAAAAACTTGTTAGAAAATGGTCCATACAGTATGATTTGCATGTATGTGCTGCATGAAAAAAGGAAGACAAAAGAGTGTATCCTCTTTTTTTTTTTTTTTTTTTTTTTTTTTGTGTCTGGTACCAAAAAGAAATAGAATTCGCTTCTCAAAATGTAATATGACCAATGGTCACATGATTCTCGGAAACTTCACCCATAACTCCCAAAAAGGGGAGACCACTATGTTTAGTTCCCCCAACACTGTGTATCGGCTTACTTGAAATTTATGTAGGTTTAATAGTGCCACTACAGTCCTTCTACAAGGCTAGTTTTGGCATTAAATAAACCACAAAGGTTGATGTGCCATTTAGCAAAGAAACTACGTTTATGGTCACAAAATTATTAATTAATGGAATTTAATTTTACCAGCTAAGTGAGGCTTCTAGATTTTCTCATGTGTGAAATAGGTTTTTTCTCTTTATTTTTTTTTCCCTCTTAAAAATTAGCTTTTTAAAATGTATGCATGATTGAGTTGTGCTGACAGGAAGGATTTCAGATATTTGAGAGCAGGTTGAATTAAAAGTTTTGGAATACTTTGGTACTTGTTAGTTTGAGGCATGTATATCTCGTGACCAAAGCAGTTTCAGCCATAGATGGAGCCACTGTGGCTGGAAGTGCTGACATGTGTATTGCTTCTGTGTGTGTGTGTGTCTGTGGTTTGAAAGATGCTTTATGAATTTGAAGTGGGCCATAAATGCTGTTGAAGTTACCAAACATTTTTCTTGAGTGAAAAGTGAAGATGCAGCACAACCAGACAGATAAAGAAATTTTGCTTAGGTTGCAAGTATCTCGATGATCAGGCAAGTCTCAATATGGTCAAAAACAGAATTTTGAGGCTGTGCTCTAAGCTACAGAGAAATCTAGTGAGTTGTACTTGGAGAGTATCAGGCAAGTGTGGCATCTCACAGTCCAGTGAGATTTATCACCTTAATTTTGGTAAAAGCATCCACAGTTGCTGAATTGTCTCCCATGTTACCAAAATATTGCAAAACTTAGTAGACCAATAGTACAAAGCTCCTCCTCCCAATCACCTTTTCTGTTGATCTTTGCTTGCAGGGCTAAATTTTGTCTTGCATGTTACAAAAATATTGCAAAACTTAGTGTACCAACAATACAAAGGTCCCCCGACTTCAATCACCTTTTCTGTTGATCTTTGCTTGCAGGTTCAGTTTAGAAAAATTGAATATTTTTGCTAAGAATAATTCAGCAAATTTACCTTTTTAGTTAACTCATTCAATATCTAAAGATCATTAAAATATAAGAATATTGCCAGTAGATTTTTTACTATCTAACCTAGTTACAATAAGATGTTGAAACTTTTTTTTTTTTTTTTTTTTTTTTAAGTATGTATGTTTAATCTAAAAAAGAAATTGCTGTGTAGGTTAGTTTCAACCAGGAGAGCTAAGGTGTGGTAACTTGACAATTGTAAACATTCCTTTGTTAATCTTTCAATAATTCACTTTTCAAATATTCCTGTTGTCACAAAATAAAGTTTGGAAATAAACTTTTGCAATGCTGCACTGTCCTATATTTTTAGGATTTACCTTTTTAACATATTTTGAGAAGCACTCATCTATCTGATGTGGCATATAGGCAAGATATTTTTCTAATGTGCTACCGACTTGTACCGTATTTGTGCTATGTGCTCCTAGAAAATGTCGTTTGAATATCTTTAGTGATATTAATTCATACTGGAAAAATTTTATGAAAGTTGACAGAATTTTTATTTAAAAAAATTTTTTTTTTATATACATTTTGTGAACGAGTAGTTTAATTTGAAACTGAACTCGCCACATAGCAGCTCTCTGATTTGTGTACCAGTGCTTGGGGTGCTGCAGAACTAGATGATTAGAGAACATATTAGTATTTCTATTAAGACACAAAGGATATCAAATTAGCATTTAATGGTTATGTTAAATTTGGTTGCTACTTGGACTGGAATTGGCTTTATTTTCTGAAAGCAATATACTTAAAATGCTCTAAGAAAATATCTTGCTGTGTTGTTGTTGTTTTTTTTTTTTTTTTTTTTTTTGTTATATGCACACCAAACATGAGAAATATAGATATGATTTTTTTTTTTTTTTTTTTTTTTTTTTTTTTTTGTTGGGTTGTAGTTATATGCACACCAAACATGAGAAATATAGATGTGATTTTTTTTATTTGCTTTATTGATAAATGTTTTAAAACATTGATATTTTAAATAGGTATGAAGTATTTAAAATGATTGAAGGTACATTTTTTGTACTGTACATAATTCAAGTACATAATTAATAAACTGATTTTGGCATAAAATAATCCAAGAAAGGTTGACATGCCAACCAACCATTTACTCATTTACCTATCCATATCAACAATTAATTTCTTGGTTATCACAGGCTAGATTTTCAGTTAAAAAGTTTCACTTTCACTAGTTTATGCTTGGACTGTTTAGAAAATCAATGTGTTGGCTGGGGCTGTAGAAAACACTGGCTGCACCTCTGCAGAGGGGTACCCCCCCAAACGAGTGTCCTGGATAAGACACTAAACAATCTAATGGTGAGGTTCTAGTAGTGCTGGAGCTTTGTGGAGTGTAGAGTACCCGTTCATTGCTATCACTCCCAGGTCCACTCAGGCCCGGAGTAGTAGCACCTGATAATGGTCCTATGTATGGGTTTAATAGAACTAAACCATGGTTTCTTGAGTTTACTGTTTTTTGCATTTAAACTGTGTACTTATGCTAAACTGAATTATCTGAAATAAACCTGTTTTGACATTAACTCTGCGTATTGTCCAGTCGGCTGGGGCTGTAGAATACACCAACTGTACTTCTGCAGAGGGGGGTAAGACCCCCCCACCAATGAGTGTCCTGATTATGACACTAAACAATCTGATGGTGAGGTTCCAGTAATGCTGTAGCTTTGGGGAATGCGAAGTACCCGTTCATTGCCATTGCTTCAAGGTCCACTCTGGCCCAGCATGGTAGCACTTGATAGGGTTATCTATGGGTTAAATAGAACTAATTCCATACTTATACTAAACTGTTTGAATTAGAACTGTTTGACTAAACTGAATAGCTTGAAATAGAAATGTTTTTGACAATTAAACTGTGTACCTGTGTTAAATTGCATTGTTTGAAATAAAACTATTTGCATAAAAATGGATGATGTTAAATTACTTACAAAGGTTGGTGTGCCATAAAACCCAAACAACCAACCAAAATCAATGTGACTAGTTTAGCTAAGAATATATATATATATATATATATATATATATATATATATATGTGTGTGTGTCTGTGTATACTTTTTTATTTCCCCACCTCAAACTATTTGTGTCAACCTTGTTTAATCTTTCTCAACTATTTTTCATTCATTGTAATTAGATTTGCAAACTCGAGACTATTTTACGAAAATGAACTCTCTAGTTGCCTTATCCTGATTACTCCTTTTATCTTTTGTTTTACAGCTTGCAGATGCTGTTATAGAGCCTTATACAGACTTATGATGTCTAACAAAGCTGGCTGTATTCTTCGGCCATTCCAACTCTGCCTGTTTTTGCTCATTTCTTTTACCCTCGTCTATCTTGTCTTTGATGGCTACTCGGTGTATAAAATACCTTCGCGTCTTCTACCAAGAAAAATAGAGCGTGACCGTAACCATGACTACTCCCTCTGGCCAGCATATAGACACTTAAACAATAATGCAGTAAGTATCTTGACTTTATTTATTTACTATTGCTGTCCCATAATACTTATTACATTAGATTAGAATATGCTGTTTGTACCTCCTCCCACCATCTAATGGTGAGGCTCCAGTTTAGGAGCTCTAGGGAGTGTTGAGTACCCCCTTTATTGCTATCACTCTGACCCAGAATGGTAGTATCTGTTAGGGTCCTATTGATTGGTCAAATGGATCTGTTTGAAAATTATGTGTTTAATAGGAATACTTGATATCATAGGGTGAGGAGTCCCCATGGCATAGAGGATAATGTGCTGGGTTGCAACATCATAATGGATTTGAACTCTGGTCGCACTATTATGATCACTTTTAGATATACCTTTCTCAAAAGGTATGAATCCATTATCTTCCTATCTATGGTTAAATAATAACACTGCTTTTTTTTTCTACAAAGATGGCTCTGGTAGTAAATACCCCATAAAGGTTGATATGGTATTAAACAAAGAAACTAAACCTGATATCACAAACATGTGCAAAAACACTTAAACTACACAAGAAATGTGAATATCAATGTACAATTTCCTAACCTCTTGGCATAAAATAATGCCAGTCAAGTTGATATGCCATTAAAACCAGTCATTCTTACATTCGTATATTTATCTTATAGCAATAAACAAAGAAACCAAACTATATCAACCTTCATTGGGTTATTTAATGCTAAAGCCATCTATGTAAAAGAACAGCCATGATACTATTCAACTCGTAGCTGGGAGGATAAAGGGGTTTTACCTTTCCCAAACGTATTAGTCTGAAAGTAAATGTAATTCCATAACTGGAGTTTGAACTCCTTACTTTGAAACTGCAGTCTAATACTGTAGCCCTTATGACATGGGGACTCTATATACATTTTATGGGCTAAATGTAATCAATTATGGGACAGAGGTAGTATTTTAAAATTTTTATTTTATTTTTTTAAATGGAGGTGTATAAATATGTAGGTACATCAATATCCACTGGTAATGAAAAAAAAGATTTCATGACAAATATTGTATTTATTTATTTTTTTCAATATATTCTTCTCCTTTGTCAATGCACTTAATTCAGAGATGAATATCAATTGCATTGATCAGATGATGGCACACTACGTCCTGTGAGCTGAATCCAGCCCAAATGCTCATTTAAATATGATAAAATCCTGCCTACTTTGAATATATGAAGTTGTTTTGAAAAAAATATTTCTTTTCCTTTTATCTTTTTCTTGTTACTTTTCAGGCTTTCTGCCTGGGACATAGAAAGTAATTAATAGCTTTGTTCTCTCCCTCACCCAAAAGGAGTAAGGGCTGGGTTTATTGCCTGTTACCTAAGGCACCTCTGAAGAAGAATGTTGGCAGAATCTAAACAATTTTTAAAACCATCTCCTGGTTTGCTTGCTTCTTGCAGAGCATCCCGCATTAAACCAATTTTGTATTATGTATGTTGTAATTTACTAACCTTTGTTGCTTAGATGTGGCACAAGGCTGTGTAAATGGGGCACCCAATGAGACTTAAATTCACTTGTGTAGATTTGCTAGTCTAGGTTGCTAACTATTACACCATCCGAGGTGCCCATGGACATAAGGAGTAGGATAAAAAGCTTCTTTCTTTGTTTTAAGACCTGAAAACCTTGAATTTTTGTTGATTTGATATATATCAAACCTGTTGAAAATTTCAGATCAAAATTCAGCTGTGGACTCGTAAAATAAAACCTTTTTACTATGATTTAAAAAAGATATATAAAGTTTTCATGATTTTGAGCAAATTTTACATCAAAAGGCTTTGGTATTAAATAAACCACAAGGGTTGACATGCCATAATAAAACCTAACCACCCAACTCTTATTTGTGGTACTTATAGAATTTTGCAATCTCTCATGACTAATTTTTAAAACTTAGCAATTTTATGCTATTTACTTTTTATTTAAACCAGCATTAAAAGATGTTTTTTGATAAGATGTATGTTATTTTTTTCTGTCTTCTCTCTGTGTGAGTCTTCAGATTTTCAATCCATTTCCTCTCTTTCTACTGTTTTTAGTATTTCTTTTTTTTTTGTTTTTGTGTGTATATCTCCCACTCTCAATAAAAGTGACTAATCTGACAAACAGGCTGCAGAAATTTTAGTGTGTATTTCAATACTTATCTTTTTCTGTTTCATGCGATGAATGTCTCTGCAAATAAATGAATTAAAAAATGATTATTTGTATTAAATATTTGTATTAAAAAAAAAAAATTCAACTGTATTTTCATCTTTTTGATGTCTCTTGTACAAACAAATTTTGAATGTGCATGAATTCTAATAATTTTTTTTTTTTTTTTTTTTTTATTGTAGGAATGGGTTCGAGCTCACTGTTGGCATAATGATAAGCTATCAATTTCCAATTTATATTCAAAGCTAATGGTTATAAAAATGTCACCTCAAAATGATTGTAGGTAAGTTTTGTTTGGGTGTGATATTTCAAACCTATGTGTGATTCTCTCTTTGAAAGAGTGATATATTATATGGAATTAAGATGGTTGACAAATTAGAAAAAAATGTCTCTGATATTAACTATGGTGACTGTTCTATCTATCATTTTGGAGAGAAATGGTGTGTTAAATTTTGGGATAAATATGTAAAGTATGCAGGTTTTATAACTATAGGTCATGTCTATCTACAGGGTGGCCCATTGGTGGCAGAAAAAAAATTTTGATGTGTGTGTATATATATATATATATATATATATATATATATATATATATATATATATTATAATTATTATTATTTTTTATTTATTTTTTTCTTAAACTTTAAAAAAAAATTATTTGTTAAAAATATATGAATGAATTGAATAAGTGTATTTGCTTACTATGTTAATTTATTATAAGGAAACAATAAATATCTCCTTTGGATAATTTGCATGTCTGGTAGGTCACATGACACTCTCAAAAACACACTTTTCATAGCTTTTTGCCTCAAGTCTTTGAACAGTAGAAACATTGTCTCTGACCCATGCCAAAGAACAGTAAAGCTATGTGGCTATCTTATCTATTATCAAGTAAACCCTTTTCTATTTTATATCCCCTACTGTATATTGATTGTTCAAGGAACAATATGTGTATAGTTCTCGCTGTTGGGACATGTTTATTTATTCTTTCCTTTTTAATAATACTTGTAGGTATATTATTTAAAATGTTAAGTTCTTTTTATATACAAATGATTTCATATTTCTTTCTGTGGGGTTCAATGTTAGTATTTTATGGATATGCTAATATTAGTCCTTGGAGAGTGGAGACGTGACTAAAATCTTGTCAGCACCACCAAGCATCCATTAATCTGATAGATCTAGTATAAGTTTTTGCTGATTGGCCAAAACTGGTGTGTCCATGTGTTGGAGTCCATTGGAGAACATCACTAATAACTTCATCCTTATTTCTCCGGCAATGCTCAGTATGTCTTGCTTACCTTACTCGGATGGTTTGTGAGATTGGAGGTAAATGGCTGTACACCTGCTGCTTTGAGGATTTGTTGAAAACAGTATCCTTGTATAGTCCCCATCTATCGTTTTCTCTTAGCGTTTTGTTAAAGTCCATGTGGTGCAGCCATACAGTAGTACTGACACATTTACAACTTGAAAGAATTCCTGTCTCATTTCATCAGAGGTCATATTTCTATATGGTTGTTAAACCTGTCAATAGCAGTTTATGCTTTACCTATGCATATGTTCACATCACTTTCAGTAGATGAGATATTGCTTCCAAGGTATGTGAACTGGTCTAATAATTTCAGCTTGGAAGAATTCTTGTTTTATTTTATCAGAGAACAGATTTCCATATGGGCATTTAACCTGTCAATAACACTCCATGCCTTACCTATATGGATGTTGACATCACTCAGTAGATCCTATTTACCAAACCCCTCCGCTCGGGCAGGATATAAGCAGAGTTTAATAGGTTTGAATTCAGAGTTTTCCTTCTCCTAGACTTGCTGCCTCACCAAGGCTGAAGAACCTAGTCTGTCCTACTATTTACCCATAGCTGGAGGGTGAATAATTGGATTCATACCTTTCCGAAGGGTATTAGTGCTATGTGAAATGCAATCAGTATCGTCCAGGATTTGAACTCGTGTTGATGATAACCATTATGACGGTAACCATTACACCACGGGCACCTCCACAACATCACTCAGTAGATGATAAACATCTTGTGAAAGTCTTAAGATATACATTTTAAAAAAAAAAAAAAAAAAAAAGAGGAAAGTTGGCAAGATAAACACTGGGGAAAATTAAAATGAAGAAACAGAAAAAATCACTTGACTTCAGATGAGCTAAATGATGAATTATAGACTGCACACCATGATATTCGGGATTTTTTAGAGTTATCAGAACAGAGAATGTCATCAATAATTGGACAAATTACAGCTCGGTAGCATCTAGAAGTTAACTTCAGCATCTTTGCTATGATTTGATTATCAATTATACCATCAATATTTGTATGATTATCTTCTATTAATTCCTCTCTGTTTAATTTCCTTTTGTTTTAAGATAATAGTTCCATGGTTTTTATGACCAAATTTCCTGTAATCGGATTTTTTTTTTTTGTGACCTAATTTCCTGTGATCCAATTCTCTTATCACTGTTCTTTGTTGATTGTGTCCTTTTTGCTATAATTGCTCTTGGCAAAAATATCAATAAGACAGCTGAATGTAAAGATGATTTATTCTCATTACCAATAATAGAATGTTTGTGCATGCTGCACAAAATACTTTTTTTCATATTAAGTATGTTGTCTCTCTCTCTTATTGGTCTCTTATCTTGGTTTGGTCATAAGGACACTATTCATATGTCTTGGACAGGAATAGCCTGGCAAAGCCCATCCCTCTCCAGATCACAGCTGGTTTGAATTTGGTTTTCCTTCCTTCTAGATCAGTTGCCGTACCAAGGTTAAAGAGCCCAGTTTGGAGTATGTGATAAATCCTTGTGAAAAATGTAATTATTAGTTGTGCCTTTTACTTGAAATAAGAAAAAGTCTGTCTTTTATAATTCGAGTGTTGGGGGTCTAAGAAAGCAAATTGCTTTCTAACTGATCTGCAGATTACTGCTGGGTAGGTATTGAAGGATATTCAAGAGTGAGGGATCAGTAATGAAAAATGGTAAATATGGCTTTTAATAAAAAAAACAAAAAAAAAAAGAATATTTCTCTCAATTGAATGTTGATATTTATTTTGATTTAATTTTGGTTTGTTTTCTTTTAATAGTATGTCAACCTTCATTAGTTATTTAATACCAAATCTATCCTTGTAGAAGAACAGAAATCGTTCTATATACTCTTTAGCTTGCAGGCAGGGAATAAGGTGGTTCATGCCTTTCCCAAGGGCATTAATTTGAAAGTGAATGTAGTTGTGCGACTGGATGTTTAGCTTACTTACTATGTCAGTTCAACACATTAGCCAATATGATGTGTCAGTTCAACACATTAGCCAATATGATGTCACAGTTCAACACATTAGCCAATATGATGTCACAGTTCAACACATTAGCCAATATGATGTGTCAGTTCAACACATTAGCCAATATGATGTGTCAGTTCAACACATTAGCCAATATGATGTGTCAGTTCAACACATTAGCCAATATGATGTGTCAGTTCAACACATTAGCCAATATGATGTCACAGTTCAACACATTAGCCAATATGATGTCACAGTTCAACACATTAGCCAATATGATGTCACAGTTCAACACATTAGCCAATACACCATGAGGACTCCCTCTTCTTTTTATTATTTAATAAAGTAATTGTGGATAACAAAAATGAAAAAAAAAAATGGTGTCAACTATCCTTATATTACAAAATATTTGAAGTATCTTAGGTGTAAGGATCATTGTTGTAAGGAAATGGAATTGGCAACTCGTGTTCAAAATCCTTGGACAAGCTGTTTGTATTTCACATAGTGCTTATATCTTCAGGAAAGGTATGTATGCAACTATCTAAGAGGTGCCCGTGGTATAATGGTTATCATCGTAGGAAATGGACATGGCGACACGAGTTCAAATCCTGGATGAGACTGATTGCATTTCACAATGCACTACTACCCTTGGAAAAGGTATGAATCCAATTATCCTCCCTCCAGCTATGAGTAAATAGTAGGGCAGACTAGGTTCTTCAGCCTTGGTGAGGCAACTAGTGTAGGAGAAGGAAAACTCTGAATTAAAACCTGTTAAACTCTGCTTAAAAATTGACCTTGTGTCATATCCTGCCCGAGCGGAGGGGTTGGTAAATATATATGCATACAACTATCCTTCCTCCAATTGTGATTAAATAGATGGACAGACTGAACTCTTTAATCCTGATGTTAACTGACCTGGGAGAAGGAAAAACTGATTCCAACTGATTAAAAATGGCTCAGTTGGTTGGGGTTGATTGCATCTCTACAGTGAGGGTAAGAACCCCCCCTAGTGTCCTGGGTATGACACTAAACAATCTGATGGTAAGGCTTTAGTAATGCTGGAGCTTTGGGGAATGCAGAGTAGCTCTTCATTGTCATCGGTTCCACTTCCACTCTGGCCTGGAGTGGTAGCACCTGATTTATGGCTCAAATAGAACTTTGACATTTAAACTGTGTACTTAAGCTAAACTGTTTAGGATAGAACTGTTTTTACATTTAACTGTGTAAACAAAAAACTGAACTTATGCAAAATTGAATTGTTTGAAATAGAACTGTTTGATCATTTAACTGTGAGTGAACAAATGACTGATGTTTAATTGAATTGTTAGTGATACATAGCAATACTTGGAACTATTTAACTTTGTCGACATGCTAAATGGAATAGTTTGAAATAGAACTGTTTGATCATTTAATTGTGTGTATAATAAAAAACTTAACAAATGACTGTGTAAACAAGAAACTGTCTACTTATGCTAAACTGAGTTGTTTGGAATAGAACAGTTTTTATATTTAACTGTGTATTCGTATTAGATAGAAATAGTGAAACCATTTAACTGTAAGAAAAATGAACTCATCTGAAAATATTAATCATATATTTAATATATATGTATAAAAAGAATTTGGCATGAAATGACTTAAAATGGTTGATATGCCCCCAAACCAAACTGACTAGAAAAAAAAATTGACCTTGTGTCACATCCTACTTGTGTAGAGGGGTGCGTAAATACATGTATTTCAAAATATATAAAAATCACAGTACAATGTGTGACTAGTGTCGATATTTAAGACATTTAACAGTTTAAACAAGGTGTCAATATTCACTTTGCATATAAATAGAGAAATTTATGGGAATGGCACAAAAAAAAACATCAATTCTGTTACAAATAAATCGGCAAATCAAAGTTTGTTACAAGATGCTTGTGGTATAATGGTTATTCCCAATGGAATTGGTAACTAGAGTTCAATTCCTGGATAAGGTATTTCAGATAGTGGCAAAAGATTTGAATCCAATCGTTCTCTAACTCAGGGTAAATAGTAGGGAAGACTGGGCTCTCTAGCCTTGGTATGGCAACTGGTTTAGTCTAGAAAAACTCTGAATTCAATTCAGCAGTACTCCACTTAAAAATTAACCTTGTATCACATCCTGCCTGTGACAGAGAGGTTGGGTAAATACAAGTTTTGAATGTCTTTCTTAACTATTGAGTCTGCTGCCCTGTCAACTGTGGCTGAATATGTAGATTGCACCTCTGCTGAGGGATAAGACTCTCTCCTCACTGAATGAGGCCACCTGTTGGCTATTGGTGGTAATCCATAATGCTTGAAGATGGGATCCTGGTGGCTGTGCAGTCCTTGATTCATCAACCAAAGTGGTCAAGTAACTTGCAACACTTCTTTTTAACTCTTACTGGGCCAGACAGGCAGTTGGAAAGGACTGATTTGATTACTCAGCTGGTCATGTCAAGCCCTATCACCTAATATGACTGTCTTGATCATATTCTTTAATTATTCTTGTGGCAGAGAAATACCCAACTGTATTTTATCTTGAAAGTGGTGACTAAGGTTCACTAGTGTTGAGAAAATAAAACTCTGACCACTGTTAAGTTTTTTGGCGCTTAGTTTCAGGTTTTCAGTAGACACTAACAAGAACTTGAAATTCCACTCCTGACTTGAATATACTGGTAGTCTATCCCCATCTCAACCACGATGAATGAGCTTCCCTCTTGGTAAATTCCTAACACAATTTTGACTCTATGGTGAGTATTGGAGCACAGGATCGGCAAAAAACAATTAAGTTGGCGTCAGTAGTCAAGGGCTACCTGAAAGCTCCCTTTTCAATAGCTACTACACTGAGGTGTAGGGGAGGGCGCTACTCCTTTTCCTAGATTGCCCCACTTTACCCTTGAAAAGTACCTTATAATGCTGAGTGTTAAGCAAGGAGGTATTAAGTACCACTTTTGAGTCTTTGGTATGACTCAACCTGAGATTGAACCCTGATCTCCTGGGCCATTGGTAAACACTCTACCACTAAGCCAATGGGCCAGTCAAAATTCAGACAAGAAACCTAAATGTAACCTCTCAATCAGATTATTCAGATAATGAAGCGGAAATGGTTTTTCCAAAATTCATAATCATTGAATCTACTAAAAGCTTACCACTATTCATAATTGAAAAACTGATATCAGGCAACTTAAGTCTCAAATCTGTTTAAAAATTCAACTCTACTTATAGTTAGACAAGAAAAAAACAGGCTGACTTTCTGCAGACCAGTTAGCTGGGGCTTTAGAATACACTGACTGCATCTCTACTGAGGGGTAAGATCCTTTCAACAAATATCCTGAATATGACATTAAGCAATCTGATGGCAAGGCTCTAGCTTTGGAGATTTGGGGAATGTGGAGTACCTCTTCACTACCATTGCTCCCAATTCCACTTTGATAGGAAGTGGTAGCATCTGTTGGTTCTTATCTATGGGTCAAACTATGTGTGCAAACAAATGACTGGTATTACATTGTGACTGTTATATAGCAATACTTGAAACCATTTATCTGTGCAAAAAAGAGATCAGGGTCATTGAAAAATGTTATCTACAAAATTTATTTACAAATCGTGTGTGTATGTTATATAGGATTTGGCATTAAATAACCTACGATGGTTGATATGCCATAAAACCAAACTAAACTGACTTTCTACTCAAAATGAATGAATTCTATAACATTCCGGTCAAAACATGCTTGCCAAGTCGGCTGGGGTTGTAGAATACACCAACTGCTTCTCTGCAGAGGGTTAAAACTCCCCCAACGAGTGTCCTGTATATGACACTAAACAATCTGATGGTAAGGTTCCAGTAATGCTGGAGCTTTGGAGAATGCGAAGTACTCCTTCATTGCCATCACTCCCAGGTGAACTCTGGCCTGGAGTGGTATCACCTGATAGGGTCCTATCTATGGGTTGAATAGAACTAACTGCACACTTATGCTAAACTGAATTGTTTGAAATAGAACTGATTATTTACATAAAATGGATTTGGTGTTAAATGACCTACAAAGGTTGATATGCCATTAGCCCAACCAACTAATCAAAACATGCCCTCTCAAATCTCTAAATATAGGTAATGGGGGTTGTGAGAAGTAAAGAACTCTCATTGTGTATGATCAATGAAATAAAAAGAATGGAAAAAAAACAAGGGGTGATAGAAATAAAGAATGTCAATAAGAAAAAAAGAAAATGAGACTAATACACACATGATGACATATACCAAAATATATAAAAGTAGGGTACAATATTGAGAGAATGAAAAAATACACACCAAACCCACTTGGATGCAAAAATGCCAGTAATGCAGCCACCACAAAGTCTATTGTAGAAGGCAAGAAGTGTGGGAAATGTAGTCGCTCTAATGAAAATGAATTTCTCCACAAATGTGTGAACTGTAATAGTGATCATCTGGTTTATGCAGGATATTGTGAGAGTTGGAGACTAGAAAAAAGACATTCCTTACCATAAAGCAAGGAAGATGGATCAAAGACTACTACCTATTCCCATGCTGTCTGAGAAAAAATTCCACATACCCAGAACAAATATAAATGAATTGTTAAAAAGTTAATTCAGTTGGAATTGGGCGACTGGAAAAGCTTCATTAAAGAAATAAAAGCCTTGCTTGAACACTGCAAAAATGATACCATCAGTGTTGAAGATAAAGATAAAACATGAAACAAAAAATTTAGCATTATCTCCCTTCAAATGGTAATTGCTTTAAGTCGCAAATCCATTAAATAGAGAAAAATCTAGAACATGTAGATTTCCTGTCTGTTCTTCATCACCCCCTGAAAGAATACACAACACCAAACTCTAGAACATCTTCCATATACGAGACCCACTATAAAACAAGATCTCCAATAAAAGAAAAATGCCAATATAATAAACAACTTTTATCATTTACAAAGCAAAAAACTGAAATGAAAAACAGATTCATCTAACTGGAGAAAATGAAAATGAGATTCCAAATTCTATAAAAAAGAAAAAAATAAACTTTCTCATCTGCCATGGGAAACAAGATAATCCAATGGAATATACAAGGAGTAAAACCAAATTACAATGATCTATTTCTGCTACTGAATAACTTAAATCCTGTTATAATATTGCCCACAAAGACACCTTCAAAGATAATACAAAAATTAAAAACTGAGCTATAAAAACCTGATACACAATACTGGATTCAGGTCTTCCAGAGGTGTATCCATTCTTGTCAGAAATAAAATACCTCAAAACAAATGGGGCAAGTGCAGAAACATACTGAAAAAAGCAGAATGCTCAAAGAAGTTATAAATAGCCAACAACCTTTTGTCTATTTAATGATGGATCCCAAACATATTTGAATTCATTGACTAGTCACTACTTTGCCATAAATTTAACAATGTGTCACCTTCAGTTGATGTAGATTATACCGGCAATGTATGTGGCAACAATCATTTCCCAATTATATTGAAAAACTCTGAGCCAAAAAAGATGACCTCTGTCATTGGAAACTAAAAGAAGCAATGCCAATATTAAAGACCTAAATAATTTTACAAAAACTTATTACCATAGCATTAGAGTCTATCCACAAAAAACACAGCAGGTAAACAATATAAACTGTAGCTTGAAAAAAAAATTGTCTGGATGCAATCAGATTTAGGTGGGTTGCCCTACATGAATTCAACAAAGAGCCTACTACATTCAACTTAATTGAATTTGATCATCTAAGAGCAAAGGCACACAAAACAAAAGAAGCAAAGAAAGAATCTTGGGAAAAGTGTGAAGTCTTAACACCCATATACCAAAATAATTAGGGAAATGATTAAAAAAAAAGGTTGTCCTTGTGGTGTAATGGTTAAAGGGATGGACTGCAGAATCGTAGTAAGCAAGTTCGTACTCCAGTCACGCTGTTACGTTCACTTTCGGGCAAATACCCTTGAGAAAGGTATGAACCCTCTTATCCTTCCAGCTATGGGTTAAATAGTACCACTACTGTTCTTCTAGGAGAATGGCTTTGGCATTAAATAACCTACAAAGGTTGATATGCCATTAAGCAAAGAAACCAAACCTAAAAAAAATCTCTGGCAAGAATCAATCCTCCTCTATGAAGCATCTCTAGATAAACAATAATAAGCTAACTAGTAAAGCAGAAATAGCAAACTTGAAGAAATATTCTCAGAAAATGCCAAAACAAATGTCAACTAGAAATTCCAAAACATCACAAAGAAAAGGAAAAATACAACCCTAATTTTTCATCAAAACTCGGGATGTTATAATGAGCCTTTTACCTTGACAGAACTGGAGTCTATTCAATGGTTCCACAAGACAACTGTAAGTCCTGATAAAATACAGTACAAATTCATAAAACTGCTCCCACAAGAATTACAGCCCAGTCAGCTGGGGCTCTAGAATACACCAACTGCATCTCTGCAGAGGGGTAAGACCCCCTCCCTCAATGACTGTCCTGGATATGACATTAAACAATCTGATGGTGAGGCTCCAGGAATGTGGATATCCCTTTATTGCCATTGCTGCCAGGGCCACTCTGGCTTGAAGTGGTAGCTCCTGATACTAAAGCAGGAGGAGCTACCAAAATAAACATGTGGCAAAATAATCACTAGAATACAGATTCTTCTGGAATGCAAAGAGTTAGCCCCTATCAGAAAAAGATAATTTTGGGCAAGAAACATAACTGAACTCTTTCAATTAAAGAGCAGCAAAATTGTATACTTTAAAAAAAAAAAAAAAAAAAAAAAAGCCAGACAATTATGTAAATTCCATGCTTGTGACATAGGAAGTGGGCTCTGCGACCAGAGTTCAAATCCTAGAATAGGCTGTTTGTGTTACATCACTTTCATAATACATCCTCCTCTGATGATGGCCCAAGATTGGGCAGAAAGTACTTGGGGAAATAAGTAATTATGGAAGGTTTATCAACCAACCAATTCCTGTCAAATATCATAAGATCGATATGGCAATTCGAAAGGATTAACAAAAAAATATGTAGACAAAAAAAATGTCTGTTCAGTCAAATATGTATTAATGTTGAAATGCTATATATATATATATATCTATCTATCTCAGAAGTAGCTCCAGTCTAATGACAAAGCTGTGCTGAAGGCAACCCTTCTTGGAGAAGTTAACTTTAAAATCAAAACTGACAAAGGAAACTCTGTTGAATTTTTGGTATCCTTTGACAGGAAAAGTCTATGGGAATCTCGTCTGAAATAAAACTTGCACTTAGCATCGTCACTAGTTATCTTTCTGGGCTATCGCTATGTAGACCCAGAGACTGGCATATGTATCATACAAGCATATAACACTATAATCCAATGGTGTGCAGATATCTGACTACTTTATCTTACACATCTTGTATATTTTTTACAAGTTGAATTAGTTATAAATAAGGATAGTTGCATTATAATTTTGGTGGTAAAAATGGCTGTCATGTGTCAAGATTTGGCTATCATTATATGTAATGTAGGCATACTTTGATGAAAATAACTGAGAAGCATTTAGTGATTTTTTTTTTTTTTCCTCCAACTTTTCTTGTTGGTGAAAGATGTCATCTGTGTGTAATGAACACATTCAAAAAATTCCTTTAAGTTCTGAATAAATCCAGCACTCTACACCACAGGAATACCCACATCCTCACCAATGATTAAAGATGGTCAAAAGTAGCAGTATTTTGACTACACTAAAAGATTTTGGACAGTTTTTAAAACGTCTACAACCACAGTTGCAGTATCTCATCTATCAACAATAAATGCCGAATTAAATATTTTGGTTTTTATATTAAGCCATCATCAGGGTATTTAATAATGTGATGTATCTTAATCATATTTTATTTATTTTCAAATGAAATGAGAAAGCTTTTAACATTCTATTTCAAAACTGTGATGTCATTTGAGGTCAAAATTTATTTTATATTGTGACATATATCCTTAAGTGTATGTCTATCCGAACAAACTGAAGCTTTCTTTTTCATTTAATTTTTTTTTTTTTTTTCTTTTTTTTTAAATTTATATTTTGCTTTGATTTTCTTTTTTTTTTTTTTTTTTTTTTTTTTTCCCCAATGTTCTGGTTCCTAGAAGCCTTGATGATGGCACCTCCTACCAACTAAATGTTGATTTTTTTAATTTTTTTATTTTTTTTATTCAAAGATCATTTTGAAATGGTCAATTGTTCTTTTTCTTTTTT
Source organism: Sepioteuthis lessoniana (assembly GCA_963585895.1). Classification (NCBI taxonomy): domain Eukaryota; kingdom Metazoa; phylum Mollusca; class Cephalopoda; order Myopsida; family Loliginidae; genus Sepioteuthis; species Sepioteuthis lessoniana. Next base: position 19,689,384 of record OY757921.1, on the reverse strand, counting down.
TTTCTTTTACCCAGGGAACTCTATGAAAAACTGTCGAATATTTTTACTGTCACGCAACGTTCTGGTCAATTAATGTTGCCTAAACCTTTTGCTGTTAAAGTGAAAAACTGGTTGGGCCAAAATGAAGACTTGTTTGCTGAAGCCAAATACCAGGTGAAATATTTGTTTCTCTATTCTTTCATTCTCATGAGATTTAATAACACTGGTTTCAATATGAGCGAGATAGTCTATTATGGCAACTTTTATAGGATAAAAGATTATGTATTTCGACACTTGTTGTGCTTTATGTGAAATATCTGAAATTTCAAAATCAATATTAAACTATCTGAAGTATCTATTTACACAGTCAATGACTGACGAATGAAAAAAATCCATTCTACTTTTTTTTTTTTTTTTTTTTTTTTTTTCCTTCGAAACATTGGCATAAAGTCTGTTATAAAACAATAAAAAATTTACACCTAAATTCTACCTTCTGTAATTGTTATAATAAAAAATAAATCTATTTTCTGATATATGGATTTACCACTTATGTTTTTCTTATAAAGTTAATATTGTTCTATGAAATTTGTCAGTTTTGTTGAGAAATATTTTTAATCTTGATTAACACAGAGAAATTTATCAATGTAAGCATTTAGTCCAAACTAAGCAACATTGCTGTTATTTTTACATTGAAGAACTACCTATAAAACTAATTAGTAATGCTTAATTAAAAAAATGTTTCAGTTAAAGAATGTATATAATTATTTAATGAGATTTGAAAAAATAAATGGGGTGTTCTGGATATAACATTTAAGCTACATATGATAGTGAAGCTTAAGTCCCAGAGATCTGGGGAATGTGGATTTCTCCTTCATTGGCATTACTCCCAGCTCTACTCTAACTCAAAGTGGTAGTATCTGTTTGGCTTCCCACTATGGGTCAAATAGATCTCTTTGAAAATTATTCATTGTAACAATGACTCAGTGTCCATTTTGCATGGCATGCAAAGCTGCTATTTATAAAAGATCTGGAGTGAGTTCGAGTTTTATTGGGTGCCCCATTCATTCGGTCTCGTGCCACATTGAAGCAAAGAGCTTCGTAAATTACTAGAAGAATTAATCGTGGTTGATAGTATGTTGGTAGTTGGTGTGCTGATATGTTGTGCCTTGCTTCACTTCATGTATGGTTTGAAAGCAACACAGATGAATGCGCAACATAGTTTAATTTGAGAATTTGTGCTTTAAGAGTTCATAACACTGCAGAAGTGACCAAAAATATTTGTTGTGCAAAAGGTGAAGGCACAGTTGTTCAAAGGACAACCAGATAGTTCAAGAAATTTTGCTTAGAGGCCATGCTCTAAGCCATGGAGGCAAGTCTTGTGAGTAGCACTTGGAGTATCAGTCGAGTTTGGCATCTCACAGTTCAGTGTGATTTGTTACCTTCATAACCTTGGCAAAAGCATTGGGAACTGTCAGATTGTACTTCATGTTACCAAAATATTGCAAATATAATATATAGCCAATATAATAATAGTATAGTCTGTCCAATATAATGACAATATAATATCATTCATTATTGTTTATATGATAGACGTTTTTAATTCTTCTGAATTCCCATGCATGAATTTTTCAAAATCTTGTATCAAAATAAAAAAAAAGTATCTGCTGCAACAATAAGCTTTTTTGAAAGAGAAAAACATTTTAACCCCCCCCCCCTAAAAAAATGAAACCTATTCTTGGACAAAAAACCCATTCAACCTATTTTCAGATAAAACAACAAATATAAAACACATTTTCAAACCAAAAGAACGAATGTTAAATCTTTTCTTAGATAAAAATAACAAATACTCACCCTATTCTCATACAACAAAGCAAAACAAATATTCCACAAATACAAAACGTGGTACAAATGTATTTATTTCCGCTTAAAAATTCAAACTCTTAAAAATTTTAATAATTCATGGTGTTTTTTCTGAACAATTTTAATTTTTATTATTTGACTCCATGTGAGTTTTTCACAATAGCTCTAACTTTTTCATTGGAGTCTGAGTGATACCAAGTCTCCTCAGATCTTCAGGACTCTTAAGTATTTTAACACTGCTGTGGTCTGGATGGTCTTGATTCTTCCTCTGATCTTTAGTTCTCATAGTCTCTTTTCCAGGCACTAGATTCAAACTTACAGCTGGAACTCTTCACTATACTGTACATTTGGATATAATGTCGAGCAGAATGATCTTTTGTATTGAGCTAGTTGTGACAAGCAATTTGGAGGTATGTGTCTTTGAGCTGCAGCCGCCACCATTGCCCAATCATTTGATTTGCTATGTTAGCATGGAATAATAAACATTGTGCATTTGTGTTTTAAACTCATCTTTCTGTAATGACTTCCTGTGGCTGGATCACTCACCAGATCTATCTTGTTGTGAGTACTTCCTTTGGAGATATCTGAAAGCTGAATTTTTAAGATATTAGCTGCACATCTGTCCCTTGCCATTACTTTTTCTGTGGATAAATGTAGGCTGGTGACAAACTGAAAAAATTTGTCATGAAATCCCAGTAATACCAGAAGCAATGACTGGGTGAGCATTGTAGAACGTCAGGGTGAGGCTTCAGGAATGTATAGCTCATAAGGACAGGTATTTGGATGATGTAATCTTTAAAACAAAATTATGACAAATAACAAAACAAAATAGCCTGATCATGAGAGAGATCCTTTTGTGATTACTTCCTGTAGGGGTATGTGAAAGCTGAAGTTTTTAAGCATAAGGCTGCTAACAATTGATGGACTGAATAATTTTATTTGTCATAAAATCACTGCAATACCAGAGGTGATGACTGGGTAAGTGCTGTAGACTTTCCGGGGGAGGCTTCAAGATTGTATAGCTTGTGGATAATATGATTTTTAAAAACAAAGTGATAAATATTGTTTGTTCTTATTGTAAAATAAAATTTTGAATAAGATCTGTAGTAACTTTATTTGAATTCCAAACCTGAAATCATTCTACCAGACTCTTTATAAGCTGAACTTATGACTGGGTCAATCCTTGATTTATGATTATGAAATTTATGGAATTAATTTTTGAAGTTTATAGTTTTACCTTCCCTTCCTTTTTTATGTTCAAATTTTCACCTTATAAGATTATTTCTAATGTGCGGGTTAATTATAATTTTTTGGCTAAAAACTTAGCCCATGCGTAAATGTATGGTACTCAAAACCACAATAGACATTGTACTGCTTGGTTGCTGTTGACAAATTAAGGTTACTTTTAAAATATATGGCCGTTGGCATATTGTTAGCCTGGGAATAAAAAAATTGGTAACATGCTTTTAGCTTTGACGTCTTTGTGTAAGATGAAAAAAAAGCATTATGGATTATCTTGTTTTTATTGTAACTTTATTGTTCTATTTTCTTGTGTTTTACCTTTTTTTTTTTTTTTTTTTTTTCTTCAGCATATAACCCTTGTATTTAATGAGTACACACGAGACAATACAATGTTTAACCCTCTAAGAGCCAAAAGACCTGTTCATAAACCTGATCTACCTCAAAGAGAATAGTAAGTCATCCATCTCAATTTTAATACTTTCATATGAATTAAAATTGCCAAAAAACTTGCTTTCTCGATCTGCAACAATGTGACTTAATGTTTTATTTCATTCTTTGTTCATTTGTAACTACTGTTAGAATATGTCATCTAAGATCAAAGTGTAGCTCCTGGCCACTTATGCATAGGAACAGTGGAAATCTAATTAGATATAATACAAAAACTAATCACCTCTATACTATTTGTCTCTAGTTTTTACTTTTGTATTTTTTATTTTTAGGAAGTATTGAAATTTTATATTCTTGAAATAATTTTTTATTTGCATACATATCTCTTTGTTTTTAAAATAGTTGTGGGATTCCTATAGGGCCAGATACTACACTCTGATCCTAAGTGTGTCAGAGCTAGTTGTCTATATTGCAAAGTTTACCATGTTAAAGACACTGAAGTTTTCAAAATCCCTGACCTGATACTCAGTAGAATTTCATTGAATTCTATATGTAAATTTTTACATGGACTGTTAGTTGTTTGAGTAAAGTTGGCAACCTTAGTTGAAGGTGACCCAAAGGCTTCTTTTTCAATAGCTACCACACTGAGGTGTAGGAGAGGGCGCTACTCCATTCCCAGGATTGTTCCACTTTACCCTTTATCCTCACCTTATAGTGCAAGGCGGCATCAAGTACTTTTTTTTTTTTTTTTTTTTTTTTTTTTTTAGCCTTTGGTATGACTCTACCTGGGATTGAACCCTGGTCTCCCGAGCCATTGGCGAACACTCTACTCATTAGGCCAATGGCCTGGTTAGTTGTTTGAAAGTTCAGTTAAAAACACTGGAAAAGGGGTTACTCTTAATCCATGTAGATAATATTGTGTGTGTGTATATATATATATATATATATATATATATATATATATATATATATAATGAGAGAGAGAGAGAATGATAGATTTTTCAAAATCAGGGACATGTTTACTTTCATTTTTTTTTTAAAATTGAATTTTATCCGTCTTCACTGAAAACTATATGCTGAGTTAAATCTTGTATAGAAATTGTCAAAAATTTTCTTCTATACATTTTCAATCATCACTGATCATTTTTTAAAAAAAGTTATGAAGAATATAATGCATAGATACACATTACTTAACAATAATAACAAACATAAAATTATATTCAATTATCTATATCATTTTTTGAAAATTTTTAATATTTTTCCTATTCTGTTCTCTATAAATTTTCTTAAATGAAAATGCTTTTAAATATTAAGCTGAATTTTTTTTTCTTTTGTCAATTTCATGTTTTCTACCTATTAAGTATCAATTATGATAAATATTTATAATTTGTATTTTTAGTGTTGACCAACTTTCCAAGAAAACTGCTAAATCCTGTGATTTCTGTAACTACACCAGGTAAGTAAGTTTTTACATTTCTTTTTGACTAATGATCATTAAGCATTTTGGAAAGAGATAAGATTGTGTGTTTATGGCATATCAACCCTTTTTGGTTCATTTTATGCCAAAGTCAGTTAAACAGAGGTGCTCTTGGCCTAGCAGTTATGATTGTAAGTAATGAATTCAGCTACCCAAGTTCAAATCTTGAATTGAGGCTATTTGCATTTCACCTTGGAAGGTATGAATCCAACTATTCTCTCACCAGAGTATGGCTAATTGGGTTCTTTAACTTTGACAACCAGCCTATGAGAAGGAAAACTCTAAATTCAAAACCAGTTGTAGACTTAAAGAAGGCTAGTCTCTTCTTGGCTATTCCTGCCTAAGACATGGTACTCAAGTACCACCCCTGCCACTAAACCAGGCTACAGGGTAAGTCTCTCGGTTTAACAATTGTAGTTTCTAATTATGTATTGTACAAAATGTGTTCTCACAATCATTTTAAACAGGTAAACTTGATTATTTTAAAGTGATTGATTTCTACTCTAGATGGGACCTTTACTGGTGCAATTGCTCTGGGTCAGAATGGCCATGAAGAGGTACTCCATGCTTCCGAGAGCTCTGAAACTGGAACCACTCTATAGACATAATTTAGTATTATACTCGGGACACCCTTTTTTTTGGGGGGGGAAGTCTTACACCCCTCTTAAAACATAATTTGCACACAGTTATATGGTTTCAAGTATTCCAATCTAATGCTATTAATTTTTAAGCTAATCTATTTGATCTATAGATAAGATCCTAACAAGTACTATCAACCTTGGTTGAGGTGGACCTGGGAGTAATGTAATTAAGAATGCCTCTACACTTTCCAAATCTCCTGAGTTGGAATTTCACCATTAGATGTAGTTTAGTGTCATACCCAGGATACCCCCCTTTTCTTTTTCCATAGGGAGTCTTCCCCCTCTAAAAAGAGATGCAGTCAACATATTCTCAGCTCTGTCTGGTGTCTGACTGGAAAGGATTCAGCTATTTTGAATATCTTGAGAATCTGTTCTGCAGCCTTAATGTAACTGTACAACCAATCAAGAGATTATTTTTGCATATGTGAACACTTTTCAGATGGAAATGAGCTTTCGTTAGGTGAGCTTGTGTATTGTGTAGTCATTACATTCATTATGATCCACTTATTCTTTACATGATACTTTTTTTTTCTCAAACAAGACCCAGAGATATCATTCAGCTTTCCATACACATACTACTGATAGATTTAGCTCCTTGAAACTTCTCTCTTTTCCCAAAACTGAAATAACCTTTAGAAAGGAAGTTTTAGACCATGGCTGAGATTAGGAATCTGAGGTGGCTGATTGTGATCCAGAAAGAGGATTTTGCATTTTGTTATGAAATGTGGAAAGGTTTAAGTTTGTGAGGTCTTGAGTAAAGTATTTTGGAAGGGAACTAAGTGCTGTTTCCTTGCCAGGGTGTATTTATTTATTTATTTATTTATTATTTATTTAAAAAAAAATTTTTAAGACCAATCCTAATAAAGAATAAGATATTTGTGCTTAAGTAGTTTAAGTTTTTAACGTGAAATTAAAATATTATAACAGTTGATTAGATAATGAGGGTCAGTAGAGCCTGGAGATTGGAGGACATACAAAGAAGAATGACAAAAATAATGAAGAGTCAATGACAACAGTTACAGGGAGGGACTAGAGAAATTAGGATTTCAAAATAATGAAATTTCTAAATGGGGCAGACATTTTTTAATATTTCTCTCCAAACTGGAAATTAACTGACAAGGCTGATTTCAAAAAAAAATCTCTTCATCATGTTGTGTTGCTAGCATGGCTCTCCCTGATCCTTTCTTGCCACCCGTCCCTATTGTCCATCACTCTTGGGAGGTTTTCCAGGCTACATCCTGTATCCACACAGACCTATTGTATATAGGTTCTAGCTGGTCATCTTACCTTTCCTCGTCCATGTGAAGTGGTTCACTGGAGCACATTGCTTATGAGTTTGTCCTTACTTCTCTAACAGTGTCCTGTATGTCTGGTTCATTTAACTTGGATAGTTTTCATGATGGGTGGTAGGTGGCCGTACAGCTGTTGTTTTGTGTGGTGTTGCCTCCAGGACTTGTTCAATGTTGCTTGCAGCTTTTTCCTCGTATGTTTAGTTAGCATCCATATAGCAGTATTGACATGACCGCTGCTTGGAGAAACCTGCGTTTTATTTCATTGGTCAGGTCTGACTTCTATATGACCGATAGTCTATCGATCGCTGTCCATGCCTTTACTAGTTGCATGTTGATTTCTTTCTTGGGTTTGTGACAATACCCCTTTGCGGCCCCCGATACATCAACTTCTTTGAACAATTCTGTCTTGGCTGCTGATTCGAGTGGTTCCGATAGGGGTATCACATTTCTTTATGGCCACAAGAATACAACCGAGGGAGTGGGAGAAAAAAAGAACAAACGAACAATAAGGGCTTTGGTTAACTCAAAGTGCAAGAGGGTGGTTCTATGACACTGCATTCCCTGTGCATCTGCAGACTAACGCTAGCATGTATTTCTAGCGAAATTTCTACAAAGCTACTAGGAATGCCAACTCATCTTGACTGTCTTCCTTACTGCTCCTGGACCCTATCTCATGCCAACTGGTCTCTTCTGCTGTCCGTTGTTGACTCCCCTTCTGCGTCACACTTCGCCAACTGCCTTCTCTGAGTTCCTTTTCCCAACTGTCTCTCGCATTTCCTTGCCCACTTCCAGTCTCATCGAAGATCTCGAGTCCAAACCCTTTGTCTGGTTTTGTGCCAAAACAGACAACGGAATCGTCTGCTTGGCGGACCACCTACATAGTATCACAGGTTGATGAGATACTTCTGAGGTAGGTGAACTTGTTCACTAGTTTCAAGGACCACCCTTTATTGTGGAGATGTGGCCTCTTTGATTAAAGCACATGTATTCTGTCTTGTCTGTGTTGACATGGAGGTCTATGCCAGCAGCTGCTCATTCCAGACTATGTAGCAGGGATTTGGTTTGGTTGGGTTGGGTGTTTTTGCTAGAAGTGCTATGTCATTGGTGAAGTCCACGTCTGTAATAGTTTATGTGGCGTATCTTCTGCTTCTTTCCTTTGTCAGCTTGAAACTGTTTTCTTTCATTAAATCTATAGACATTCTAAGCACATAGTTTAGGCAGATAATAAACATGTATTGGGCTAATGTATCTCCTTGTAGCACACCTGTTACAATGTTGGAGTAGTCTGTGTCTCCATCCGGTGAGCAGACATTTACTTTTGTATTTTCATATAGCATCATTATGGCTGCAACGGTTTCTTTGGAGAGACCATAGGCAAGAAATATTTGCTCCATTTTTCCCTCTGTGTATGGATTCAAATGCCTTGGAAAAGTCTACTAATAATATTGTTGCCTCAAGGTTTTTTGAACATACACCTTCTCGAATTCGATGGATAGTCAAAATTTTTGATGCCATGGATTGATTTCTCCAAAAGCCATTTTGGTTCTTCCTAAATAATTTCTCAATTTTCAGTTCTATGCAGTTACATAGTAAAACATTGTAGATCTTGGCAGCTATGAATGTAAGGGTTATACCTCAGTAGTTCTTGGCTATTCCGAGTTCACCCCTTTTTAGGGAAAGGGAGGATGCATCCCTTTGTCCATCTGTCTAATGTGTTTTGGTTATATATGGCATTAGTGTCGGAGCAGTATGTTGTCGAATTCCCTGATCTTCTATACTTCTGGGAGTATTTAATCAAGCCCTGCTGCTTTCCTATTTTTAATTTTTCTTTGTATTTGTATTGAGTTGAGTTCTTGTGTAAACTGTCCTAGTTTGATATCTAGTTGATTACTAATAATTTTTGTGGTTGGTTCATGCTTAACTTTCAGGGGTTTTCATAGTAAATTCTCGAAAATGTTTCCACTAGTGTATTTGTTCTTCTTGGCTGGCAGCTTTCAGTTTAGCTCTTGCAGTACTCTTCCCTCTGCTTACTATGTTTACCGTCTCCCATTCTATCCTAGATTGTCTATCTTCAACCAAGTCTCTAATCTTATTGATCTGATTTTGTATGTATTCTGTTTGTTCTTTTAGGCATACATTAGTTTATTCATTTTGTGTCCAAGTTTCTGAGTATTGATATTGTTTGGGGTTCCTCCTATTGCTTAGAGAGGTGATTTTCCTGTCTGCATGCTTTTTTTCTAACTGCTAATGTCTCCCATGGCACTCTAGGTTTAGCTCTTTTACTTGGTATGCATTCTGCTGCTGCGTGTAAGTGGGCATTGATGAAGTTCTCATATTTGTCATTTGGAGTAGGTGTTTCTTTGATCTCCTGAAGTGCATCAAATTTGTTTCTTCGTGTTAATGTATACTTATCTCTAATATCCCTGTTGTTTAGCAGGTATGATCAAAAATAGAATAGTATAAAAAAAAATTTAAGATGGTTGATTTCAGAAATAATGGTACGAAAAAAGAATTTGAAGACATTTTTGAATGAATTAAGAAAATCTGATCTGCATATAGATGTATTAATGATGTATATTTTCTTTTCTTTTTATTTTTTTATTAAAAAACCCCCAAAAAATTGAGATTAATGGGAGTAAAAAAGGGAAATGTCCTATGATGCATAACAAACAAATGGTAACAAGATTTGTTCTCATCTCTTATGAAAATATCAAATTTTCAAACTGTTTACTTCTCTAATCTACTTGATTAAATTAAAACTGGATCCTTAAAAAAAATACTTTCGGTGTTTTTTTGAGTATGGTTTTTATTTCATCTGTCCAAGCCTATAAAGTTTCCTAGCATATATTTCTTCACACAAGACATCCTTTTGTCTTGTCTTTTGCCAGTCTTTCTGCTGTTATAGTTAATTATAAAAGGGGGGCTTTCAGTAATACCCCCTCATATTAAAAAAAAAAAAAAATTCTGTTGCATATCTTAAGACTTATTTTGCTTTGTCAAACATTAACTGAACTATGAATCATAAAAAATGGAAAATTTAAAGAAAGTAATTGTCATTTCGGGATTTTTGATAAATGAAACTACTACAGATATATGTAATAAAAAAAGATGTAAGATACTAAAGAAAATTAGTGATTGAAAAATGTTTGTTTAAATAAATGCTTTTATTATAAAACTTTGTAATATTGATGTAGAATTTGGTTCATGTATGTATGATAAATGTAACCTTGCAAGCTTAAGATTATACAGATGCCGGAATAATGAATTTTCTGAGGCAGTGAATGTTAAGATAAAAAGAAAAGGCAAAATAATGTGTATACTGTATTGGGTTACTAGTAAGTAAGTAAAATTGGCGACAGTTGTCGAGAGCGACCAGAAGGCTCCTTTTTCAATAGCTACTACACTGAGGTGCAGGGGAGGGTGCTACTCCTTTCCCTGGATTGCTCCACTTTACCCTTAATATGTATCTTATATTGCTGAATGTTAAGCAAGGAGGTATCAAATACTATTTTTTAAGTCTTGGTATGACTCAACCTGGGATTGAACCCTGGTCTCCTGGACTATAGCAAAGGTTGATATACCATAAAACCCAACCAACCCACCAAGATTAGCTCAAGGAAATGGATGTAAAAAGTTGGTGACCCTTTTTTAATAGTTACTACACAAAGGTGTAGGGGAGGGTGCCACTCCTTGCCCTGGATTGCTCCACTTTACCCTTGATATGTACCTTATATTGTTGAGTGTTAAGCAATGAGGTATCAAGTGCCATTTTTAAAGTCTTTCGTATGACGCAACCTGGGATTGAATCCAGGTCTCCTGGACCATTGGCGAACACTCTACCCACTAGGCCAATGAGCCAGTATAAAAAAAAAATTCTCTAAAATTTGGGATAGAAACTCGGAATAAATCTTGTTTTTAACTTGAGCTTGTACTCTTATTGTAACATCAATCCATGATAATATTGATGCTTCTATTTTGAAAGGAGGGAAAAGTTCTAATTAGCATTTCTTAGTTATCTTATCTACATTATAAAAAATTTATTATTCTGCTACAGATTAGATTGGAGATTGTATTATTCTCTTAAGAGAATTTTAAGATTATTCTTCTCATAAAAATCTTTTTTAGTGCTAGATTAAAGTCTCTCGCACACTAGACAGATTAACTATGAAAGCAATTGAATTTGGAGCATTTATATATTTATAATGAAATTTACTCCCGTTTCATATTGACCTTTGATAGGTCATGTTAGTGGATTTCAAAAACTGGATGTAGCTGTGTTTTAAGGTAAACAAAAGACAGCGGAAATGCCACGTGAATTGTTTAGGTGGGATGCCGGAAAGAAGAAAAAATCTATATAATGATGGAAGTTTCCAACCTCAAGCTAAGAGCAGAGGTACTAGATGTCATGCTGTTCTGGGCATTGGCCTGGGGGTTGAGAAGTATAGAAAAGCCTAAACGTACAAGACTTGCTAATGTCGAAAGTGAGTATGATTTTAGGGCGACTAAGAAGAAATGTAGATGATTAAATATTTTAAGTCTGTCCTGTGCCAGCCTTGTGGATGCAGAGTGAAGTAAGGCTCTCTGAATATATTGTATCTCAACCTAGCATTTCCGGACTCTCACACACAACTAATTTTGCCATGATTTCATTATAAATAAGATATATATGTAATGTGTGTGTGTGTTATTGTCTTTTTTCTTTCTGGGTATACAACACTCCTGTATGAGCTTCATCAAATAAGGATTTGGAAAATTCTGAAGTTTTTGCTTGGGTTTTATGGCATATCAACCTTTGCAGGTTATTTAATGCCAAGTCCATTTTTATACAAATAAAACTATTTCAAACAATTCAGTTTAGCATAAGTACGCAGTTTAAATGTAAGTACAGTTTAATCGTGAAAAACATTTCTATTTCAAGCTAATCATTTTAGTCAAGCAGTTCTAATTCAGCTAAGTATAAGTACAGATTTTGTATCCACATAGTTAAATGTCAAAACAGTTCTCTATTAAATAATTCAGTTTAGCATAAGCATGCAGTTTAAATGTAAGTATGGTTTAATTGTCTGAAACATTTCTATTTCAAGCTATTCGGTTTAGTCAAACAATTCAGTTTAGCATACCAGGCCAGAGTGGACCTGGGAGCAATGGCAATGAAAGGATACTCCACTTCCCTCAAAGCTCCAGCATCACTGGAACCTTACCATCAGATTGTTTAGTATCATATCCTGGATACTCGTTGGGTGGGGGTCTTACCCCTCTGCAGAGGAGCAGTTGGTGTATTCTACAGTCCCATCCAACTGGGCAATGAAGTTTTTGGAAAAATATTTGAACAATGCATATTAGAGATAATAAAGGATAATCTCTTAGTGAGACTTAAACTAACATTTCCCTGGTTATCTGTACCAACTGCTTTACCATTTAGTTACAATAGGCATTTTTGTTGCAGTAGCTTAAATCACAGCTTTGTCTCTGATTTGTTTGTGCCATTCTTTTTCTTTTTTTGTTACTGTCTTTGTACACTGGTAACATTAATAAGATTTTTATTCATATTTATTTTTTTTTTTTTTTAGTTCAGGCTTCTCCAAAATAAAAAAGGGATATGATTTATTTTACTGAGATCTCATTCTTTGTTTTCAATATTCACTGTTCTTTGCTGTTTATAGAAATGATGACACACACACACATATATATATATTTGTTTTTGTGCTTGGCTCTATATCTGTATGTCTTGATCAATCTCATGAGATCTTGGAGGGGGTTAGTCTATAACCTTGGTTTTCTTGTGGTCAATTTTTAGCCTAAATGCCATTTCAGATTCCAAGATTTCAATTCTTCAAAGATGCTCATTTACATTCATAATAAAATACTAAGACGAATTTTCGAAACTGCTGCTATTTCACTTTGTAATTTCCCTAAATACTTGTCCTGGTGTTTATATTTCTCTTCAAAACCAAAATAGCTACAATATATTCCATCTTCAGTTATATAAATATAATTTTATGCTTTCTCTTTTTCTTTTTGTCTATTTTCTTATGCCTTTTTGATTTGAAATCTTTCTCGATAAACAAATGGAACATAAATTCTACACAATATTTCTAATAAGTCAAATGATGTGATTTAAAACAACAAATGCTGATTGACTAATTAAACAGACAACTTTTTTCTTGTTATACAAATTTTCCCTAGGTTTTTCTATTTTGCCTTTTTAAACATCTATCGTTGATTTAATGTCCCTCCTCTCATCCCTCATAGTCCTGATGATGGCTCATTAGAACTGAAATGCTATAGTGTCAACTTTGCTTCTCTATAAATCTCTCCTACTTGGATTACCTTGTTAGCAAGTTTTCTTTATATATTATTTCCTGTGCATATATCTAGGCTCTACAGTTGCTAACAAGACTAGATGTGGAATGAGATACATGAACATCAAGTGTGGCTAACTGAGGAAGCAAATCTTTCTACAAAAACTAAATGTGCAGTTTACTGTGCTATAATTTCCTTATCCCTCCTGTATGTTGCAGAAACTTGAATGATATACAAAGTAGGTGCCCAAAAACTTCACATGTCACTTGCACAAAATACTAAATGTCAAGTCATGACAGCTTATCCCAAATAAATTCATCCTGGAGAAATCTAAACTCCATGACTCTTTGATATACTTGCTCGACACAACATAAAATGGGCTGACTACTTGAACAGACTTGTGAGGACAGCAGATTGCCAAAACAAATTCTGTACTCTCAACTTAAACGGGTCATGTAAAACAGGTAGACCAAAACTTGGCTGGGGGTTGTAAACGTTCTTTTAGACAATTGGCAATACCTGTCCAAAAATCAGAACAATTTTAGAAAAAAAAATCAGCAGGTCATCATTATTGGATATAACAGACAGCTAGTTGTATAATATAATTTTAAAAAAAGAAGTGAAAAGGTACTTGTCAAAATTAATGGCTGAAAATGTTTGAATTTGGTTCATGTATATTTATAATCAGCTTTCATTTGTTTGATAAGTTTTCTCTGGTAGATTTCAAAATTATCATTTCATTAAACTTTGAAGGACTTTGGCAATTATGGCTTTGATCTATTAACATTTTTTTTATTTTTTAATGTAGATTTTTTTTATCTCACTTGATTTCCCTACCAGATATTATCCTTGAGAATTATTGATTTGTTAATGTGATTGTTGGAAATAATCCTGTTTGAACTTGAACAAGTGTATTGGGTGGTTTTGAAGCTTTGTGGAGATTTGAGTCTCTTCAATATTAATTGGTTCTTTTCCTATTGCCTGCAATTGTGGTAGGAGAGGCCCAATTTAATAAATCAGCTCGTCATGTCAAGCCTTAGTACCTCTATGATTGTTTCATTTGTATTCTTAAAATTGCTCTTGTGGAAAAGTACCCAACTCTATTTTATCTTAAAGGTGGTTGGTGATGGCTGAGGATCAATTATTCTGAGATAGCAATACTTCAAATCTTTTAAACTGTGTGCAAATAAATGAGCTTGTTAAAAAGTTTCCTACAAATCATTTGCTTACACATTTTATATATATATATATATGTGTGTGTGTGAAAACAGGATTTGGCATAAAGTAACCCACTAGTGTTGATATGCCATTAAGCCAAATAACCAAGCCAAACTTTAAAGGTCATCTTGGACAGCCTTTAATCTTAATGTGAAAGTTATTCATTTTATATTTCTATTATAATCAATTGCAAATAAGTTATATAGCATTTAATAGTTATCTCCCTTTGAGAAATTACACTTAGGGTGGGTAGAAATCAAAATCCTACATGATAAAGTTACTAATTAGATGAGAAATCATTTTATTCTCTTGCTACTCTGTTAGTGGGGCTTAAAATGCACTGACTGTATCATCTGCAGAGGAATTAGACCCCAACCCCCTGAAAGAAAAAAAAAGAGGAATCTCAGATATGTCACTAAACTGCATCTGATGATGAGGCTTCAGTTGTTGAGCTTTAGGGAGTGTGGCATATCTCTTTGCTATCATTCTCATCTCCACTCTGTTCTTGAGTAGTTGTACCTGTTCGGGTCCCATCAAATGGGTCAAATTGATCTGTTAAAAAAATTACTCCTATTTGATAGGACCATGTGCCAAAGAAACCTCTGAAAGAACACATAAACAAAAAATGTAAATATGAGCATACAATGAACTTGATTCTCTATCTTTTAAGCATGGAAAAACCCTAGATGAACTGATATGCCATTAAAATCAATTGTCTAAGTTAGATGATACACTATTTATTTTGTAAGATATACAGCAAGGTATGTTGAAAAACTCCCAAAAAACCTAGCATTGCCTAAAAACCCATCAAGCCTGAACGAAATGTTTGGTCGAGTCATGGCAGTTGCAATGCATAGAAGTTTCTTCTGGTGAAACACAGGAATGACACAGCTAGGAAGCACCTCTAAAGAACCCAGAACCTCATGCAACACCAGACATAGGAATTTGCTCATAAAATAAATGGGCTTCAACAAAAGCATGGAAAGACTTTTATGATGTCTGCAGAGTTGTAAGAATAACATCAAAGGGCGAGGTTTGATAGATAGTTACTCTACTGATAATGATTGTCAGTTATGACATAGAAAGATTCAGTCACATTGGAATTAAAAAGGAGTTTGTCAACATTAAAAAAAAACTGCAAAGAATGTCAGATATATTCACTAATACAAGAACTTTGGAAATTAAAAAACAAAACTATCAGCACAAACAGAGGAATGTCATCCACTAACCTAAAATCAAAATATGATTAGAGAAAAGCTGAAAACACTACAAAGGGCTGAGAGGAATAGAAAATGGAGAAAAGAGATCTAGAAAAAGGTTGGCATTTATATCAAACCCATTTGGCTTCTCTAGGAAGTTGCTCAGTTACAAATGGAACAACCACCTTGAAAGATCTGTAGAGGATATCAATACTTTCCTTTTTAGAAGATGCTGGGTGATCCAAACAAGGACAAAGCCCAGTCAGCTGGGGCTGTGGAATATGCTGACTGCATCTTTGCATCACGCCCAAATGAGTGTTCTGGATATTACACTGAACCATCTGATGGTGAGGCTCTAGGCCTGGAGCTAAAGGGAATGTGGAGTACCCCTTCATTGCCATTACTCCCAGGTCTACTCTGACTCTGAGTTGTTAGTACCTGTTAGGGTCTCATCTATTGGTTAAATAGAAATATTCAATCATTTTCTATACTTGAAAGCTGTGTACAAACTAATAACTGTTGTAAAATTGAATTATTAGTATTACATAGCAATACTTACAACAATTCAACAGTGTGCAAATGAATGAATGATATTGAATAGAATTAGTGATGTTAGATTATAATACTTGAAAACATTTGTGTGCAAAAAAATGAGCTTGGGTTCATTTTTAGAATGTTACCTACAAACTATTTGTGTTTTTTTATATATATATATATATATATATATATATATATATATATGAATAAAATAGGATTTAGCATTAAATAACTTACAAGGGTTGATATGCCATAAAACATGTCCAGCAAAATATGGACAACGTCACCCCTTTTGGAACCCCTGGGAATTACTGGAGAAGTAAGGAAAAACTCCTAAGCAATTTTGTTCTTTGAACTTTTACTCATACTCACCAGTGTTGGCTGAGCAGTTCACTGACACTAGATACCATCTAGAGCACTTTGCCAAGAGCAATGGATGATAGGGACAGATTGCAAGAGAGTCAAGGGAATCAGTGCTATCAGTATGACTTAATGATGATTATTGAAATTAGCATGGTGAAGCGGCAAAGTGGCTGAGCAATGGAAGGATTTGGATAGAATATGGGTTCCTAAAGAATGCTCTCTAAACATCTTGTAATTTAGACATATATCCTTATTAAACATGGAGGGTAAGCTATTCTTCAGCATTCTGTCATGTTGTCTCACCAAATTTTTGGAGAACAATTATATCAAAACATCTGTTCCAAAGGGTGGAATTTCAGGCATGCCAGAATGCCTAGCACATACAGGAGTGGTTAACCGCCTCTTGAAATATGCTAAAATGAACAAGAGCAATTTAGTAGTATTATGGGTAGACCTAAGAAATTCTTGTGGCTCAATCCCATGCCAACTGGTGAAGAAACAATCTTCTCAATAAAATTATCGACTTTATCATGAACTATTATGAGACCTTTCAGATGAGGATTGGAACATAATTTCAAATTGGCATAGGTTAAAAAGATGGGTAATTACAGGCTGCACCATATCAGCCATCCACTGCTCTTTTCATAAACATAATGGAATTGGTAAACGAAAGAATGTAGAGGATCATATATAAGAACAGGTACAAAACAGCCACCTATTAGTCTGTGGATGATATGACTGTTATAACATGAGCAACTGGAAGAAAGTAGTTACTAAGAAGACTCTCATTTTGTGGTCCATCAAAAACAAGATCAACACTGTTGAAACAAAGCAAGGTAGTAGAAAAAAAACATGATTTATTGTATCTGGAGAGAATATCCTTACATTTAATCAAAAATCGATTAAAAAAAAAAAAAAATGCTTGGAACAGGAAACTGTAAAGGAAAAATTAGAGAACCACTCTAGTTGACTCTTTTTTTTTTTTTTTTTTTTTTTTTTTTTAATAATGTGACAACTTCAGCATGACTTGTTCACGCACATCTGAACCCTCGCTCCTCACTGAATTGCTCTCTTTTTATCCCTGCCAACTCACATCCTTCATGAGAAACAACGAGACTTTGCCGTTTTAAAATGGATGCCAGACACGCACATTTTTTTCCTTTTTTACAACAGCTTATCTAAAGTAAGTCTTGTTTGTTTCTGCTCAATCTTTTTTCTTTATCTGCCTGCAAGGTCCCTGCTTGGTAGCAAGATTAGTTGCGCACTTTCCAAGGACCCCTCACTATCAGCATCCTCATCAATGGTCTTCATTATTATTGGTGCAACATTCAGCCTGAATCCCAACCTTGTCAAGCAGTACCTTCTACCATGAAATATTACAGTCTGAAATGGCCATAATGACTCATTGACTCTGATCTGCAGATACGCCTTTCACAGGTCCAGCAGAGACATCTTTGACCTCTGTTAATGCCACTCATAACTTGGCATCACAGACATCAGTATCGGTAGTAAATGCATCTACGTGTTGGTTTAGTTTGTGGTAGTCTAGTGCCGACTGTACTTTATCCTTGTGCTACTGAACAACTGCCATCAGAGAGATTAGTCCCTTCGGGGTTCCAAGTTTCTCTTCTGAGTACGGAACTAGCTACTTATCCTTGATCCAAGTGTAATATAATGGCTGAGGGATTTTGGTTCATGCCTTTGGGTTTAGTTAGGCTGAGAACCTTTCGGCTCAGCTCATGGGTTAGTTAGGTGCAACCTTGATGCCAATGGTAACGCGCGCTCGTGCACAGAACAGACATGTCACTTAGATGTCACAATCGCCTGAGATGATGAAACAGGTGACTAAGTGCAGGTGATGTCATACACCGGAAGCGTGCGGAAGATTTTTGGAATTTGAAGAAAGTTAAGAGTTGAAACTAGACGCTGAACGAGGAGGTTCGACTTTTGGGGCTTGCTGAGGCGAGACGAATTTGCGCGCCATGGGTGCCGCATGAGATAGGGGCCAGATGAAGAAGCTAGCATAAAAAGATTGTGTCTCTCTCCTTATGTCGAAACTGTTAACTCAAAAGTAATAAAAAGGTTTCGTCCCTGAACAAAGAAGTCGTTACGTGTTCTGAATTTCGAGATTCCTGTGTTCTATGTTATGTATATATATTACCAACATTCGATGTCCATTTCGCATATGGCCATATTCGTGTACATGGCCATGTAACACAAACTTTGAGCTCCTGCTCTTGCGTAGGCCTGACGTTTTCAGGCACATGATATTCAATGACGTTATTTTTTAACTTTGGTGGTTCTGTCACCCATCCACATCTATGACGCAATCCAGTGCTTCTGTTGTTCCTCAAACCTAACACTGAAGTCAGGATGGTCTACTTTCAGGGCTGTGTACACTGGGGCTGCTTCCTGAAATCATATATTTCCATTTCGTGTTTTAAGGACACCGCCTAAAGATTTGATAGCATCATACTTAAGCAGCATGTCAAAGTCCAATGGCTTCTCCTTCACAATCAGTGCATCCACTTTGGTTAAATTTCCCATCTCTCTGCAGATCTCAATTGTTCTGATTCCACAACAAGCTCGTTTCACCATTCAGTGTGGTTACTGCAACACTTCTGTCTCCAAGTGCAACAATGCCTCTCTTACTGAGTCAAGGAGTGCAGAGCAAAGAGTCTCGTTAACAAACACTCATATAGTTGGCAGTCTCTCACTTCCTTGCTTATTAGGGAAGGAACAGACGTTTATGTTCTGTCCCCGGCTTTGTTTCCCAGGCAGTTAGATGCAAAATATCCAGGCTTGCCACATCTGAAGCAATGCATGGTATTGTGTGATCTCCAGGCTCGATTTCTCATTTCTGATTGACAACCTCGCAAACAAACCTTTGGCAAAATGATTGATACTGGAACACTTATAAGAGATTATGTCACTGCCACGTTTAACAAGTTGGGAAGTACTGGCATCTGGTTGCTGGGTTGCTATGGCGATTTGCTATCTCTGTCCCCTGTTGTCAGCCATGATAGCCCGAGCCCTGGTTATAATCTCATCAAGTGTTAATTTATCCATTCTGGCAGATACCTGAAGAAGCTCTTGTACATACTCTGGTAATCCGGCAATGAATATGCAAATCATCCATTTCTCTGGGGGAGTTCTTCCAACCAGCCAGGTGAGTCGCTGTAGCTCTGCCAGAAACTCTTCTGGCATTTTTCCTGGCAGGAGAACTCAGTTGACAACCGTATGCAACAAACTAGTCGATCCCAAACACCTTTATGAGTGCATGTTTTATGCACTTAGTGTCCTTATTATTGCTGGTAAACTTTAAAAGCCTGACCACTAAGACGCAACGCTAGGACACATTCCACCTTCTTCATGTCTGTCATTCTGAAAACCAGCTCCACGCTGTCTAACCATTCCATTATGTTTAAATCAGGCTTGTCACTGTTAAATGTCTAGATCAACCGAATATCAAAAGTCGAATCCATACTTCCGTTTGAGCATGGAGAACAGATTCAAAATGTTGAAATAGCTTGTAATAAAAAATCAGAGAACCACTCTAGTTGACTCCTCTTTTTAAATAACATAACTTCAGTACGACTTGTTCATGCACATCTGAAAAAAATCTCTCCCTCCTCCACTTACCAAGTTGTTCCTTTTTATACCTGCCTACTCGCGTCCTTCACAAGAAACGACGAGACTTAGCTGATTTTAAAATGGATACCAGACATGCACATTTTTCTCTTTTTTACGATAGCTTGTTGATGGGTAATTCTTTTTTCTTTTCTTTCTGCTCAGTCATTTTCTTTTTTTTTTTTTTTTTTTTTTTATCTGCCCACAAGGTCTCTGCTAGGTAGCATGTTCTCTCCTTACACTTTCTGTTTGTGTATTCCATTACCCCAGAAACTTTGATCACACTCTAAGGGGTATTGCAACAATCTAGGAAATGATCAAAAAACCTTCAAAATTGGCTAATGAAAGTTAATGAATTTGGATTACCTGGTTGCTTTGAAACATGGACTTATGAATGCAAAGAGTCCCATAGCTGCTGGCAATTTATGAATACTTAATATCTATGGTAAAATGTATGGAAAAGAAAATCAGTGACTATCTAAGAAGCAGCTCAGTTGGCTGGGGCTGTAGAATACACTAACTGCATCTCTGCAGAGGGGTAAGACTCCTCCCCCCTCTCTCCTTAACGAGTGTCCTGGATATGACGTTAATATGATGGTGAGGCTCTAGTAAAGCTGGAGCTTTAGGGAATGTGGAGAACCCCTTTATTACTATCACTCCCAGGTCCACTCTGGCCTGGAGCGGTTGCTATCTATGGGTTAAATAGAACTGTTTGACTATTTAAACTGTATGCAAACAAATGACATGCTAAATTAAATTGTTTGAAATAGAATTGTTTGATTATTGAACTTTGTACAAACAAATGACTGATGTTTAATTGAATTGTTAGTGATACATAGCAATACTTGAAACCATTTAACTTTGTTGACTTATGCTAAATTGTATTGTAAGAAATAGAACTGTTTGATCATTTAACTGTATGTATCTACAAAATCTGTT
Source organism: Sepioteuthis lessoniana (assembly GCA_963585895.1). Taxonomy (NCBI): domain Eukaryota; kingdom Metazoa; phylum Mollusca; class Cephalopoda; order Myopsida; family Loliginidae; genus Sepioteuthis; species Sepioteuthis lessoniana. The sequence goes on along the minus strand of OY757921.1, from coordinate 19,668,317 downwards.
TACAAATCATATATTTAATATATATTTAAAAACAGGATTTGGCGTTAAATAACCATAAAACGCAACCAAACCTTATATGATGTTGAAAGACCCAAGGATTCCATGAACAGTACATTGCTGATGACTCTCCCTTGTGCATTAGAAAGATGTATTTTGCAAAATCTTTAACCTAGATTATAATATAGATAGAAATAAAAAGAATACACTAACACTAATCAATCTGATTGTAAGGTTCCAGTAATGCTGGAGCTTTGGGGAATGCAAAGTACCCCTTCATTGCTATCACTCCCAGGTTAACTCATGCCCAGAGTGGTAGCACCTGGTAGGGTCCTATCTATGGTTCAAATAGAATTAAACTGTGTATTTATGCTAAACTGAATTGTTTGAAATAGAACTGAATATAGGTATAAAAATAGATTTGACATTAATAACTTACAATGGTTGATGTACTATAAAACCAAACCAAATCTGAGAAGATATCTGTTCAACTTTTCTATTTTTGATACCAACAGACTACTAAAAACATGAGTACCACTTTTGTAAACACAGAGAGAGGAGAGAGAAAACTAAAACTATATAGAAGCAAATATAGTTGGTAATACATGGGAGTGTTGACAAGTCAGAGAAAATTTCTGTGAATTGTTGAAATATGCTGTCATTTAAAAATTATTTTGATTTGTAAATATAGGAGGCAGATTTAACTCTTAGTTCTCTTCTCTCTCTTGGACTCTTGGTTGAAAAATAACGGAAAAAAAAGGATATGTTATTTAAACAGCCTTGATTGGCAGTAGAAATTGAGGTTGCCTGTTCAGAATTCAGGCCACCTGTGTTCTAATACAATTTGACAATACCTCAACTAGTTGTTATATTTCCTTAGTTAGTTTATCTGATTATTTATTATAGCTTATCTATTTGATTAAGAAAGCATAAGAACAATAAGCTAAAGATTTCTGTGGGGGTGGGGGATGGTTAAAAATAACTGTCTGAAACAAGTTAGAAACAATAAAAATTAATTTGGATAATTATCAGAAGATTCTTAACCTGTTTAGGGAATAAATTGGATAGTTTTTGTGTAATTTGTTTTTGATTGTTAGAGAACATTTTTTTTTTGTGGGAAGGTCAGTTGCCAGAATGACTCGGGGAAATTTATGAAAAATTACTTAGGATGGTGAGGGAAAAATGCTATTGCTGAAATGTATCTATTTACCCAACCCCTCCATCAGTAGGAGAATGTGATACAAGGTCAATTTGTAAGTGAAGTACAACTGGTTTGAATTCAGCTTTCCTTCTCCTTGACTGGTTGCCATACCAAGGTTAAAAAGCCCAGTCTATCTTATTTATTCATAGCTGGAGGGGAGAATAGATGAATTCCTATCTTTCTAAGGATATGAGCGCAATGTGAAAGGCAAACAGTATCATCTCAGATTTGAACTCGAGTCACCGTGTCTATTTTCTGCAATGATAACCGTTACACTACAAGCGCCTCTACAATATTGAAATAAATGTGAAAATGGTTGATGTATGTTTTGCACACTTAGTGATATTAGTTTATATTTCCATCTTGATATTTTTTTTTTTTTTTTTTTTTTTTTCTTCTTTTTTGCAAATTGGTGTTGGAAATTTTCCGGCAATTAATTTTCATAAATTGTCTCTTCATTTCTTCTAGTTTCACAGCGGAGGATTTATTTGGCCGAATTGAATCAAAGCACTCATTCACTGCTGCTAATGCTTTTAAATATGATGCATGGCATGCTCTGGTAATAACTCGTGAACATCACCCCCTCAATTGGAGTGAAGATGTCTTTTTGGATGCCATGTCTGTCGCTATGAAATGGTAAGTCTTCAATGCTGTTTTTATTTATTTTTAAATTTTTTTATGGTATCAAGTATTCCTATTTAATACAAATAATTTTCAAATAGATCTATTTGACCCATTGATGGGACTCTAACAGGTACTGCCACTCTGAATCAAAATGAATTTGGGAGCAATGGCAATGAAGGCCAGTCAGCTGGGGTTGTAGAAAACACTGACTGCATCTCTGCAGAGGTGTAAGACCCCCTCCTCCTTCCTAACGAATGTCCTAGATATGACATTTAACAATCTGATGGTGAGGCTCCAGTAAAGCTGGAGTTTTGGGAATGCAGAGTACCCCCTCATCGCCATCTCACCTAGGTCCACTTTTACCTGGAGTGATAGCACCTGATAGGGTCCTATCTATAGGTCAAATAGAACTGTTTGACATTTAATCTGTGCACAAATAAATAACTTATGCTAAACTGAGTTGTTTGAAATAGAACTGTTTGATCATTGAACTTTGCGTAAACAAATGACTGATGTCTAATTGAATTGTTAGTGATGCATTGCAATACTTGGAACTATTTAACTTTGTTGACTTATGTTTACAAATCATATATATTTAATATATATGTATAAAGACAATTTGGCATTAAATAACCTACTATGATAAACCATAAAATCAAACCAAACCAAACCAAATCAACACTCTCCAGAGCTGGAGTCTGAACATCAGATGCCCTTTAGTGTCATACAGCCTGTTTTGATGAGGATCTTACCTCTTTGCAGGCGATACAGTCAGTATATTCTAAGCCCTAATGACAGGGCAGTGTTTACTTTTAAGTAGCTGTTTATTCACTTTACATGAACACTTTGATGCAGTTACCAGAGTTGGAGACTCTGCTTTGTTGAAGACCCCCTGAGTTGGCCAAGGATAGGAGTTACCAATTCAACTAATGTTTTGAATATAATTGGTCTATATCCTACACAATTTTTCTCTTGAGTTGAAAAATAATTTAATTATTAATTGAATATTTTCCTTTTTAAAATCTAATGTTTTGTTTTCATTTATTTATTTTTAAACTTTTTTTAAACAGGTATAATAAAGTCCATTCTGTTGACATTCGTTATAAGCTTCCTACATTACTGTGGGATCTTTTGCCTCATGCCAGTGCCAGTCAAGTACATCCTCATTTGCATATAAATCTGCTCCCTGACCGTTATTATGGTATGTTGTTGCTTTATACTTTTGTGTGTAGTGCTGCAATTAGAAGATTACATGAAGAATTATCAATCATTGCCACTATTAATTTTAACTTGTGTGTGTGTATGTATATGTAATATATATATATATATATATATATATATATATAAAATTTCAATCATCTTGTGTGTAACTTCCTATTTTAAAATACTTATTGCATTTCTTGTAAAAATTATAGTTGATGAATTATAAGAATTTTAAAATACTTAGTTTTCAGTCTGCATGTGTGTAATGTAATATATATATATAGTAAAAAGTAAAGTTGGCGACCTTAATCGAGGATACCCAAAGGCTTCCTTTTCAATAGCTACCACACCGAGGAATAGGGCAGGGTGCTACTCCATTCCCTGGATTGTTCCACTTTACCCTTGATCCTTACCTTCTAATGCTGAGTGTTAAGCAAAGCAGCATCATGTACCATTTTTTTTTCAGTCTTTGGTATGACTTGACCTAGGATTGAATCCTGGTATCCCAGACTATTGGTAAATACTCTACCCAGTAGGCTAATGGCCTGGTTTTATTTATATAAAGCAAAAAATAGTTTTACCATTAGGTTTTCTGTGTTAGGGTGCATGCTATGTAATGTTGGAATACTTTCTGAGAAGTTTCTTTTTAGTCTATACAAAACGCTTACATTTAATTTTTATGAAGACTTTAATTCAGTGATTTTATTTTGAAAGAGGGTATTAACCAGCATCTTTACATACCATTCAATTGCTAATCTCCAATGGAAATGGGGTGGGGGGTGTCCTCATGGTGTAATGGTTAACATGCTGGACTGCATAATCATAGTAATCTAGTTTGAACTCCAATTGCGGTATTATGTTCACTTTCAGACAAAACCCCCTTGACCTCCCAGCTAAATAGCATCACTGCTGTTCTTCTAGAAGGATGAATTAGGCATTGAATAACCCATGAAGGTTGATATGCCATTAAACAAAAAAAAAATGAAGCCAATAGAAACTGGATTCTAATTTCCTAATTAATCTGAACTTGAGTTTTTTTTTGTTTTATGTTATTTATTGGTGGCTGCAATTTTTTTTTTTTTTTTTTTTTTTTAATTATTTCTATTAAAATTTGAGCAAACCAGATGCATGAAGAAATAAACTCCCCCCCCCGCCAAAAAAAAGCATAACTTATTGTCACATATTTCATTCATTCTATTTCTGTTCTTACTTATTTGTGAGACATTGCTCATTTAGTAAAGATGTTGCTGGAATAAAAGAATTAAGTTTTTGTTTAAAGTTTACAAGTGTTTTTTAATCTTTATTCATTTATTATCATCAACATGTTAAAAAGGAACTAAATGATGGTACTTATGAAATTTCACATTAAATTCCTGTCTTCCATGTTTGAATATTTCATATACACAAAAAAAGTCTTGGAAAAATTATCCTTTTCAACTCAAAGGAATAGAACTTAAAGCTTGTTCTTCCATGCAATCATTCAAATTGTTAAATACTATTTTCTCTAGTGTTCATCAATGGCCCAGGAGAGCTGTGTTCAATCCCAGGACAAGTCATACCAAAGACTCCAAAAATGGTACTTGATCCCTCTTTGCTTAACACTCAGCATTATAAGTTATGGATCAAGGGTAAAGTGGAGCAATCTAGGGAAAGGAGTAGCACCCTCCCCTACACCTCGGTATAGTAGCTCTCGAAAAGGAGCCTTCGGGTCACTCTCGACTATGGTCGCCAACTTTACTTATAGTGCTGTTCTGTGACTAATATTGTAGCATAAATATTACTGTTATTTTCAGAGATGTAAAACCCATAACTTGATTTGTGTTTTCCTTTTCAGTAGTGCTTCTCCAACTAATAGTACGATCATAGTGTTAATTTGTATGTACCTTTTTGAAACACAGTTTAGAAAACATAGTTTTTTTTGTTTGTTTTTTTTTTTTTAAAAATTGCTTTTATTTATTTGTATTATTTCAGGTGTCATTGAAAACTGGCGTATTGCAGCTGAACATTATAATAATGATTTCCCAGATAGGAATTATTTCACTGACCTTCTTGATCTCCATTCACTTTTGGGCCTTGCTGTCCATTTTAAAACTGCTGCAGCTTTTGCTAATATTGTGAGTTATTTATTTGTGTGTGTGTGTGTGTTTTTTTATTTTTTTTTATTTTTTATTTTTTTTTTTATTGATGTCTTAATCAAATGGTGATACACACTTTTTTTTTTTTTTTTTTTTTTTTTTTTTTTTTTTTTTTTTTTCCTCCTTGGATGCACAATAAAATATACTGAAATGGACAAGGGTTTTTTTTTTTTGTTTTTTTTTAAATTACATTGATATGAATAAAAAAATTTTTAATCAAAAGAGGTGTATAATGAAAATTTCGAACGAGTGTCATTAAAATAGAATTGGATACTGAAGATTAATGAATTCCACCTGGTGTTGTAAGGGTATTTTTTTTTTTTTTTTTTTTTTTTTTTTTCAGTCAACATCAAAAGGTAATGAGGAAATTTTAAAAGTTGGGTTTATGGATGGGCTTGGAGGGCCACTGCTTGGGGAATATGTGAGCTAGAGCTGTATATCATTGGTACATGTTTCTTTTTAACTTTTCCTTAAAAATTTAATCAAAAACAAATAAGTATGATGCCTCTTAGTTGAACTGGGAACTTTTTGGTATCACTGTGCATGTGTGTCTCTGTCTTTGGGTTATATATATATAAGCCATTACACCATTGGGACTCTAAATTCATATTTAGCCCCTCCCTTTTTAAGGATTGTTAAAGTGCTGGACTGTGGCCTCTAAGTGAGTTCAAATTTCAGTCTTGCTATTACTTTTACTTTTGGACTAATAGCCTTGGGAAGAGTATGAACTCTGTTATCTCCCTCACCAGCTATGGGTTAAATTGTATCACTGCTGTTCTTTACAAGGATGGCTTTAGCATTGTGTAACCCACAAAGGGTTGATATGCCATTAAACAAAGAAACCAAATCAAATATGAATTTGACAAAGTAAAATTGGCTAATATAAGAAATTATGCATTTAATCTTATCAGGAATAAACTTGCAATTTGCATTCTGTTTATATAACATTCTTGTTCTTTTTCAGACTCCTAAAAAAGATAATGAAATTGTTGTTGTTGGGGAAGCTGCAAATGAAGATTTCTTTAAACTGCTGTATTATATCCTACGAGGTAAGTTATTAAGGGTAGAAATAAGGGTAGGTGAACATTATAGCATATGCAATGGTACAGCTACAAAAATTTCACTGAGAATGAAATGTTTTATTTTTCTTTCCTTTCTTTTTATTTTTTGTTATTGAAATGTTGACAATTCATGTTAAGATGAAAGACATATTCGGTTGAATGTGTGGTTAGGGGTAGAATACAAGTCGTCTGGGTTACATTACAGTTTTATTGAAGATAAGTTCAATAGATATATTTTCACCAAACTTTAAAAGCTCAGTTGGCTGGGGCTGTGTAGAATACACTGACTGCATCTCTGCAGAGGTGTAAGACCCTCCCCCGACAAAAAAACCCCAAGTGTCCTTGATATGACATTAAACAATCTGATGGTGAGGCTCAAGCCCTAGAGCTTTGGGAAACGTTGAGTACTTTTCATTGCTATTGCTCCTAGGTCCATTCTGACCTGGAGTGGTAGCATTTGATCTGGTTCTATCCATAGGTCAAATTTGGCATTTAAACTGATTGCAAACAAATATCTGATACCAAATTGAATTGTTGGATATAGACCTGTTTGATCATTTAACTTTGTGTATCTACAAAATGTGTTAACAAATTATATATTTATATTAAACATTGAATAACCAACAATGGTTGATATGCCATAAAATCAAACCAAACTTTTAGAAAATCTCCTATGTTACATGAATTAAGCAGAAGAAATTAATTTTTTTTCTATCTAGAATGTTCTATTCATTTTATTTATAGAAATTCATTGACTCAAACTTGGACTAGTCTTCTTGTGAAACTTACAATACACTGACTGTATTCTCTGCAGATCATGAAGATGCCACCCTCAAAAAAGAGGTGTCCTGGGTATGACATTAAACCGTGTCTGACGGTGAGGTTCCAGTTCTATCATCAGTTTCAGGATTATCATTAGTTAGTTTAAACCATATAACTGAGCAAGCAAATGATTATTATTAAATAGAAATAATTACTTGAAACCATAATTATTAGTAATATTTAATATATAACTTTAAAAAAATCTCAAACAATTTAACAGAAATATAAATATGAATGTACAATGAATACAATTGCCTAACCCTTAGGCATAAAATAACCCTAGACAGATTGGAATGCCATTAGAATCAATCTATTATATAAGTAAGATAATTATTAAATGATAATCATAGAGTTCATCAGATTTATTTGCAATTCCTGCTGATGATATAAATTCTATGAATGGGACATGACTCGGCATTTATTTTTGATGGCTTTCAAAGTTGTTTTTTTTTTTTTTTTTGATGAGTCATAAATAGGAAGTGTTTATTCTGAATTTCATTTTTATTTTATTTCAGCATATATAGATGATATGGAAAAACTGTGTTTCAGCATGGCTATTGCATTTCCTAGTTTGGTAAGTATCTTAAATTTGTAAACCAACATATAAGTGCGTCCTTAACAGCCAAACAATTTTATTAAAAAAAAAAAAAAAGGAAATTTGGTCTGAATAAGTAAAGTTGGCGTCTGTAGTCGAAGGTGACTCGAAGGCTCCCTTTTCGAAAGCTACTACACCAAGTTGTATATAAGGGTGCTTCTCCTTTCTCTGGATTGCTCCACTTTACCCTTACCTTATATTGCTGAGTGTTAAGCAAGGTAGCATAAAGTACCTTTTTTTTTTTTTTTTTTTTTTTTGTGCACAAATTTAAATCTTACTTTAAAAAAACTTTATTTTTAAGGATATGTTTTAATAATAAAATACTGCATCCTTGGTTAGTATCTCTTGACTCTTTGGGTGGTAGTAATGATAATAATAATAATAATAATGCTATCTTATAACAGTATGCAATTAACTTTTTCCAAAGGGACCAGCAAAGATTTGAATCCGTTTAAATTTGAATTCATCATCAAGACATGCTGACAGCACTGATTTCCTTGACTCTCTCTTGCCATCTGTCCCTATTACTCTTGCTTAGTTCTATAAAAGACATCCAGTGTCTGCACAGACCTGATGATTGTAAATCTTTGTTGGTTGGTCAACACTGGCTTGTCTGTGTCAGAGAATGTTGCTTATAAGTTCATCCTTACTACTTCAGCAGTGCCCAGCATGTTTTGCTCATCTTACTTGTTAGATAGGAGGTAAGTGGCCATACTGCTTTCAGAATATGCTCAAAACAGCATGCAGCATCCTTATATAGTTCCCATCTAGCTCCCTCTGCAAGCATTTCAACTGGTCTAATAATTTTAGCTTGGAAGAATTCTTATTTTATTTTATTGGAACAGATTTCCATATGGTTGTTAAACCTGTCAATAGTGGTCCATGCTTTACCTATGTTGACATCACTTTCAGTAGATGAGATATTGCTACTGAGGTATATGAACTGGTCTAATTTCAGAGGCTTGCCATTTAATGAGGATATGGCGCCATCTTGATTAAAAGACATGCACTTTGTTTTATCCAAGTTTGTGATGTCTCTGGAACTAATGCCTCTTGCTGATTGCTCCAGGTTATATAACAGGTATTCAGCTTGGGAAGGTGAATTTGCAAGTTGTGTGAGATTATCTGGATGAAATTTAATTCTAATACCAAATAACTGTATTAAGGTAGACATAAATTTATTTCAAATTCAAGCTACTTTAAAACTGGTAATTTTTCTCAATAAAATTCTGCCCGAAAAAAGTTAAATATCTATTTACATTTTTAGTCAATTAAGAATGTCAGTATATACAGAGTGTTTGACAATTTTTAAAACATAATTAGGTGCAAATGAAGGACTACAAATGATAGAGTAATGAAAGATAAAAGGATAACATTAGGATGTGCAACCATTTAGTCTCAAAATATAAACCAAAAATGTCAAGAGGCAGAGATTCTAAGTTCTTGGTTCCCCTGTCGCAATGATCTGGATGGACTGACTCTTGAGCCCTTTGCCCAGTAAGCTGGGGCTATAGAATACACTGACTGCTTCTTTACAGAGGAGTAAGACCCTCCACCACTAACGAGTGTCCTAGATAGGACACTAAACAATCTGATGGTGAGTTTCTGGTAATGCTGGAGCTTTGCGGAATGCAGAGTACCCCTTCATGGCCATTGCTCACAGGTCCACTCTGGCCTGGAGAGGTATCACCTGATAGGGTCCTATCTATGGGTCAACTAGAACTAAACTGCATACTTATGCTAAACTGAATTGTTTGAAATGGAACTTTTTCGGCATTGAAACTGTACCTATGCTAAACTGAATAGCTTGAAATAGAACTGTTTTGACATTTGGACTGTGTGCTTGTGCTGGACTGAATTATTTGAAATGGAACTGTTTTTTGACATTGTGTATTTATGCTAAACTGAACTGTTTGAAGTAGAACTGTTTATATGTGTATAAAAATAGACTTGGTATTAAATAACCTACAATGGTTGATATGCCATAGAACCAATCAATCGATCAACTCTTGAACCCCGATGATATTCTTGGGTGTTTGAATTATTTGAGGCCCAGATGGTGAGGAACCTGTTGCCCTATATTCTTTACTTGTACCCTGAGATTAAAATTCTTGGCTGACTCGAAAATCTGACTGCTGTTTGGAAATGAGTTAAGATTCAACTTCCTTCAATATCTTGCTTGAAAGACTTAGTTTCGTAGTATGTCTTCATTGAAAGATCTTTATCATCCAAGGCATGATTTCACTATATTTAGTTTAATATATCAAAATTTTAATGATTTCCCAGCAATAATCTGAAAAGAAGCAGAGAATAAAGTCAACAGGGAAGATCTGAGTGGCTGCTGCTTTGTTTCAACAATTGTGAAGCACTTTATATTTCCTGTTGTTTGGGATTTTATAAAAAGAAAAAAAAAATTGCTCTTTTTTTTTTTTTTTTTTTTCCTACCTTTTTGATTTATATCTAAAGTTTATTTTTAAAGATTGATGTTTTATGTAATGTTTGTTGTTGTGGTTTTAGCTGGAAGAGGATACAACAGGTCGTCTACCAGTCTATGCTCGTTTGATTTCTCGAGGAACTGTTGGTGAAGTACGGTCAGACATAAGTTCTCTTGAACTATTTGCTGTAAGTATATTCATTTTAGTTTTCTTTGAATTGTTTTTTTTTTTTTTTCTCAAACCCAAATATTGGTGACTTCAGAAAATATATGCACTGATGAAAAATAAAACTGCAACACATAACGTGTATTCCAAATTTACTCAAGAATAAACTTGTAAATGATTGCATTTACAAATTAATGTGTGTGCAGGTTCCAAAATAAGGAGTAGGGCAACAGTACTCGGTACCCAGGTCAAAATGGACATCATTTTTCCGGGGATTTTATTAAAAAATTTTTGTGTGTTATGTTTGCATATATGTACCCACCCTATCTGTAACAGACAAGATATGACACAAGGTCAAATCTTTTAGCAGATGACAGCTGGTTTTGAATAAGGTTTTCTATCTTCTAGATTGATTGCTGCACCGAGGTTAAAGAGCCCTGTTTACCTTGCTATTTACCTATAAGTAAAAGTGAGATGAAAGAAAAGATGGATTCATGCGTTTCCCAAGGGCATAAATGTGTGGAGTTCTGTCATTGTCACTATACTTAGCTCTGTGGTAGGGTCCCGTCAGTGGGTTAAATTGCTTAAAAATTTTTTGTGTTTGAGACTATGTGCAAATAAAGAAAAAGAACCTTTAAGAAGCAACTACACAAAACTGTAAATATTGAATGTACAATGAATGTGTTCTCTAACCTCTTGGCATAAAATAACCCTAGATGGGTTGACTGCTGTTAAAATCAAATATGTATTGATGAAGTTCACAATCATTCTAAACATTTTCTCAAACTAATCTATTTTACCTCTAAATATTTCAACATCATATCAGAGTGGAACTGGGAGTAATAGCAGCTGCTTAGAGTTCCTGAATTGTAGTCTTGTTATCAGATACAATTTAACGCTTTACCCCGGACACCCTTTGGAGTGGGGGGGGGAGTTACCTCCTCTGCATTGGATGCAGTCAGTGAATTCTCGGCTCTCCTAATAGGGCAGTAAAAAGATTAGGCTCTAATTCAATTCACTTAACTACTATGAAATCAAAGTTTGTATATTTTTTAAAAAAATATTCAAAGTTTTGAAAGTATCTAAATTATATATTAAAATTTTTTAAATTTATTTTTAAAAGCTAAAATGATGGGACTCTCTTTATTAACAGAAAGTTTGAGTGGTCGTTGTTTTAAGCTTTTTATTAGTATCTGAGTTGATCTCTCTGAGCTTGAAATATTGAATCTACAATAAAATACTATTTAGGCATTCAATGGGTTAAATAATATTCTGTTTTTATATTTACTATTTCTAAAAGATTAATTTTTTTTTTCTTTTCAGGCATCTAATGTAAATGTGGATCCATTTCAAGTTGCTACCAAGATCCAAGAATCAGTCCGGAAAAGATTAAAAACATTGACTAAATAATAATAATGTCCTCAGGGTGCTCTGCATATGTGCTGTTTTATTCATCTATTGTTATGCAGCACCATCTCCCCTATTGAATTTCAGGATGTCCCCACCCTGCAGTGTACTGCTGTGCTCTTTCTCATATATAAACATCTGACTCTAATGAGCTCTTTCTCTACTCACAACATTGTTTTTTTTTTTTTTAAAAAAAACAAACAAACAAAAGCTACTCATTATGGTTTTTATCATTTTTGGTGCTCTGCCCATTCATGACCTTTTATGGGACTGTCATTATCAGCTACAGACACCTGTTCATGAATTATATATTTCTTTGCAAAGGGAATTTGTTCTTGTGATCAAAATATAAAGGACATGAATGCTGAATGTGAATTTAAAAAAAAAAACAAACAAAACAAAACAAAAGCTGGTAGATGCTGTTCTTTTTTTTTTAAACAAGATACACTGAAAAAGTAAGTTTTTAAACTACAAAGGTTTATTTATTCAGTTTTTTCTTTCTTTTTTTTTTTTTTTTCTTAATAGTGTGTTATGCACCATTTCCTAAGATTATATTCATCCTTGAAAGAAAATTTTGCTAAGTTTGAAGCTTAAACTAGTGGCTTAAAAAAAATAACTGAGAAAACGAGATGATGTCTCGGCTTCATTCAAATGTAAAACGCTACTTAATATTTTTGTTATGTGTAAGGGTTTACAATTAAACTTTTTAGCACTCCTTATGGCAACTTTATTCTCCAATGTAAAAAAAAAAAAAAAAAAAATTTGTTCAGTCACTGCAAGTGACTTGATTGCCAAGTAATAGGTGTTTCAATTTCATGACTGTGATGTCACATCCTGCCCTGGCAATAACTAAAACCACCTTGATTAAAATCAGGTTTTTAAAGTTAGTAAATGCATAAAGTCTTTGCTCTTTAAAAAAAAGATCATTAGAAAGGGTTGGTATTACTAATGATTAATGCAGAGTGCTAAAAGTTAAACAGAAATTGCATCTCTCTCTCTCACACACACATGTAGGTAGTATGCTACAGATATTAAAGTTATATATTGCGTTCAGGAGAATTGTGAGTAGTATGGGAGAGTGATATGTGAAATATAAACTGGAATTTGATTCAAGAGGCATTTAAAAAAACAAAAAAACAAAAACAGACTTAACAAAATTAGAAATCAGCTTTTTAGTATATTATGATCAATATTGAAATTAAAAAAAAAAAAGAAAGATATTTCCAGGTCAACTGGTTTATATATTTCTTAAATTGTCTATAACATAATCAAATTCCATTTTATATTCTGTGCTATTTGTATAATACTCCGAATACAAACAGCACAATAATCCCAAAAACGTGTAACTATTACAATATGTGGTTTTTATTTCTGTCTTATACTGCCAGTATGAGCTCTATTCCAGATAGTAAGCATTCTGAAGATACTGCAATCTTCAAACAATGATATATTCTTCAAGGTGTCTGCATTGACTTTGAACTTTGCATATCATCCAATTGTTGCTAATGTGTCTGTGTAAAAGTAAAAAAAAATATATATATATATATATATATATATATATATATATATATATTACAGGAATATTGGATCATGCATAGTATTTTCAGGTTTAACATCTGAAAGACAGTTTCATAATTCTATTTCTGGCCCCTAACAGTTGTCTGATTTTAGTGATTAAAATATGTGCGAGTCAAACATTGTGGGACAGGAGTAGTAATACATTAGTGCACAGACCCCAAAGCATTTGATACAGTTTATTATATACTCCTCTCATCTCTCTGTCTAGATTGATTTTTAACCAAACTCTGTGTATGTATGCACTGCCCAAGTTTTTGTATTCAAGAAATTCAGAATTATTATTTTTCATTTATCAATTTTTTAGATGTAAAAAATTTTAATTTAATTTTAATTTTTTTTTTTTTTTAATTTAATTTAATTTTTTTTAAAAATTTAAGTAGAAAAGGAAGACAATTCATTCTGGAGGGACTCTTTTGATATTGGTTTAATTCTATAAACCAAATTCTAATTAATTGACCCTGAGATATTGCCATTTACTTTTTAAGAGTAAAAAGCAAATATGGTCAGGTATTTGTAAAGCAAACTTTGATAAAACATTCTGATGCTAATTTTTAGCTCAATGTTTTTTTAATGGACATTTGGAAGTAAATAATTTATGATCTTCTCTGTCCATTGTAACAATGTTTAATGCTGCTATTTTTTTTAAAAAAAATTTTATTTATATATTTATTTTTTCTTAGCATTTGAAATGACTGCAGAAATACCGGTTTAAAAAAGACAAAACAGGAATTTAATTTGAATCATTTACTGGCCACAAAATTTTTTTTTTTTTCTTTCTCAACTTGTCTTCCTTATTTTCATAACTATAAATCTAATCCTCTTTCATGTATTGACCATTCATTATGCCATTTTATAGTTCTAGTTTTCTCATTTTTGCTTAAATTCTCCATTTTAAAACGTACGTATATGTACAATTAAAAAAAAAAAATTGTTTTCCCTCAGGATATTATACATTGTAAACTTGAGAATTAGGAAAGATACATGTGTAAAATTCTTTATTTTATTCTTTGTCCCATAATAGTTGTTATATTTGCCTATGAAGTTCATACACTAAATGTAACAAATACTATGGGACAGGTAGTATTAGATAATTGTATTGTTTTGCCTCATTAATTGATACATTTAGTGAATAAGATTAATAAAATTTATGTCCCATAATAGCTGTTACAATAAGATTAATAAAATTTATGTCCCATAATAGCTGTTACATTTGCCTATAAGGCAAATGTAACAGCTATTATGGGAGATAAATTTTCTTTTACCCTCTAGATTATATGAAAATACTTTGTCATATTTATTTAATTCCCTTTTAATTTCACATAAAGAATTTCTAAAATTAGGATTTTGAGGAGGAAGATAAATAGTTGGACTGTTTAAAACTGTTTATAATAGTATCACTATTACTAGCAAAAACATGCCTCCTTTGGGAGCAAGCATTTAAATTTTAATGAAATAAATTAGATTAAATTAGAAAGACAGACTAAATAAGAACACATATGAAAAGATTACTTATTCTATTTGATTTCTATATAAATTATATGCATAGAATTGCATTTAATGTTGGAGAATAGAGCAATAATATTAGAAATTAATATCTCAAAGTAATTATTTATTAAACTTGATTTTGTTAAAACCAGTATGCAAATTATCCACCTCATATACTATGTAAACCTTTATTTCTTAGTGATATATAACACACATTGAAGGATTTTAAATGCATTAATAAAATGGGTTGTTTTGAGGTAAAATATCTCTTCCAGATTTTAATAGACTTTATTGATAAATAAGATACTAATCAAGATTAAATAATGATTATTTAATCATTGAGAATATAATATAAATAACTAAGGGAGTCGTGATGTCAGTGGTGATATAGTTACAGAAACAGATGATCTCCATTCTAATAAGTTATGATTATAATCGAGATCTATAGTTGAATAATACTAATCCTACATTTTTTCCCACAAGGTAGTTGTACAGAGAAACATAGTTGTGCTTTATTGGAAATTAAGTATTTATCTATTTTCTCTTAAGAAATGTATTAGAATTGTTTCTTCTTTTTTTTTTTTTTTTCAATTAAAAATTTTTTTTTTTGAAATAACAAGTTATATAAAAACGAGGGTCTAATTGATAGAAATAGTGTGGTATGGTAATAAATTGTACAATCTTTAAACAGTTTTACATTTATTTTAAATGATTGATATTTGGATCTAAACAAGAAAAATACATTAAATATTTTTGAAATCATAATGTTCATCAAGACACATTTTTATTGGATTCACATTAAATTAGAATTTGACTGCCTGTTCAAGAATTGAATCTATCAAAATTTTTAATGTGGACATTCTATCTAATTATCTATCTATCTATCTATCAATATGATATATGACTTTAAAAATGTAATTTTAATCAAGATATGCAAGTAATTTACATAAATATATTAAATCTGTGTACTTAAGCATTTTATATATATATATATATATATATATATATATATATACAAGGGGGTGTTGGAAAGTTCTCAGCCCTACCAAGAAGGGAATGGCTATGAAACTATTCTATATATTCATCTTAAGTCCAATACATCAGGCACACTATTTTTCATGTTTAAAAAATAAATAATAAAATAAAAAAAATGTGATTTCCATCTTGGTTTGAACTTTTCAGCTCCTTTTCATATAGAATTGTGTATGTTATTCTGTGTACATATAATTTATTTTCTATATAAATATTTTCAATTATTCATGTCAAATGGATCTCCCTTAAGCATTATATGAATAAAAAAAAATAACTAAGTTTATTATCATTAATCCATTTGTTAACATTTCTCCATTGATCTCATAAAATAAACTACAACCCCTTTGGGCTGTGGAAGTAATGTTTTTTTTTTTTTTAATTTATTTTTATTTTTATGTTTTAATATATTTGGCAATAGATTCAAGTTATACTGCTGTATTTGCTTCTATTAATAGAAAATAAACTCATCTTATTAAAAAATATAAATTTTTAATTGTCATGCCACTAATATTTGGGGCTGCATTTCAATTATTGTAGGCAGTTATTTGAAAAACAGGTTTCGTTTCCTTCTTGAACTTTTATTCTAAATCTGATTCTAAATTGGGGCTTATACTGTCTCTGGAGGTCCATATAAGACTTTTTGGGTCCATGCAAATAAAATAGTAAATTGAGGATCCATGATAGTATTTTATAGGTCAATGAAGTTTTGGTTTAAACCTATTTATTGCAAGAAATAACTAGTTTTTTCCCCTCTAATGTTTAACATAATAGTCATAATGTAATGAATATTTAGTCAAGGGAGATGACTCTTCCTTTTTGAAGTTAATGTTAATGATGTAGATAATGTTTGCAGAAGAATCTCATTGAATTGCAGAGTGATAAGATATTTCAAGTAAGATTTAAAGATTGGAAGTAAAATGTTTGGAAAACTAATGACATTGCTAAAAAAAAAATATCCACAACTCTGGAAGAAAGTGTGGTTGTATGCTACTGCTTTTCTTTCATTTTATTTTGTTGAATCTGGTTTCAGCCATGTTTGTAACTTACAATCAAAAGCTCATAACAACCTCAACATTGTCAAATCAAAAATCACCTCTTTGTACAATGTTGGAAGTGAATATTGTGAAACAAGCAGAGCTGTATCAATCTCAAGGCTCACATTAAATAAAGTAGCATTTTTCATCTTTTTTTTTTTTCTTTAAATATAATCTTGTATATTTATGACTGATTTCACGAGTGAACATTCAGTTTCCCTAGAATTTAATTGTAAAGAATTATGTGTAATAAATTAGTTATATTTCTACAGAATACAAAATATTAATTTTTTTTTTTTTTACACAATTCCTTTTATTTCATTATAAAAAAAAAAAAAATATATATATATATATATATATATATATATACAACAGGATTTTAACACTGAATGTGTATGGAGAGTCCACCTGAGTTAAAAAAAAAAGCAATCAAAGGTTGGGAACCACTGTTCTAAATTATATAATTTTTTTGTGAGTCTCCCACCTTCCTACTTCTCGGTACGTGCAGGTATATAAATCTAAACATGATTTGTTATATATTGGATTTTTTTTTTTTTTTTTTTTTTTTTTTTTTTTTTTTTTTTTGATAATTTCATTTCCCGATTGGACCATTTTTTTATTTTTAGGATTTCAATTAATCCATTGACTACAGATGGTGCATTTTTTTTTTGTTTTTTTTTGTTATAATGCAAGACTGCATCTGATAGTGAGGCTCCAGTCTTGGAGAGTGTGGAGTTACTTTTTGTTGCCATTACTCCCAGGTCCATTCTAACCTGGAATGGTAATATATGTTAAAGTCCCATCTATGGGTCAAGTAGATCTGTTTTCAAATTTTATTAGTACGCACATGTTTTCCAAAATTATCTCTGCAATTTGAGTGGTTTAAAACATCGATAAAACAGGATTGGTTACCCTAATTTTGGCATCAAATTTCATATAGATAGATTGGTTCTATTTAAAAAATGTGTGAATGATTCTAATTAGCTTTTCATAGTTACATTGAAAATTAGGATTTAAGAAATGATTTTTAGGACAGATACATATCTCAGAAAATTATCATTGAGTTTCAAATTGGATTGGAAATTGTTTTATTTTTTAGGTTTGAGTATTTTAAGTTTATTGCACTGATAAAAAATTTGTCCTGATATATCATTTTTACATGGTTATAAGATATATAATGAGGTGTGTTCAGGAAGATTGAAGCTGTATTTTAATAATTCCTTTATTTACAGCTCACTTGGCTGGGTTTGTTGAATACATTAGCTGCATCTCTGCAGAAGGGAAATACTCCTCCAATGAGTGATCTGGATATGACATTAAACAATCTAATGGTGAGACTCCAATAATGCTGGAGCTTTGGTGAAAGCGGAGTACCCCTTCATTACCATTGTACTCAGGCCCACTTTGGCCTGGAGTAGTAGCACCTGATAGGGTCCTATCTAAAGGGTTAAATAGAACTGTTTGACATTTAAAATGAGGGCAAACAAACGACTTATGCTAAATTGAATTGTTTGAAATAGAACTGTTTTTACATTTAACTATGTGTAAACAAATGACTTTAATCGAATTGTTAGTGATACATAGCAATACTTGAAACCATTTAACCATGTGCAAAAGAAAGAGCTTAGGCTCATTTAAAAAATGTTATCAACAAAATGTTTACAAATCTTATATATTTAATGTATTTGTATAAAGAGGATTTGGCATTAAATAACCTAAAATGGTTGATGTGTCACAAAACCAAACCTTTGTTCATTAGAATAGTTATTTCAGTGAGTTTTTCATTAGTCAAAGCATTTCTGAAACTTTTTTTTGATCTGTTATGGTGTGTCGTTGAATTTCTTTTAATGTTAAGTTGAATCTTTGAGACAAATTTTTTTTGTTTAAGAAGCAGTGCTATGCAGAACTAGGTGTATACGTGTACAATTTTCACTAAAAACAGTTCTTTCAAAAAGTTCAAGTTAGCTTCATGATTCAAAATGAATTTATACTGATTTGTCTCATTTGCTGTCTGGACATCATCATTTTATTAAGTTGCTCATATTTGTGTCATTTAAATTTTAAAATTAAAAAGTTTAAAAGTTTCAATTTTAATATTTCTTGATGATCATATCTTGTATTCAAACATGAGAACTTTAGTAACATAGATATATTTCTGGAAGATTTAAAGGGACTTTTATATTGATGGTTTAATCCTAAGCTGTTCTTTTGAACTTAATATGAAATATCAAAATAGGAATTATTCTTGATTGGAATTTAAACATTGTTGATAGTTGGTTGTATTTCATGGCATATCAAGCTTTGTCAATAACAAATTCTGTTTGTGTGTGTGTGTGTATGTGTGTATATATATATATATATATATATATATATATATATATATATATATATATATATATATATATATATATATATATATATATATATAATCATATGATATGTAAATGAATGGTATGTAAGTAACCTTTATAAATAAGTCAGAGCTCATTTGTTGGCACACAAATGGCTTCAAGTATAGAAAATGATTAAATATTTTTATTTGACCCATAGATGGGACTCAAACGGGTACTACCACTCCAGGTTAGAGTGGACCTGAGAGTAATGGTAATAAAGGAGTATTCCATATTCCCAAGACTTGAGCCTCACCATCAGATACAGTTTAAAGTCATACCAGGATACTCATCGGGGGAGCTACAGCTTGGAAGCATGTTATTTTGGCCCAAGTTACCAATTCTATTTAAAAAAAACTTTTTGGACAAATAAACTTTATTTGTTGTTCACTTAGCATTTTGACTGCTACATTCTTTGGCCTTCTTTAGGTGTAATATGCTTCTCAAGGAAAGATTGTTTTAGTTTCTTTCTTTGGTGGTAACTGACAAATACATGTCCTGATTATCATCAAATTTCTGCATTAAATAACCCATAAGGAAATAATATATGCTTTTAAATAGATAAATCAAACCTAACCAAATCAAATGAGAAAAGTTTATTTTATCTTCAATCTGAAAATGGATGGAATTTTGAGAACAGAAACTCTTATCAATGACTTTTCTTCAAAATATAAACAGCTAGTTTTTTTTGTGAATGTTTTATTTCATTCCTTTTAGTTAAGTCCACTGGAGTTATCTATCTTTTTTGTGATGGGGTGGGTGGCATTTCCAAGAGGAGAGGAAAGTGAGAAAGAACAATTGAAAGAGAGTGTAAGATTGATACCCAAGATATCAGTTTGAAAAACAATTCTTTTAAGTGATTTTGAGAACTTTGAAGATATTGCAATAATCTTTGTTTTAATGAACTGGACTAAGAACCAATTTCTACTTTCATGTTATTGATGATATTCTACCCATTCAATGTTATTGCTCTTCTAAAATTTTGATGATTTGGTCTTAAGGAAAAAAAAAAAAAAAAACACCCAAAATGAATATTCATTTTTTTTATTTTTTTTATTTTTTAAATTTAAATAAAGGATAATATTCTTGTTTATATATGTACATATGTATTTGATTATTATGTATGAAATGTCTAAAAAATTTTATGGACCTCTTTTTGATAATTTATTTTCGTTTTGTCTTAAAATATAAAAGTAAACAAACATTTGAAAGAGGTTAAAAAAAAAAATTTTTTTTAATTGTGTGTTGTTGGTGGTTTTTTTTTTTTTTTTTTTTTTTTTTTAATCATCATTTGTAAAAGCAAAAGGTTTATCTCTAGGGCTTAAGGCGGCAGGAACATTCCTCACAATTTGACTATTAGGGTGACTTAATAAGGCAGAACATCTTAGATAATCTTTGTGATGTGCGTGTGTGTGCGCGCGCGTACACACATAAAATTTCTGAGAACTTTCTTTAGTTGAAGTAAAAAGTTAAGTTTCTAAAGAAACTTTAACAATAATCAAGGAAAATAATCTCCTATGTGTATCTAAGCTGGTGAAGTTTAATTAAAAAATTGTGGCCATAAGATGTTTTTGCCCCATCCCACTTTCCTCAATAGTATAGATGTATGTATATTCTCCATGCCAAGGGTGGGGAGGGGAAACAAAAATAAACTTTAGGATGAGAGTGTATAAATACCACAAAAAATAAGTGAGTGAAAAGGTGATGAAGGACAAGAAATCAGACAGTTCTCCCCCCCCTTTTTTTCATTTAACTTATGAACTTACAAAGGACATTATTTTTTTAAAAATTCATTCACATTTCTAAAAAAATTTTTATTTTTATTTTTATTTAAAAAGTTAGTCATTTCAGATATATTTGAATATGTGTTGAGAAATAGGTAAATTAAAGTTGAATTGGTTATTTATTTAGCTAAGATTAGTTGGGGTGTAAGGAACACGCAATAAAAATGGAAGTTAATTGTAATGGTGTGCGATTGTAGATCGCTGTTTATTATGCCATGCACAGTATCTTAATGAGGAGTTATAGACTTAAAGTGGTGAGCAAAAAACTAGGACGAGTGTGTGTGTGTGTGATAACATAAAGAGAAATGCAATGAAACATTGAATTTTTTATTTTAAGGTTTTATTTATCAAAAAAAAAAAAAAATAATCAGAAACTAACTTGTATAGTAAAAGGTGAATTTGAACAGACTGCTTAGAAAATGTTTAGTTAAAAAAAAAAAAAAAAAAAAAAAAATACATGACAGGATCAAAAAATGTCAAGTATCACTGCTGTTCTTTTACAAGGATGGCTTTGGCATTAAATAACCTATAAAGGTTGATATGCCATTAAACAAAGGTGTGGTAGGGGAAGTATTTTAAATGAAAAATATTTCTTTACAAATTATTTGAAGTCTTATATTTCTCTATTGTTAGTGATGGGTTAGAAAATCTGTCCTGTTGTATTTTATGGCATGAAAATGTCTAAAAAAAATTGCTGATATAAATCATTAAAAGAAAATGGAGGTAAAAGTGATTTTTGTGTGTGCGTCTGTTGGAGAGGAGGAGATTCTAACTTAATTTCCCTTTAGATTTTTCAGAAGGGTAAGCCCCACCATCAAATAAGTGTCCTGGATATGACATTAAAAAAATCCGAGTTTCCAGTTATGTTGGAGCTTAGGGGAATGCGGAGTACCATTGCCATCACTCACAGGTCCACTCTTGCTCGGCATGGTAGCTACCTGATAGGGTCCTATCTATGGGTCAAACTTAGTGCAAACAAATGACTTATGTGAAATTGAATTGTTTGAAATAGAATTGTTTTTATGTTTAACTGTGTGTAGACAAATGACTGATATTTATCTAATATATAGGAATAAAGAGGGTTTGGCATTACATAACCTACAATGGTTGATATGCCACCAAACCAAACTAAGCCTATTTCTTTTTAATTATAGAGATATTTTGATAAGAAATGTGATTTAAAATTGACTAAAATAGATCCTGCAGTGCCTTAGGATTTGTTTTTTGGATTTTAGTTGATTTTAAATGCCATTACTTTTCAAAATAATGTCTCCATTCCCTCTGTCAGCTGGGGTTGCATTTCTGCAGAGTGGGTAAGACCTCTCCCTCCCTCAATGTCTGTCCTGGATATGACGCTAAATCATATGATGGTGTAGTGCCAGTCATTGAGTTTTAAGAAATGTGGTATACCCCTTCATTGCCATTTCACCCAGGTCTATTTTGACCCGATAGAACCCTTCAGATAGAACTGTTTAATCACACACTATACTTGAAACGATTTAACTGTGTAAATAAAATTATTCCTATTAGATAGCATTTTTAAATAGGCTAGGGTTCATGTTTGCACAGTTAAATGGTTTCAAGTATTGCTATGTACAAACTTTGCTTACAAATCATTTATAGTTAATATATTTGTACAAACCGGATTTGGCCTTAACAAACCCACAAGGGATGATATGTCATAAACCACAACCAAACCATTTCTTACTTGATATTCCATTGGAATTGTACCACCAACTAACACATGCAACTGGAGACTGGTTTGATTCTCCTACAGGCTTCTAAAGTCCATTTCTTCTTTTTCTTTGCTTTGTTGTAACTGTTTTTGGTGCCCCCATCTTATTGCCTAGACAAGCAAGTTTTTGTTACCATTTGGGCTTGTACCAACCTCTATTGAATAAGATCTTATGTTTGCAAATCAGTCCTTCTGTAGG
Organism: Sepioteuthis lessoniana; assembly: GCA_963585895.1. Classification (NCBI taxonomy): domain Eukaryota; kingdom Metazoa; phylum Mollusca; class Cephalopoda; order Myopsida; family Loliginidae; genus Sepioteuthis; species Sepioteuthis lessoniana. Next base: position 19,645,435 of record OY757921.1, on the reverse strand, counting down.
CTTAGTAGTTTGAAACCTTTATTGTTTGGTTGAACCTGACAGTGTATGCCTGATTACCATAGCTATTGAACAGAGATTGCCACTGTCGTACCACAATGAGGTATTTGAGTAAGATTTGTATCCAGAGTTATATATAGTAAAGACGATCCAGCTAATAAGATCTATATACTACACAAAATGTTGAATGCACGTGGATTTATCAGAAAGGTAATTTGTTTGCTATGCAAGTGGTATATGTTTGAGTATTTTTTTTTTTTTTTTTTTTTTTTTTTTTTTTTTTTTGTATGTGATATGAAATGAGGTGACAGCCTTTTCTTTTTAGATTACTAACCATACTTTTATCGATTTTTATATTTTTAAAATACGCTTTATTCATTTATTTTTTTTTTCAAATTTATTGATTAAATCAATTTTAAATTGTGTACAAAAGTGATCTTACTTTTGCTTAAAAAAAAAAAAATCTATCATAATATTGTATCGGGGGACTAATGGAATCATTGGATGAATGGTTAGAAATTTTATTTTAAGGGAGGCAAATATTTTAAAAATATAAAACCCCTAATAAGGCCTCATGGGCTCCAATTTATAGACATGGAAATTGGAGGGAATACAAAGAAGCGTGACAAAACTAATAAAAAGATTAAAGATACAAGAAGAGATTAAAGAAGTCAGGATTAAGTACTTAACAAGGGGAATGAGAAGTGGTCTAATCGAAGCTTTGAAAATAATGGAATTTTTAATTATGGTCGACATAGTTTCATTATTTCTCCTTGAACTAGAAATTTATTGTCAAGACAAGTTAAAAAAAACAAACTGTCTACAAACCAATTGGATTTTTTTTTTTTTTTTTTTTTTTTTTTTTTTTTTGCTCATAGAGTAATATATTTTTTGGATCAAATTGTCTAATCAGATCAAATACAGCAATGATATGAAAAATTTAGATTGAATTGGATGATCTCAGAAATATTGGTAAAAAAGCATTTTTGGGAACTTTTGGATGAATTACTTAACATAATTTGATCTGTATATTGGTATTGTATTAATATTATGTTCTGTGCAAAGACTTTTTTCGGCTTATGTGAGGAAATTGTAAAAAGGGTAAATGTTCTTGAAGGTATAACAAATAAGTTATTAGTAAAATGAATGTAGGAAAAAAAATCCAAAAGTAAGGGGAAGTAATTCTTGTCTACTTAATTCTCCCCATTTATCAACTTGACGATTTCATATATAGTTCAGATATGTTTGTGATTGGCCAAAATTCGTCGTGTATTTTTGCTGTCGCCATATTTAATGTAGGAAACATGCAAAGGTAACAATCATTACTGAACAGAAGTTTGATACATATATATTGGTATATTTTACTTTTTTTTTTCCTTACCCCAGATAAGAATATAATTAAGATTTTTTTTTTTCTACCTTATGCCCTGAAGATAAAAATTTGATGAGGGTTTCGTGCAATGTCTTCTAATAAAATTTTTTAAAAAATGTTTAAAAATTAAAAGAAATCATTACTTTAAAAATATTTTTATTGAATTCATTTTTTCATTGTGTTTTTACAATTTCTATGAATAATCAAATTTTCAAAGCTATTTAAAGAAAAGTGAATAAAGTTCATAAAAGATAAAAATTGTTTGTTTCATACTTTTTTTTTTTGTTGTTGATGTGAAAAAACTCATTGTGAAGGAACCAATTCCTACCAGATTACTGAAGTTAAGCAATTATGAGCTTGTTCAGTATTTCCCTGAGAGACTATTTAGAAATAGAAGATACTGTCAGCAACCTGAGGTCTGTATGCCAGACAGCATGGTAAATAACAAATTGAAACCATTCATTCAAGATGACTAAATTTAAGCAATTATGAGTCTGTTCAGTACTGAGATGAGTGACCACTTTATAACAGCAGGTACTATAAACAATATGAAGCATGTACCCCCAGACTAAGCAAGATGTAGGAATGAAAATATATATATACATACATATGTATCTATATGTATATCTATCTTTGTGTATATATATACACACACAATTTCAGTTTGAATTCGATGACTATTTAATTTACCCCTCCATTTCTAGTCAACTTGGATATATTTTTTTTCCTCCTCTATATTACACAGTCCTTGTCCTTTGTCCTTCTTAATCATCGTCCTTGATTCAACTGTGATCAGTGAGGTAATTTACTAAACTTTTTTGCTTAGATGTAGCACAAGGCTGCATGAATTGGGCACCCAATGAGAATCGAACTCACTCGTGTAGGTTTGCTAGTCTACCTTGCTAACCATTACACCACCCGAGGTGCCCCAACTGTGATCAGTGAGGACTGAAACTGGTTAGTTGATTTTATTAAAAAAAAAAAATGATTAAAATTGGTCTACTTGTGAATGTAATAAAATTATGTACCCCCCTGTAAAATATTCAATATATATATATATAAATATGTTAATGGTTATTGCTGTTGGAAGTTCACCCAGTCACCCAAATTCAAATTTTGAAAGCTAAGTTATTTCTATCCAAAACATGCCAAATGAGTAGCACCACAATGATTAAACCTGGTTATGGGACTAGTGACATATATATATATATATATATATATATATATATATATATATACATACACACAAACATATATATGTATGGGAAAGCAACTGATTTCCATACTGAAAGTGTTAATTTTTTGGTAAAAAATAGTTTTTAGTGGCTGCAATTTTTGTATCTCTATTTTTACATCTTATCACCAATTAGTGTGTATGTACTTGTTTTAACATTTCTTTGAGAATTTGCAGATGACTTGGTGTGAAAAATTTGAAAGGTCAAAACCCAAAATTATTTCTTTCTCCCTTCTAGATTGTTAAAAATACTTTTTTTTTAGTCAACTAGCCGATAAATCATCAAATTTTGATCTAATTCAAGCCTACTTCATTTCTAACCTGTAGCAATAAAATATTACTTTTTTAGCTGCATCTCTCTAACAAGAGTCTTGGATTTGGCACTAAACTATCTGATGGTAAGGTTCTAGTCCTGGAGATGAAGGTACTGTGTAGTAGCTCTTCATTACCATTATTCCCTAGTCCACTCTGAAAACAGAGTGGTAGTACCTGTAAGTATCTCATGTATGGGTCAAATACAATGATTTAATCACTTACTATACTTGAAACAATCTAACATTTTTCAAACAAATAAATGATGCTAAATTGAAGTATTACTATTAGATAGCAATACTTGAAACCATTCAACTGTGTGCAAATGAATGAATAATATTGACTAGAAATACTTGAAACCCTTTAACTGTTTGCAATCAGATAAACTTTGTTTCTTTTAAAAATGTTACTTACAAACAATTCATTTACAAATCATATATATAGATTTGGCATTAAATAATCTACAAGGGTTGATATTGATGAAACACCCAACCAATGATAAAAACGCTATGTCATGTTGATATTTTTGTTAGATAAATACACTTAAAATGCTCTAACAAAGCAACTTCCTGTTTAATAACTATTCTTGGCACGTCCCCATGGTATAATAGCTAAAATGCTGATCTGTGAGTTCAATCTCCAGTCATGCTTTTATGTTTACTTTTGGATTAATACCTTTGGGAAAGGCATGAACCCTCTTATCCCCCCAGCTACGGTTTAAATCACATCACTATTGTGCTTTTACAAGGATGGCTTTGGCATTAAATAAACTTCAAAGGCTGGTATTCCATTTAACAAAGAAATCAAACTAAATAATAATTTTGTGGGGTCTGCATTACCCCGAACGTAATTTTTTAAATATCCAGTCTCAAAATCTGAGATTAGTAAATGAAAGGCTCTTTAAATTCTTCCCTTGTCTCCCACGGAACGCCAATATGATAATTCACCGCTATTAAAAAGGAAATGCAATGGGTTCTTTGGTCGTCAAGTATCTACTTCGTCATCTGTTCAATCTAAAAAAAAGATTATTTCTAGAAAAACAGAGTTATTCAGTTTAATCTCTTTTGGAATGTAAGGGAGGCAACTCAAATGGAATTATATGAAAATGCTGTTTATTTTATAACAAACGGCATATCTAAAGGAACGATATTTATTGATGATTATGGTATAAAAGTTATCGCCGTAGAAAACAGACACGGCAGCTCGAGTTCAAATCCTGGATGAGGTTGCTATGGGTAAATAGTTGGGCAGATTGGACTCTTTAACCTTCGTAAGGAAATCATTCTAGGAGAAAGAAAACACAGAATTCTAACATGTTTAACCTTGCTGAAAAATTGACTTACTGTCACATCCAGCTTGTACGAAGGAGTTGGGTAAATACACATATCTATTGATTGGTTTGTTTTGGTTTTATGGCATATCAACCATTGTAGGTTATTTAATGCCAAATCCCCTTTATACCTATATATCAAATATACATGATTTGGTTTGGTTTGGTTTGGTTTTATGGCATATCAACCATTGTAGGTTATTTAATGCCAAATCCCCTTTATACCTATATATCAAATATACATGATTTGGTTTGGTTTGGTTTGGTTTTATGGCATATCAACCATTGTAGGTTATTTAATGCCAAATCCCCTTTATACCTATATATCAAATATACATGATTTGGTTTGGTTTGGTTTGGTTTTATGGCATATCAACCATTGTTGGTTATTTAATGCCAAATCCCCTTTATACATATATATCAAATATACATGATTTGGTTTGGTTTGGTTTGCACATATATATTAGATATATATATATATGATTTGTAAAGGTTTTTATAAATAACATTCTTAAATGAGCCTGAGCTCTTTTTTGCACACTGTTAAATGGTTTCAAGTATTGCTATACAACAGTCAAAATTCAACATCAGGTTTTGGTTTCTTTCTTTAATGGCATATCAACCTTTGTCGGTTATTTGATACCAAATCCAGCCTTCTAGAAGAACACTATAAATACTATTTGACACATAACTTGGAGGATAAGGGGCCCCATACTTTTCCCAAGGGTATTTGTCTGATGCTGAACGCAATAGCGCCACTGGAGTTTGAACTTGCTTACTATGATTCTGCAGTTCATCGCTTTAACCATTACACCACGAGGACCCCCCCACCAATTTAACTTGTTTGCACACATAGTTTGTTCTATTTGACCCATTGATAAGACCCTATCAAGTGCTACCACTCCGGGTCAGAGTAAACCTGAGAGGAATGGCAATGAAGGCGTGCTCCACATTCCCCAAGTCTCCAAAGCTGGGAGCTTCACCATCAGATTGTTTAATGTCATATCTAGAACACTCGTTGGGGGTGGGATCATACCCTTCTGCAGAGATGCAGTCGGCATATTCTACGGCCCCAGCTAACTGGGTTCACATATTTATTTATGAATAATATTTTTAAATAAACATTTTTAAATACTCTTGATCAGTGATTCTCAAATGTTTTTTTTTTTTTTGGCCTATGGACATCTTTAATTCCTATTTTACTCTCTTGGACCCCACCCCAAAAAAAAATCATTCGATGATTTAAAAATCCTACTGTAGTCTCATTATGAAATATTATTAGGAACTAGAATGCACCCGTCAATAATGACGGTTGAATTTTATGCAAAATATTTTTTTTAATCCAGATTAAAAAGATTTCAGAATCTAAAAGAATAAATCAATAGATGAAAAGTATCTTATATGTTATTGTAATAAAAAAACAGAACTTTTATGTGGCAAACTTAGAATTATCTGAAAAACCAAATTGTCTGTGTTGTTAATAAATGGAGACTCTTTCACTTTCCCTCTCTTCCTTGTTGCTGTCAATATAGATTCAAAAGATACATAGCCAAGCAGACAAACTCAAAAACTGAAGACACCGTTCCATTTTAACGTTAGACTGCTTTTCCGACAACTTGTCTGCTTTCTTTTCCTTTCTCTTTTGATGTGGCAAGCCACAAAACACATGATTCTTTCTTTCTTTCTTTCTTTCTTTCTTTAAATAATTGCGGGTTTATATCAAATGTGTGTGTGACCGTACACAACTCATTTTCCCCGCTGCGAGTATGGTGGAGATGGTAAGATAAAAGAGGAACCCCGATTTAGAAAAGTTTCAGTTTTATCACACCTTTCAGGGTATAGAGATTGACACAGAAGAAAAAGATAGTAGTCTAAGAGGATCATCCGAAACGTATCAGCCAGCTTTAGCTTTTAGTTAAGGGAGTTTTACCAGCCCTCAGCATGGTGAGCGTGGAGATTCCACAGGCCTTCATTTTGCAAAGTGTCACCTCCTCTGTTAAACAACATTTATTCAGCTTTCTGTTTTCGCCTTTTCTTCCATTGTGGACTCGTGCATTTCGACCCGAAACTGCTGAGAAAAACAGCACAACATGAGGTCAAATGATTATGCGGCCGGAAATACATAGGCCGCGGACGTATTCCCACATTTTAGCCACTTTGAGAAAATGTGAATAAACATTACAAATTCAATAATTTCTGCACTAGAAAACAAAATATATCGTTACTCCACATTGTATATATTTGTGTATATTTATTTATTTCATGACAATGCTTGACTACATGTTGCTAACATGATACTACAGAAGTTTGCTGACTTGGAATATGAGACTTTTCCACATTCACTATTTTCTCCTGATCTCTCACTCAACGACTACCATTTGCTCAAGCATGTAGATACTTTTTATGCCAAAAATCAATCTGTTCAAAAGGAGAAGTAGAAACTGTATTTAAAGATCTCTTGGCATCAAAACCTTTAAAGTTTTATCGTAAAGGCATAAATAATCTTGTTAATCGATGGCAGAAATGCATAGATGTTCAGGGATCAAATTTTGACTGATTAAAACACAGTGTGAATTCATTAGTTCATGAATAAAAGTTTATTCTAAAATTGAACATTATTTTCTGAACAACCTAATAAGAAAATTTTCATAAAAAAATAAAGGATCCTTTTCTTTTTAAATACAATCATATAAAAAATCTTTTGAATAGAAACCCCTACATTTTTAAAAGTAGAAACAAATTATGCTATAAACTCATTCCAATAAATATAGATTATCAGGATTTATCGAAATTCCATCAAAGAAGGAAAAAAAAAAAAAAAAAGGTCAAGAGGAGCTATTTAAGCAAGAGATTATAATTTGCAATTTTATTACAAATGAATCCTATTGTTGTCTTTGCAAGAAAAGATTTTGTAAACTTATTTTCTAAGGAATAGAAAAATAATGGGAAGAAGTAGAATTAAATACCATAAATTAATTTGGTTTGGTTTCTTTGTTTAATGGCATATCAACCTTTGTAGGCTATTTAATGCCAAAGCTATTCTCCTAGAAGAACAGTAGTGGTACTATTTAACCTATAGCTGGGAGGATAAGGGAGTTCATACCTTTCCCAAGGGTATTTGCCCGAAAGTGAACGCAATAGCGTGACCGAAGTACGAACTCGCTTACTACAATTCTGCAGGCCATCACTTTAACCATTACGCCATGAGGACACCCCCCATAATTAAATGATTTCGTGATGAATGATGGGTCGACTAATACATGAGTAATGGGAATGGGAATGATTAAAATCAAATCCTTAACCACAAAAATGAATTCCGTGAATTAATAATGTCATGATCATAAATTAAAAGTCGACCAATACAAGAAATTGACTCATATATGAATATATAAGTTATTTGTGCACGGATTATTTACGCGGTTGGCTGAAGGGTTAAAGCAAGAAGAGACTGACCATCACAATTTGTAAGAGGAGTTACAAGAAGGGTGTCTCAATATAAATGTCTCTATAGGCTGTCTCAATATACATGGGACCGCGTGACTGCTAATAACTCGACTAAAATAATGTTTTTTTTCCGATTTGAAAATAACATTCTATAACAACTATTAATCCTTGATCATAATGCCCTGGACAAGAGAGGAAAATATTTTGCGTCATTACTTATTTAGAGACAAAATCCTTCAAAACTGTCTCAAAATAGATACAATCCATTGATATGATAAGGATTTATTATGGAGACAAGAAACTCAAAAAAGGATTGCATGTCCTGGAAGCAGATATAATATCGATTAGAAAAATATTGATTTGTTGTTTATTGCTCAAAGGATGCATTTTTTTACAGGACGTGTTCCAAATGACCACCATTGCCCTTATCACAGTAATAAATCATTATCAGATTAATGGGTTGCATCTATTTTGAGACACTCTGTATTATGATATAATCATTTCAGCATACAATGTAATTATGACGATATCAGCATAGTCATACAAAAGTAATGACAGAAGAAAGAAAAGCATAAATTAAATTAAACAATATATGAGCAGTAGTTACAAGAATATGAGAGATGTCGAAAAAGTAAGGTAAAACGCACGCACGCACACACACACACACACACACACACACACATATATATATATACGTGCGTGTGCGCGCACGCGCGTGTGTGTGTGCATACCAATATATATATATATATATATAAGTTTGTATATATATATCTATATATATGTATCTATATATATATGTGTGTATATATATATATATATGTGTGTGTGTGTGTGTGTGTGTGTGTACATACGTATGTGTGTATATATACATATGACGGGGAATCAACGCCTGTCCAGGATTATACTGTGCAGCGAGCTCTTCCATGACCAACGTGATAGAGGGAAACCAAAGCCATTCAAGGACTACTTGAAAAAAATCCTTCGGTGCCTCTCATCGCCGATGGTTCATCCCAGCTGAGAATCATGATGGCTAGCGTCTCAACACCAACCATGTTTTCTCCTCCTTTGAAAACACCCGCAGGGCCGCTCCCAGGGACAAAAGGCGCCGGAGGGAGAACCTCAACATTGTGCCATTATTCTCTGACCAAACATTCATTTGCGGCTGCCGTGACTATGCCTGTCTGTCCCTCATTGGCCTTATTAGCCACAAACGTGCCTGCAGTCGGCGTGGACCACCTTCTTCTTGATCTTCGTTCACAAAGCGAAGCCATGATAATATACACACATGTATATGCCTATATATATATATATATATATATATATATATGTATATATAATTGGAAAAAAACTTAATAGACAGTAATTTGGCTATTCGAAATTTTAGTCAGCTTGCCACTCCATATGAGAAACCAATCTTTTCAGATAGCCATCTCCATTGTGTAATAACTATTTGAAAAGGTTGGTTTCTCATATAGAGTGACCAGCTGAAATGAATTTATAATGATTATTATTCATTTTTTTCCAATTATTTAAATTGGCTCAGTATAAAAATTATAGATTTATTTACTAATCATCATACATTGAGCACTCCTGGAGATTTAAAAGAATCTTATTATGTATTCTCAAATTGAATCTTTCCCAACTCATCTTCTTTGGATATTATATATATATATATATATATATATTACATCATTATCATGATCATTATTAAATCATGTTGTTATTACGGATTTCCCTGGCTCTTGCTTACCATCAGTCCTCATCGGTCATCGCTCAAGCCAGGTCCTTTAATGTTGTGGCCCTGGAAATGGTCACTAATGAAAACACAAACACAGATATTAGATAATAGATTGTATTATACAAGAAAGAGAGAGTTACATAGAAAAGGTAAGAAGTCTCGTACTGTTCGGATAACACCGATATTGATCTGTTCCTCTGGCAGCAAAATCTCCCAGTACTAATAATGGTGAGAAGGGTCCATTATGGTGAGATGGGTAAGGCTTCCACAACATCTAGACGGCATCCAGTGTCCGCACAAAACCAATGAATGTAAGTCTTTGCAGGTCAGCTAACACTTAGATGTCCATGTGTGGGCGTGCACATGAGAATGACTCTCACGAGGTGAAATATGCTTCTCCAACTGTGTCCAGGATGTCTTATTCGTCTTACTTAAATAGCTTGTGAGATGGGAGGCAAGTGTCTGTACACTCGCTATTTTTAAAGTGCTACTTCCAGTATGTATCCATGTTTCATCCATTGTCACATATTTACGCAAGAACTCCTTTTTGTTGCGTTGAAACAGTTGGAAACAACGCTCTGAATCGTCGACGCGTTTTTGTTTTTGATCGATTGTGGGCAAATGCGACACCCACTTTGAACACAACTTTCTCATTGACAAAGTGTTACATAATTAAGGCAAGGATTTCTTTTATATTAATCATTTTTCGTTAATTATAATTATATTTTATTATTTAGTTTGGTAAGGCTTTGAACTACTCGGTGTCTCTTAGTTCAGGTGCAGTAGTCAGATGGTGCAGTCTTACGCCCGCGCGGAAAGGATATGGCAATCATCATCTGTAATAATAAACCCCCAAACAGGAAATGAAACTGGACGGCCGATGGAGTGAATTGAGTGGATGGATGGCGTCGTGCCCGGAAGAGATATCCTGAGAATTTTGTGGATTTTGAAAAGACCAGAGTTGAAGTCGACCGTTGAAGCATGCGGTTGAGTTTTTCGGATCTGATCAGATCATATCAGTTTGGGTCTCTACCGGCTGAGATCTTAAGCTCCACAAGATGCGCCCTGCGTTGCGGGTGGGTTCAGCATAGTATGGTTAGCATAGGCTTTTATGATTTGTGTCTCTCTCTCCTCGTGTCGTCAAGGACTGAAGGTAGAAAGGAATAAACTCGTTCGTACCGCCTGTATTTGTATTATTATTGTTGTTATTGATATCATTATGGCTATACAACAAAAGGTTAATGCGAAATGGTGAATACACTGCCTTCTAGTATCTTCAATTCCTCTGCTCTTTCACGCAACTTCAATTTACGATCGGCCAAAACGAATTTGTGGGAGATTTTTGGTGTTTTCCGGTACAACTACTGAATTTGGGTGACCCGAACGTTCAGCAACATTTGTGTCAGTACGACCGCATTTAAAGTCAGCATACCACCTCTTAACCTCTTAATGGAGGTGCCCGTGGTGTAGTCGTTATCGCCGTAGGAAGTGAACACGGCGATACGAGTTCAAATCCTGGACGAGACTGATTGCATTTCACATAGCACTAATACCCTTGGGAAAGGTATGAATCCAATAATTCTCCCTCCAGCTATGGGTAAATAGTAGGACAGACTAGGTTCTTCAGCCATGGTTAGGCAACTAGTCTAGGAGAAGGAAAACTCTGAATTCAAACCTGTTAAACTCCGCTTAAAAATTGACCTTGTGTCATATCCTGCCCGAGCGGAGGGGTTGGTAAATAGTACCACCTCTTAACCGTTGTTTCTGACGGAGCAGAGTCCGAATAACACTTATCAAGCCATTGCTTAGCTTGAATAGTATTTTTTCCATCAAAAAGCAATGCTTCATCAACAAATGAAATTTAGATTTTTTTTTATGTACTGTATCTAGTTTCAGTCAGCGTCAGTTTCTTGGAAAAGAACGAAATCGTTCTGCACTGGTCGCCCATTTTTTTTGCTGTAGAACTGCATCTACGATAATAGTAGATGCATCAATCGCCAAACACAATTGGTTGCTTGGAACAACATGTGACAATGTGACAGCCCCGGACAATATCTTTTTAATTTGTTCAAATGCTGTTAAGTTTGGGGCAGACTGTGAACTATATCACAATTTTTGACGTCAGTCGAAATGTCTGTAAAAGGTTTTACCACCTGCGCACACTTCCATGAAAAATTTTCTAGCCTAAAAACTGTCTCAGCTTCCTCATCGTGTCTGACACGGGAAAAGTCGCACTACGTGGGACAAGCTTTTAGCGATAAGAGGTTACCATTTTTAGCGAATGTAAAGTTGTTACGTTAGTTCCTCGCTATGTTGTTGTAAATAAAGGAGATGGAACGAGATATCGAGAGGGTTTTATGAAGGTTTAATGGCAGCCAATATAAAAGGTACCTTTATGCTGCAAGTCTTTTTGGAAGGAAAGAAGGAAATGGTTATTGAGTTGAGAAGGAATTATTGCAGCTAAATGCCTGAGCGTAATGTGAGTCGATACAGCCAAGGCATTGTTGAATGTCTGAGCGGAATATGCATCGCCATAGGTGTAGCAAAAGCCGTGTTTCCTGGTTAAGGACAGGAATGATGTAGTCATCCATAAATGTGTGGTCCTGGTTGTTGTAGGAGAGAGGCATGAAAATCTCCAGAGAAGGTTGCCCAGGAATGAGGTAGCTGGATGTCCGAGCGAAATTGCGCGTCGCTGTAGACATAGCAAAAGTTAGGGGCGACATAAAGGTGTTCCTGTGTGTGGCGGATTAAATGCATCTAATTCATGTTCAACTGGGAACCCTTGGTCTAAGAGAGTAGACTCAAGAGGTCCATAAATTGGACGGCTTTCTTCATGGTGTTGTGATTCTGCTGCTATGCAGGGAGCGGACGGAAAGTACATCCGTTCTTCTCAAAAGGTTCTGAGAAAGAGATAGTTTTGCGGGCTTTCACCATTTTTATGTTGCCAGGGAATATGGTCCGGGCTGAATAGGATAAGTCATCCTCACTTGGTGAAAATATGAGACGACCATAACGGTCAAATTAATTTACGCGTCAAACAAAAATACGAAGTTCTTTCTGTTACAAGCTCATAAAGAGAACGTCGACGTTTCAGGGGAAAAAAAAAGCTCTCTCAGTTTTTCCATGAGGAGAGATTAGAAGACAGCTTACCTTTGCAGTTTCTGCGAATACTGCAACGATTAGCGGGAGAGGAGCAAGAAAATGGATTTTGTTTTTCCTTACCTAAATATTCTGTGTTAGTTTCTCATAGACAAACGCATTATAGGAATAGGATGGTAGTAGTCCCAATGAATACCACACCCGTCCATAAATTCCTATAATGAAAAATTGGAAAAAACTTTTGTAAAAGATGTTTACTTTTTTTACCGAACATGTTTCGCTATATTACAAAGCATTTTCAACGGTAAGTGTGAAAAGGAATTAGCGTTGAAAATGCTATGTAATATAGCGAAACATGTTCGGTAAAGAATAAACATCTTTTACCAAAAATTTTCCCAATTTGTCATTAATACTACACAACATATATTTATAGTCATATAAGATATAATGACAGCAAACAATCGCTGGTTGTCATTTTACACAGGTCTCTGTGCAGCAAATAACTGGCAACTTGCATCTTTTCTGTGACAAAGTATGTGGGTCTACAGCAGGTTTGAGAAGATATGTGAGAGTGCACAGGTGAAGCGTCAATGGAAAGAGCTATCTTGTTTTTTCCATATGCGACAGAGCTTGTATTTGTTACATAACAATATAACATTCAAATTAAGTCATGAACTATCAAACTAGTAGAAAAACACAAGAGTCAATGTGTTTGATGGTCAATGTAGTATCTTCTGGTTTCCTGTTTGGAACTTCTTTGGGTGGTCTTGGGTTTATCATGGTCTCGTGTCCACTTCTTTTCTTACAAATGGACGCAAAAACTTTATTTGATTTTCGACGTCTTTATTCACCAAATTCTCACGACAACCGCACGGCTGGAAAAATTGCCATTTTAGGCGTCCGTTCGTTTCAGCGCCTGGACTCTCTCTTATTCTCTTCCTAAGTGACCGTTCTCACGACTGAACCAACCAATAAGAGAACTGCTAAAAAGGTCAGCCAGGGGTCAAGTCTTGTCTATCATATCACTGGTTATTTTGCATGACTATTCTTCTAATGATTTACCAGTCAACTTTTGAATTCATATATTTCGAATTCTACACGCACTTTACAAAATTGATAGGTGACCTATTCATTGTGTAACAGACAGTCGTTAAGCTCGGAGTTAATCTGAGACCACGGCTCTCATTGGACGGTTTCAGTCAGGTGACAAAAACGATTCTAATGTTACAATAAGTAATTCAGTTAGTGAGAAACCCTTAACACGAGAGGTTGAATGCTCCATCTTCTTCTCACTGATTCCCCGTTTATAACAAGTGAGTGGGTTGTGGAGGGAAATGTTGTCAATAAATTAAAAGTAAAACTTATGCATTAGCGGATTCATTGTGAAAAAGATTTTTTTTTTCGCTTACGTCTCGTCAGAGATATGACTTTAAGTTTGTTTGTTTGTTTGTTTGGGTTTTAAGGCATATCAACCTTTGTAGGTTATTTAATGCCAAATCCATTTTTATAAAAATAACCAATTCTATTTCAAACAATTCAGTTTAGCATAAGAACACAGTTTAATTATCATAAATATTTCTATTTCAAGCTATTCAGTTTAGTCAAACAGTTCCAATTCTAACAATTCAGTTTAGCATGAATATATATATATATATATATATATATATATATATCATCATCATCATGTCGTGCCACAGGCACGGATATGCCAGACCCTCTCTCGCCACTTCTCCCTATCGTTTATCGCCTCTGGCAAGTCTTCAGGGTTACATCCTGTATCCTCACATAGCTGCTGTATGTTTGTTCGGGCTGGTCGTCCTGCTTTTGCCTGGCTATATGTGGGGATCCATAGGAGTACTACTGGAGAAGATATATATATATATATATATATATATATATATATATATATATATATATATATATACATTTAAATGTCAAAAACAGTTCCATTTCAAACAATTCAGTTTAGGATAAGTACGCAGTTTAAATGTCGAAACAGTTCTATTTCATGCAATTCAATTTAACATAAGTATGCAGTTTAGTTCTATTTGATCTATAGATAAGACCCTATAAGGTGCTACCACTCCGGGCCAGAGTGAACCTGGGAGCGATGGCAATGAAGGGGTACTCCGCTTTCCTCAAAGCTCCAGCATCACTGGTAACTCACCATCAGATTGCTTAGTGTCATATCCAGGCCACTCATTGGTGGGGGGTGTCTTATCCTTCTGCAGAAAAGCAGTCTGTGTTCTACAGCCCCAACCGACTCGGCAAGATTGTAAGAGAAACCAACGATAAAGAATGTAGAGAATCAACCAGTTCGGTAAGAGAGAGAGAGAGAGAGAGAGAGAGAGAGAGAGAGAGAGAGAGAGAATAAATAAAACACTATTATACGTCAAATATGTCCCAAATCAAACTGTTTAAAATGTGTGCGTGAAACTGAGGTCACGAAGTTATTACTCAACGAATAAGAACAAAGATGGCAACACGAAAGAGACAGAGCAACCGAGGTAACACGACGACCAATCAGAAAAGAGGCAAAGGGAAGTGAGGAGATGGGAGCCAACCGATCGTGGTTTGATTTGGTTCGGTTTTATGGCACATCAATCACTGTTGGTTATTTAATGACAAATCCATTTTTATACTTATAAACGGTTCTATTTCAAACAATTCAGTTTAGCGTAAGTACACAGATTAGTTCTATTTGATCCACAGATATGTCTCTATCAGGTGCCACCATTCCGAGCCAGAGTGGACCTGGGAGCAATATCAATAAAGGGGTACTCCGCATTCCCCCAAACTCCAGCATTACTGAAGTCTCAACATCCCATTGTTTAGTGTCATATTCGAGACACTCGTTGGGGAGTCGTATCCCTCAGCAGAGATGCAGTCGGTGTATTCTGCAACCTCTGCCAACTGGGCTAGAACGATCGTGGTGTAAGGCGCATATTATATATATTTATATTTGTATACACTGATGACAAAGTGAGGACCATATAATTCATTGAGTAACTTAGCCTGAGGAGTCACATGCGGTCCCATGGGTACTTTAGCGGAATTGAAAAGATGACTTTCTTCTGTAAAGAAGTGACAGTTAATATATATATATATATAATCCGAGGAAAAAATCCAGGGGGTAGAAGTATCCAACCTGAGTGGTCAATGCCAATGGCTATCGACATATAATTAATGTGGGATTAAGAATACATCAAACTCAATGTGCAGAGCCAAAATATTTTTTATATGAAAATAAAAAGAAAAAATTCAATTCTTTGGTGACATTAAAAATTTATTTCATTCTATGATGACAACATCTGAAAAGGGTCATCATAGACACAAAAAAAAAAATTATAATAGATAATTTGTAATGAGTATAGTTTATAATGAATAGATGTATAATAAATATTTATAATGACACCAAAGATTTGAATTTTAAATCTTTATATATATATATATATATATACACACATGTAATATATAGGTCCAAAAATACGACCAAGATATGTGAAATGTACATATGTTCATAGAATGTTCATAATGTTCATACGCATATAGGAATCCGAAAAACACTCGAAATTGGTTCAGGTACGAAACTTTTATTTACCTTTTTGAGTTTAAGGTTTTTCGACATGAGGAGAGAGAGAGAGAGACACACACAATTTCTTACTATGCTGACTTTTCGTATATCGTCAGCTCTCGACTCACTGACTCAACAAACCCGTGGCACATTTCGTAGACCCCAAGTGGTTTCGCCGAAACGAGACTAAAAATCGACTACCTTACTCGAGACTCGAATCTCAACTCACTGTTTTTTCAAATTCCAAAATCCTCCGCCCATCGCTTCCGGGCATGACGTCATTCACGTCCCCGGTCCGATTTCCTATCTGGGGTTTTTATTGTGACATCTGTGATAGTCAAATCCGCCCCGCGCGTGCGTGAACACCTGCACTCAATGTGTGCACCTAACTAACCCATGCATTAAGCCGAAAGGTTCTCAGCATAACTAAACCGAAAGGTAAGATATACAAAACGAAAAATGATAATATAAAAAAATCCCTCCGCAATTATATAACATACATATCAATGTATATATATATAATATACATATTATATACATATTACATACATATTATATAACTTACATATTATATAACATACATATGTTTATATATAACATACATATATAACATACATATCTATATATATACATATATGTGTGTGTGGGTGTAATAGAGTTGTGCTAATAGCATGGAGTTCCTTGGTTCTCTTACCATCCGTACCTATCGTTTATTGCTCTTAGCATGTCCTCTTGACAGTATCCAGTGTCCGCGCAGAGCTGATGTATCTAAGTCCTTGCTAGTCCATGTGCTGGAGTACATAAGAGAATGTCTCTTATGCTATCAACAGTTCTTAGCATGTCTTGTTCGTCTTACTTAAATGGTTTGTGGTCATACAATTGCTGTTTTGTGGGTTGCTGCTTCCAGGGTATGTTCAAAACAGCACATAACACTCTTATTTAGTTCCCATCTATCGTTTTTTTTTTCAGGCTGTTCGTTAGAGTCCAGGTGGTGCATTCGTACAGTAGTACCGACACTGCCACATTTTGGAAGAAATCCCGTTTTATTTTATCAGAGAGATCAGATATCCATAGGATTGACAATTTGTCAATAGCATTTCATACATTTCCTATCCGTAACTGAAAGCGATGTTAACACACACACACATATATATATAAATATATATACCTAACCCCTCCGTACAAGTAGGATGCGACAAAAGGTTAATTTTTAAGTGGCGTTTAACAGCTTTGAATTCAGAATTTTCCTTCTCTTAGACTGGTTGTCGTACTAAGGCTAAAGAGCCTAGTTTACCCTACTATATACCCATAGTTGGAGGGAGAATAATTCGATTCACACACACACACACACACGCGCACGCACGCACGCACGCGCACACATATGCGGTGTGTGTGTGTGTTTGTTTAATTTACCATATTCATTCAGGTCACTCGATAATAACATTGGGTATATGTAGTATTATAATTGTAGGATATTAGTACCCACCCAACTCCGATGTCAAGATTACGTAATAAACGTCTACAGCTGACTGTATTTTCATATTTTTAGTTTTATTTACTAATTCTTTCAATTTCTAGGGTGTATCCCATATAGAATTAAATCAAATCGCATTTTCTTTGTCCAGCATTGTCAAATCTAATCAATTTATCCCTCGTATTTCTTTCGTCTTATTTCTATCTCTTTTGAAACGGTCTTATGAACGTCAATCAGTGAATTGGAATAAAAAGAACGGAAATAAAATGAAAGGAATAAGTGAGATGACCGAAAAGAAATTGAATTTTTAAATCGGCACACCAATGAGAGTTTTTATCTTGATCCTGATAGTTGATTGCTTTCAAGTATTCCTATCTAATACTAATAATTATATGTAAAAGAAAATTTGAAGGATAAAATTTTATATGAAGGAAATTTAGAGTAAAATTCAATATGGAGAATGTCACTAGAGCTAAAATTTAGTATTTAACTCGGTAATGTTTTTAGGGGGCTTCAGTGTGTAATTTTGAATGGTATGTTCAAACGGTAAGTTCAAACAGTACGTTCCGCAGCTTTCTAGTTCGGATACTGATTCGCAAAGATAACACACAATAAAGTTTTTTTAAAAAGGAATTTTATACAAAGAAACAAGAAAGAAAGGGGTAGAAAAGATAGTGTTGCAAATTTTAGTGCAATTTACTGGAACTTATCTGAGAGTGTCCGGGAAACAAAGTTCTTTAAATTTGAGTATTTTTTTTTCTTTTTAGTTTTGTTGAAATGTTTCAGTTTTTATTTAATTTCGAGTCTTCAGTAAAGTTCTTTTCAGCAGAATTCTCGGTTGAATTTTCTTTCAGTTGTTTATTTTGGTATAACTTCAGTAGTTGACTTTCATTTAATTTTACTTTTATTATTAGCTTCTTGTCTGTTTGAAAAACTTATCGGCTGTTCAAGAAGCGAGTGACAAAACCTTTCTGCTTTCATGCTTTTCAGTTTTGTCCCCGAATTCGTACTGAGGGCCCAATAGTAGTTTTCGACAACTTGTGGGAGGTAGCTTTTTGGTTTCAAGTAACTAATAATGATAATAATCATCCGATAACATTATAGTTTCAAGTAGCTATTCTTAATACAAATAGTTTACACACAGTTATCTGGTTTCAAGTAACTAATCATAATAATCCTTAGTTAACAATTATACTTTGAAGTAACTATTGTTCATACAAATAATTTACACAGTTATATGATATCAAGTATTCCTATCTAATACAAATAATTTTCACACAGTGTCACGTGGTCTACCACTGAGAGGAGAGAAATAAGAAATTTCCCCTACCCCTCCGTGTTTGAATTAACAGGCCGCCAAAGACTGACCGTTAAAAGAGGAATAAATAATGTAGGTCAATTCTTCGTGGCCGAAGTAACAAATCCTGGTCAGAATGAAAGCCAAGAGATAATGCACTCTGTGACCGGATGGATAAAGAAGGGGGTATAGGGACATATAGTAGGCCGAATAAATCGCCTGACAGGGTGAAGGAAGAAGAAAGAGGCTAAATGATTGGCCAGATTCCTAAAGCGGAAGTAGTACCCTCTTCGTCAGCGGAAATAGAGATAAAGAATTTAGTTTTCATGACAGAGGTCGCCGTGAGCGGACATGGATCTGATGCCAAACTCCGGGCGAAGAAGCAGAGCCGGGTTTCAGGACAGCAGTTGGCGTGATAAGATGTATTGAAACTGTCGCCGAAATTCCGGGGAAAAGCGGAAAGAATCTTGGACAAGAAGATAATAGATGCCTTCAAGCCAAGCTGTATAAAATCCCGCTAGCACGTAAAAGAGAAAATACTCTCAGAAGGAACCCGTCGAAAAGCTAAGTAAACCTTAAGACTGTTTTCCCCCTCCACCCTTCCTAAGTATTGCAATTACATACTCTCTCTCAATTTAAAGAAGGAAGAAAGAAAAGAATAAGGAAGAAAGACATTTGTATTTTGATATTATCCGCTGCTAATATAGCCGACATGTTAAATCGGTGGGTCCGCATGTATTAAAAACCTTGTTATATTTTATCTCTCCTCGTGTCGAAATTTATTCATTGTGTTGTCTGCCTATCAAGTTGTCTTTTGCATGTTCCTTTTCAGCTTCATTCGCCTCAATTAATTCTTGCTAAATGTCCTATTCGCCTTTAAAAATATTACACTGGAAATTGGAATTGTCGACTACGATAAATAATAATATTATATCTAAACCTAGAGGCCCATATCTTCCATTATACTGGGGTAGGAAGAGGTAGTGGCCTGGTGGGTGTGTGTGTAACGTGAAATTTGGAAACCACTTGCCAGCGGCTGTCAGTCTAGTCCCAAATTAACCCCTACATTATCTGCCAGTTCCACATGTGCCCGAAGAAGGAATCTTAACTGGAACTTATTTTGCGAGAGATCAAGTGCCAGACTGCCCCGATTTCACACGTGCGAAAAATAAACTCCCGTCTTGGGATAAATATTTTAAGCCGCGCCCCACACAGTTATTTGATATCAAGTATTCCTATCTAATACAAATAATTTTCATATAGTTATATGATATCAAGTATTCATATCTAATACAAATAATTTGCACCGTTATATGGTATCAAGTATTCCTATCTAATACAAATAATTTTCACACAGTTATATGATATCAAGTATTCCTATCTAATACAAATAATTTTCACATAGTTATATGGTATCAAGTATTCCTATCTAATACAAATAATTTTTCACATAGTTATATGATATCAAGTATTCCTATCTAATACAAATAATTTGCACACAGTTATATGATATCAATAATTTCTATCAAATACAAATAATTTTCAAACTGATCTATTTGGCCTATAGATGCTAACTAAAACCTGTTCTCTGGATAGAACTGTATATCCGCGAGCCTGTGTTAACTTGTTAAATATTTCTTTCACATTGTCCTGAAGTTCGATACATGACTGATTGGTTGATTTTAACGGCATGGCAAGTCGTCTAGATATTAGGGAATTACATTCATTTTTCATTTGTATTTACATTTTTTGTATAGTTATTTCTTAAGAGGATTTTTATACACAGTTCCATCGAATACTAATAATTCTTAAACTA
The DNA here is from genome assembly GCA_963585895.1 of Sepioteuthis lessoniana. Taxonomy (NCBI): domain Eukaryota; kingdom Metazoa; phylum Mollusca; class Cephalopoda; order Myopsida; family Loliginidae; genus Sepioteuthis; species Sepioteuthis lessoniana. Next base: position 19,624,748 of record OY757921.1, on the reverse strand, counting down.
ATCTATTTGACTTTGAGATAGGACTCTTATTCCGGACTTGGGAGTAATTGCAATGAAGGAGTACTCCAGTCTCTCAAGATCTGCAAACATGAATTGGATGCAGTTTAGTACTATAATCGACATTCCTTTTTGGGGGTGGTCTTACCCTTCTGCAAGGGATGCAATCCGCTTATACTAAGCCCCGCCTCTATGACAGAATCTCAATTATACAGTGATCTGACCAATTAAAGAATTGATAAAAATTCCGCCGATGAAAATTAATAAGCAAAAGGGAAATTTCAATAAGAGCTAAAAAGTGACCTGTTGGAAATTTAAATTGAGCTCCAAATATGGATCAGCCTGAGATTTAGGTGATTCCTTAAAATGATTATCTTATCGGGATCTCAGAAATATCAGGTTGTTCAGAAAATAATGTCCGATTTTAGAATAAACTTTTATTTCTAAATTAATTAATTTAAATAGTATTTTAATCAGTCAAAATAGTATCTTTATGCATTTTGGCCATCGATTAAAAAGGTCATTTATACTTTTAGGATAAAACTCTGAAGATTTTGACACTAATAAATAATTCAATGCATTCTACTTCTCATTTGGAACAGAATGTTTTTGGAATAAAAATGTGTCCAGATGTTTGAAAAAAAATAGTAGTCGGTGGATCAGGAAAATATGGTGGACGTGGCAAAGTCTCATATATCAAGTCGGTGAGTTTCTGCAGTGCCATCCAGGCAACATGTGGCCAAGCATTGTCATCCAGGCAACACATGGTCAAGCATTGTCATCAAGCAAAATTATGACCAAGATTGAAAAGTAAACAAATCACTTCTTTTTTTTTTTTTTCTTTCTTGTTAATGATTAAGAACATATATCATTCAAAATCAAATTCTGAAAGAAGAGATTAAAAAATTAAGAGGATACTTTAGACATTTGGATTGTGATGACATTGGCCTAGTGGTTAGAGTGTTCGCCAATGGCCCGGGAGACCTGGGTTCAGTCCCAGGTCGAGTCATACCAAAGACTCAAAAAATGGTACTTGATGCCTCCTTGCTTAACACTCAGCATTATAAGGTACGGATCAAGGGTAAAGTAGAGCAATCCAGGGAAGGAGTAGCGCCCTCCCCTACACCTTGGTGTAGTAGTTATCGAAAAGGGAGCCTTCGGGTTACCCTCGACTATGGTCGCCAACTTTACTTACTTACTATTAAAATAATGTTAGAACAGAATTTAAACTCAGATAGTATTTACCAAACAATTCAAAAGATTAAGAGAAAGTTTTGACTACAAAAAAGATACCAAAGATGGAAATGACTAAACATAGAATCGATCTGAGTAATATGCATTTCGAAGGTCTTCAAGTTTTGAATCATTATTCAGAGAAAATGACAGCCAGCATATCAAATTTTATGACACTTAATCTAACGCACTTATAAAAAGAGCCTCGATGAAACCTGTTCATAGCCGCGAGTCAGATTTAGTCTCCATAGCTGGGGCACGGACGTCAGACGTAAATCATCTTCGCTACACTTATCACCCTTTCCTAACGCCATCAGTTTGCAAAGAAAAGATTAGAGAGCACGTGTACTAAATAGAATATACATCAGATTGTAGCAATTTGATACTGTTTGTTTCTTTTCTAATTTGAACGTGTTTTCACTGACAAGAGGTTCTTGAAAGGGTTCGAGGTGATGTGGTGAACTATCCTCATAAAATACGACACGTTGCTGTTTGGCTAGTCTTATGTAAAAACCATCCCGAAATTTAAAATGGTTAAGGATTTTTCTATTTTTGCACTCACCCTCATCACTGCACATATCATAGAGACAACGATAAAAGAAGACAAGAAAGGATATTTTTACTTTAATTGAAGCAAAAATAAGTGAATAAATAAACTTAGAAAAAGAATTTAAATTGGCAGGCTTAAAGGACACTTGTATATGGAGAAAGTCTTTGAAGTTTCTTTACGTTTAGATGTTTATGTAATGCTCTGTATAAAGCATATTTTGATGATCCTAGTTTGAAAGTATACAAGTATGTGGTTGCAAGAAAAATAAGAAAGACGAGAAGATTTAGTATATTTTGTTCATTGAATAAATAAAATAAACAAGCGGATGAAATATCTGGTTGACTGACGGGGTGTTGTCAATTGGGCGACAAGCGGTTGCTTGGATTTGGTCGGACGGTGTAGTCGGGTGACGCTCTTAGGACGGCCACAGATTCATCTGGCCAGTGACCTCTGCTCGGCCAATTTATATGTTCCTCACTTCAAACACCGGCTCCAGAACATACTACTTGTGGAAAAAAATGATTGGTTAAAAAATAAACATTTTTTTTATAACTGAAAATTTTCTGGATATTTTGGATAGACTATGAGCGGAGCCTATACGCAGAAGCCATAATTTTCTCAGTTTGACACTGGCCGCTGTTGGGTCAACATCCGGTAGCTGTTATTTTCTTCTACAATGTCGATGTCTGTGGGTCTGTGTTTTATGTGTTTTAGTAGTTAAGTGTGTGAAGAGTTTAGTGGATGAATCAGAAGAGATTTGATGTACTTTACAATAACACAACTTTGAAAGTATATGAATCCTTATGTAAAGCTGTCTATAAAGCATATTTTGAAGTTCCTACTTTGAAAGTATATGAATCCTTATGAAAAGCTGTCTATAAAGCATATTTTGAAGTTCCTACTTTGAAAGTATATGAATCCTTATGTAAAGCTGTCTATAAAGCATATTTTGAAGTTCCTACTTTGAAAGTATATGAATCCTTATGTAAAGCTGTCTATAAAGCATATTTTGAAGTTCCTACTTTGAAAGTATATGAATCCTTATGTAAAGCTGTCTATAAAGCATATTTTGAAGTTCCTACTTTGAAAGTATATGAATCCTTATGTAAAGCTGTCTATAAAGCATATTTTGAAGTTCCTACTTTGAAAGTATATGAATCCTTATGTAAAGCTGTCTATAAAGCATATTTTGAAGTTCCTACTTTGAAAGTATATGAATCCTTATGTAAAGCTGTCTATAAAGCATATTTTGATGATCCTACTTTGAAAGTATATGATGCATTATGTAAAGCTGTCTATAAAGCATATTTTGATGATCCTACTTTGAAAGTATATGAATCCTTATGTAAAGCTGTCTATAAAGCATATTTTGAAGTTCCTACTTTGAAAGTATATGAATCCTTATGTAAAGCTGTCTATAAAGCATATTTTGATGATCCTACTTTGAAAGTATATGAATCCTTATGTAAAGCTGTCTATAAAGCATATTTTGAAGTTCCTACTTTGAAAGTATATGAATCCTTATGTAAAGCTGTCTATAAAGCATATTTTGATGATCCTACTTTGAAAGTATATGAATCCTTATGTAAAGCTGTCTATAAAGCATATTTTGAAGTTCCTACTTTGAAAGTATATGAATCCTTATGTAAAGCTGTCTATAAAGCATATTTTGAAGTTCCTACTTTGAAAGTACATGAATCCTTATGTAAAGCTGTCTATAAAGCATATTTTGATGATCCTACTTTGAAAGTATATGATGCATTATGTAAAGCTGTCTATAAAGCATATTTTGATGATCCTACTTTGAAAGTATATGAATCCTTATGTAAAGCTGTCTATAAAGCATATTTTGAAGTTCCTACTTTGAAAGTATATGAATCCTTATGTAAAGCTGTCTATAAAGCATATTTTGATGATCCTACTTTGAAAGTATATGAATCCTTATGTAAAGCTGTCTATAAAGCATATTTTGAAGTTCCTACTTTGAAAGTATATGAATCCTTATGTAAAGCTGTCTATAAAGCATATTTTGAAGTTCCTACTTTGAAAGTACATGAATCCTTATGTAAAGCTGTCTATAAAGCATATTTTGATGATCCTACTTTGAAAGTATATGATGCATTATGTAAAGCTGTCTATAAAGCATATTTTGATGATCCTACTTTGAAAGTATATGAATCCTTATGTAAAGCTGTCTATAAAGCATATTTTGAAGTTCCTACTTTGAAAGTATATGAATCCTTATGTAAAGCTGTCTATAAAGCATATTTTGAAGTTCCTACTTTGAAAGTATATGAATCCTTATGTAAAGCTGTCTATAAAGCATATTTTGATGATCCTACTTTGAAAGTATATGAATCCTTATGTAAAGCTGTCTATAAAGCATATTTTGAAGTTCCTACTTTGAAAGTATATGAATCCTTATGTAAAGCTGTCTATAAAGCATATTTTGAAGTTCCTACTTTGAAAGTATATGAATCCTTATGTAAAGCTGTCTATAAAGCATATTTTGAAGTTCCTACTTTGAAAGTATATGAATCCTTATGTAATGCTGTCTATAAAGCATATTTTGAAGTTCCTACTTTGAAAGTATATGAATCCTTATGTAAAGCTGTCTATAAAGCATATTTTGATGATCCTCCGTTGAAAGTATATGATGCATTATGTAATGCTCTTTGTTAAGCATTTTTTTTTCAAAATTCACTTCATGAAAGTTGATGAACTCTTATGTGATGCTTAGTATTAAGCATATGTTGATGTCCTTTTGAAATTATGTGAAACTAATATAATGCTCTTTATAATGCATATTTTGATGATCCTACTTTGAAAGTATATGAATCCTTATGTAAAGCTGTCTATAAAGCATATTTTGAAGTTCCTACTTTGAAAGTATATGAATCCTTATGTAAAGCTGTCTATAAAGCATATTTTGATGATCCTACTTTGAAAGTATATGAATCCTTATGTAAAGCTGTCTATAAAGCATATTTTGAAGTTCCTACTTTGAAAGTATATGAATCCTTATGTAAAGCTGTCTATAAAGCATATTTTGAAGTTCCTACTTTGAAAGTATATGAATCCTTATGTAAAGCTGTCTATAAAGCATATTTTGAAGTTCCTACTTTGAAAGTATATGAATCCTTATGTAATGCTGTCTATAAAGCATATTTTGAAGTTCCTACTTTGAAAGTATATGAATCCTTATGTAAAGCTGTCTATAAAGCATATTTTGATGATCCTCCGTTGAAAGTATATGATGCATTATGTAATGCTCTTTGTTAAGCATTTTTTTTTCAAAATTCACTTCATGAAAGTTGATGAACTCTTATGTGATGCTTAGTATTAAGCATATGTTGATGTCCTTTTGAAATTATGTGAAACTAATATAATGCTCTTTATAATGCATATTTTGATGATCCTACTTTGAAAGTATATGAACGTGTTCATATAAGTATATATACGAATAAGCGGAACATATATATATATATATATATATATATATATATATATATATATATGTGTGCGCACGTGTGTGTGTGTTAGTGTGTGTGTGTTTGTGTGTGGATGTGAGTGAATGTGTACAAGTTTGTGTATGAGCATTCGTTGTGTATATATATTTATGTATAATTGTATGAAAAAATTTGGAAGGTCGGTAGATTTTTGTTGGTAGCAAAATAGAAAATGAAGTAATTTTTCTATGTGGATAAAAAGTTAGTTTTTTTAATGTATGATATAAGCATGAGTCTTGGACACTAGTTCAGTTTCTGGTCAGTAGACAAGGGTATTATTTTTAGAATACTTAATTCTGGTGAGTGGGGATATATCTGGGGAAAATGGTTTTCTTTTCCCGAAGCCCAGACCTCATATATTCAAGGAAGCCGTCAAAAATTGAACATAGTAGTCACGATCGATTTGTTGTTGTAGCTGGGATGCTGGGCCAGATTTGGAGACCCTCACCCATCTACAGTGGTTGGTCTCAAGAAGAGAGTTAGGAGCTGGCTGTTTGACAGAATACAACAGAAAGCTGACCAAGTCTTCATTTGTCGTCTCAGGTTGTGAAGGACCAGTACATAAGTCTATATTCCAAAATGTTAACCGACTTACCGAACCAGGATAAATTCGAAGAGTAAATAAAGAAACATGAGTATTCTCGGGTTTGGTTTTTTTCTTTCTTTTTCTTTGAAGAGCTGAACAATGGCTTATACAGTTTCAACCAAACCCGGCGGATGATAGATCTCCTTTTGGAAACGAACACAACGTTGGGGAGAGACATCGGGTCGCAGGCAAGGTTGTGACACAACAAAATTCTTGACTTTTCATTTGCTTATCACTCTCTGTGGAAAACTTCAACATTTCGTAACCGGTATGAAAAGAACTGCACCCCGACACAACTGTACCCACGAAGCAAACTCCCCGAACCAAGTATTGGTTTCTCTGTGCTCTCTCTCTCTCTCTCTGACTCTCTCTCTCTCTCTGACTCTCTCTCTCTCTCTCTCTCTCTCTCTCGCCTCACTTCTTTTTCTCTCTCATTGCAGAGTGACTTTTTCCGATTAGCCAGTTCCTATCTTTGCGAAGGGTATTTCTCTTTTTCTCTATCTTCCCCTGTTCTCTTTCGCTCCCTAATGCCAAACTGACTTTTCCACTTAGTCTGTTGGGTTCTACTTTTGAAATCCCAGACAATATCCATTTCTATTCTCGTACCATTCACCTCTCTGTATTTTCGCATTAACCACACCCCAACAATTATGATAAGAAAAAAAGCAGCCACGAATAACATTATCACAGCATTTCCCCAGTCGGAAAAACCGTATCTTATTGCCGAGATAAAATGTTTTTGAGGTTTCCTCGAAGATATTTAATTGCAGATTGGTGTTTCACTTCCATTTATATTTTTACTCCAGTTTTTTCGACCTGCTCTTGATTGTCAAAATTGGCTAGACCCCAGAGGAATTAGTCTCTCCTTTTTTTTGCAAGACTCTTTAGGGCCGTTTAACGTGTACCGAAATCCATGGGCAAGACTGTCAACTTGGTGTTTCATAATTTTTAATGTCTTGTTATTTGTCAAACTTTCTGTTTCCTATAATTTCATTGTAATAGTTAAAAACAAATATCAGATACGACTTTTTTTTCAAGCCTCGATTGGGAGTTCCGTTTAAATCTCAAAATAATCCCAGATAATTCATTGTTATTGATAATATTCTGTTTATTTTCCTTTTATTAAGAATAATAAATTTCTTTCTCACTGTATTCGTTTTCTTTCTCTTTAATCTATCTATCTATCTATCTATCTATCGTTTTTTTCTCACAGATATCTTTTTTTATGCAAAAAATATTAATCTTTTCATTTCTATTTCTATGCCACTCTCATCATGACTATTTTTGCAGTTTATAACAATTTGTTTCGGAATTGTAAACTCACCTTTGGTTTAAAAACGTTTACTAATTGTAGTAGTAGTACTACTAAAAAAACAACTTTGAATTTAAATGTAGTCGGAGTTTAACTAATCACAGAGTAAATCTCCAGTTTAATTTATTCATTTTCAAGAAAGCGAGTATCATATAATAGATAATATATAATGAAATAATTCTGACCAAAATAATGATACTATCGTTTGGAATATAAAGCGAGTATTTTAAATTAATTTTTACCTTCCCTATTTTAATTAGAAAACAATCAAATCAACAACAGAACATTTTTTGTTGTGTGTAAAAAAAAATCAAGTTTTTAAAATATTCTAAATGCAATTTTATTTCTTTTGTTGTTTACTAGAGTTTTTCTTTGTATTCAAGCACAATTAAATTAAGTTTGATTGATTGATTTTAAGTGCATGTCAAACCGTCAAAGGTTATGTTATACCTAGAGGTTAGGGAATTGTACGTTTATATTTGAATTTTTTGTGTTGTTGTTTCTTAAAAGTTTTTCCAGTTATATGGAATCAAGTATACCTATTTAATACGAATAATTTGTATTTAATTTCAAGTATTCCCATCCATTACTAATAATTATTTGTAATTTTTTAACAATTTATGGTTTAAAGTATTCTTATCTACTGCTAAGAATAATTTACACGCAATTATATAGTTTCAATTTAATGATATTCATTTGACAATCTTATGTTTAAGGAATTTAAAAGAATAAAATTTGCAGTATAAAAGAAATTTAGGTAAAATATAATTTATGATGAAGAAAATGACACTAAAGCCAAACTTAGTATTTAACTGGGTATGTTTTTAGGGGAATTTAGTATATAATTTTAAACGGTAAGTTCCGCAGCTTTCTAGTTCGGATATTGATTCGAAAAGATAACACAGACAATAAAGTTTTAAAAAGGAATTTTATGCAAAAGAAACAAGAAAGAAAGTGATTGAAAAGATAAAGTATTGCAAATTTTAATATAATTTTCAGGAACTTACCTGAGAGAGTATCCGGGAAACAAAGTTCTTTGAGTATTTTTCTTTTCTTTTTAGTTTCGTCGAAATGTTTCAGTTTTCACTTAATTTCAAGCCTTCTGAAAGGTTGTTTTTTTAGTAGATTTCTCGGGTTGAATTTTTTTTCAGTTGGTTTTAATTCGTAGAATTTCGGTAGTCGACTTTTGTTTGATTTTAGTTTTATTTCTCGGGAAACTTCTTGCCTGTTAGAATACTTATTGGCTATTTAAGAAGCGGATGACGAAACCTTTCTGCTGGCTGAAGTTTTTCCTGCCATAACAGCTTGGTTCCTAAGTTCGTACTGAGGGCCCAATAGTAGTTTTCGACAAATATTGAGAGGTAGCTTTTGGGGTGCCGTATTGTCTAAGATTACTTTCCCCTTTTCCACTCTGGCCAAATCAAGTGCCGCACGTGGTTGGTTTGTTTCCTTGTTTGAAATAAATTTTTATAATGTTTGCACACTCAGTTATATGATTTCACATAATAGATAGTAATCCTTAGTAAACAATTATATCTTCAAGTAACTATTTTAATGCAAATGAATTACTGTTATATGGAATCAAGTATACCTATTTAATACGAATAATTTGTATTTAATTATATAGTTTCAAGTATTCCTATCCAATACAAATAATCTACAGTACGCTCTATAGGCTATGGCTGAAGAATACACCGATTGGACCTCTGCAGAGGGGTAAGACTCCCCATGGGGCCACCTGTTAGCCGTGGGTGGCGACCTGTAAGGCACTAGGACGGAATCCTGGTGGTTGAGCTGTTATTGACCCGGTGACAGAGTAGTCAATGACTTGCAATACACCACTTTGGCCCTTACTTAATCCGACGGGCGGTTGGATAGGCCCGATCTGATCAATCGGCTCGTCCCTAGCCTTTGGATGTTTCTTTTCTCCCAAATGTACTATTCAATCTGCTATTACAGAACAATTCCCAACCTTTTTATCTTACAGGTGCTAGAAGGCAGGGGCCGAGGGTCAGTTGTGTTGAGAGCAAAAGAGTTTTGACCACGGTTAAACTGTAAGGCAATAAAAACCAGAAATTGGTAGAGGCTCAAATTTCGTTCTTAATATGAGTATATTGGTAATGTACGAGGATCATTAAATTAGTTTCCAGACTTTTTTCGTATGGGCACTTTTATTGATAGTACACACATGAAACTCTAGTCCCCTTCAAAGTAATCTCCTCCGGCTGCAATGCACTCGTACTGTTCCAACAACTTCTGGAAGGCCCTATGGAAGTCCTCTTGTGTGAGCGTGTCAATGACCTTTATCACAGCCTCTTTCATCTCCTTAATTGTCTCATAACGACAGTCTCTGAGCTTAGGGAATAACCAAAAGTCACAGGGAGCAAGGTCTGGACTATAGGGAGGCTAAGGAAATGTCTTAATGCCCATCTTAGTCAAATAGTCTGTGACAAGGATGGAGTTGTAGACTGGTGCATTGTCCTAGTGGAAATGCCACTGACCCGATTTAAAGAGTGCTGGCATCTTCCCAAGGAATCTCTTCCTGAACTCCCTTAAAACCTCAACATAGTAACCCTAACCCTAACCCTTTAGCCATTCAACTCTGGTGTATTGACTTCTTTACTCGTCCCACACTTCTCATCATCCCTCACAGACTCTCTGCCTTCCTTGAATTTCTCATGGCATTCAAAGACTGATGCTCGATTCATGCAAGATGGTCAAAAAGCAGTGTGAAGCATTCCATAGGTTTCTGTGACATTTTTTCCAAGTTTAAAACAGAATTTTATTGCATTTCGTTCTTCTAAAGTGTCCTCACATCCAGATTGGATTTTTGAAATTCATCAGCTGTGACAATCAGGCTTTAGTAGGGTGTATTCCAATTGCTGCCGTAGCCGTTCATTTGAAGCAGAAATCATAAAAATTGGTCAGTCATCTCATAAGATGTATAGCAATAACATAGTGACTTTTCAAGAGTCGATGACAATTTTAAATGCCGGTACAAAAAAAAAAAAAAATCTGGAAACTTATTGAAGGCACTACCTATCTCCGTCTCGATCTGGGTGAATGGGTTCCCCACCCCCTGGTTTATACCCAACACAAAGTCGGACTTCGTGGTGGGTGTTGGAGCATAGTACCAATGAAGAATAAACCCTAATTATGACTTTTCTAAAAACCAAAAAAGAAACCTTTTTGAATCAGATTCTGACAGAAGTCAATGAATTCCCAGAATACATTGTTCCAGAATCAATGAACGAAACACTTCTAAATAAATTGTCATCCTTTCTAATTGAAAAGGTAATAATTAGCAGAACGAACCCGAAATCTGTAAAGCAATCAGGAACGGAAAACTCTCGGTAGAAGTAACTGAAAGAAAAAAAAACTTGCTGACAGCCTACTAAAAATGGAAAAGTTTCATAATTATAAATGTAAAACCTACCTGCATGAGAGGTTAAACTCTTATAAGGAATTCATAAGAAGCCAAGAATTGAGCTTAGCAACAGAGAAAGAAATAAAAAACGGCATTACGTAAGTAGGGAGTCACTGATCATAGAAGAACCAGTATTAAGAGGAATGTTGAGAGTATACTAACCAACACCTACATACTCACTTTTAACTCGAGCACTATCCCAAAAGAAATTAAGATAAGTTTTACAGTTAAAAGTGAGGAACTCTACGTACCAGTTCCATTACGTTGCTTCAAATGCCAGAAATTTGAGCACCACAAGGAGGGCAACAAGTCTGTGGCTAGGATGGAGAAAAGAACCCATCCCATACTGAAGATGAATGTCGGGCGAAGAAGAGATGTTCGAATTGTCATAAGAACTACCCTGCGTTCTCTAAAACATGTGGTCCGTATAAAATAGGAAAAAGAAATAATGCAAGTAAAATATAAAAGAAATATATTCTTCTCAGTAGCTAGAAAGATTGTGGAGTCCTCTATAAGAACACAATCATTTATTCGTGTAGCACAAACACAATTAAAAAAATAATTGGAACAGTTCGGTGCAAGTGAGTGACCAAATTTCCAGGAACAACTGAGAAAAGCTTACCATGGAGCTCGAGAAGAATAAAAAAAGACCTGAAACTGACAATGAAGCGAAAACAGAGAATAGACCGGACTCTACTACAAAGACTATTGAGAACACCCCAGTCGGCCGACCCCCGACTATATCTGTTGTGTTCTGGTTAGTGAACACAAGTAGTAGTAATAATAAGACAAACCACGATATGTGAGGTAAATAGTTATATTTACAGGAAAGAGTATTTACAAGAGAGAGACTGTTAGTAATAAGAACATAGGATTAGTGATAGAGTAATGATATACTTCAACAATAGGAACGGCCCTTCTGGTCTGACTCGTAGGCTTATTCCCAGACTGATCTCCGCTACTGCCATATATGGCAGATGAAACAGCTCATTATGCTGAAAAGGTAGGTGATACCCAACAATATCAAAGTCGTTAAACAAAACTACTCATAGCTAGTGATTCATTTAGAGTTTTTTTCTCATTTTTGAACAGGGGTATTACATATTTCATTACAGATACGCAAAGCACAACCGAGAGGGTGGGAGAAAAAGAACAAACGAACAAACACGGACTTGGGTCAGCTCCAAGTGCAAGAAAAGGAGTTGGTGACACTGTGCATTCTCGGTGCATTTGTAGACAATCGCAGGCGTGTATTTTGCGCGAAACTTCTACAAAGCCACTAACAATGCTGACATCTCCTCGCACTAGTTTACTCGGCCTCTGTAGGTCAACAGGTCTTAGCAGTCGCCTTTCTGAATTCTGTTGACTCTCTTCTCTGCCCTGCTTCCATCTTTTCCAGCCTCCTTCGGCTGACTGTCCTTCCCCTGGACTGCTATCTCAAGTCGACCGTCCTCCTCTGCCCTGCTTTGTCAACTGGCCCTCTCTGTCTTCTCTCGGACCTTCCTTCCCTCCTCCACTTCCGGTCTCGTGGGAGATCTCGTCGTCAGTCCTTTGTGTGGGTTTTGCGCCATAACAGACAAAGAGATCGTCTGAGTGGCACCAACACAAACGGAAACGAATTGCTACGCAATGTGTCACACTATCCCACTTGTGACATGATAGGTAGCATTCGTTTCTGTGGATATGGGTGTGGGTGCCAGTCAGAGGATCCCTTTGTCTGTTTTGGCGCGAAACCCACACAAAGGGCTTGCGTATGAGATTTTCCACGAGACCGGAAGAGGACAAGGGAAGGAAGGTCCCAGAGAGAACAGAAGAAAGGACAAACCAGGGTAGTCAGCAGAGAACAGGGCAGTCGAATGATGAGGGCAGTCAGCAGGAGAGAGCAGGAGCTAGAGCCCGTGGTCAGAGGCTGGGTTGGCCAACGTAAGAGGATGAGTTAGCGTTCCTGGTGGCTTTGTGGGAATTTTGCTCGAATACACGCTAACCCACAGATGCACAGAAAGCTACGCAAAAGTGTCACAAACTTCTCCCTTCTTACGCTTGGAGCTAACCCAAGTCAGTGTTTGTTTGTTCTCTTTTTTACACCTTCTCGGTTGTGTATGCTGTGTTTTGTGTGTCCGTAAAGAAATGTGAAATACCCCTGGCCGGAGACGAGAGAAACCAGTAGACGATCTGATGGCCATGAGGGGTTTAAGAGGTTGAGATAGTGGGGGTCAGCCAGCGGTGTATTGTCACAAACCAAATAACAACACTATTAAATCAAAATTCAAAAGATCTCCTATCCGTTCACCAACATTCGAGGTGAATGACGAAAAAACAAAGGGTACCTCCCCAAAAAGAGGAATGATCAGTCGGTCCATAAGTCAGTGACTCAGGCCAGTTTGACACCCATAGAAAAAATATAGAGCCAATCAAAAGACCCAGTGGCTCCTGTAGAATTTTAAAATAGATCCAGTTTATAGGAAATAATGGCGACAGAAGAGCTTAACCCTACAAAGCTAAAAGCTAAGAAATCCCCCCAAACCCTCCATAGCACTAGGGATTAAACACAATCCAAAATGAACAGCACTACACTTATACAGGGGAACTGCAGAGGAATTAGAGCAAATTATGAAGAACTTCTACAACTCCAGACAAAATACAACCCCATAAAAATAGAAGACATACTATTTTGGGGTTGTATTTTGTCTGGAGTAGTAAAAGTTCTTCATAATTTGTTCTAATTCCTCAAAGACATCAACAAGCTAAACATGAGAAAATACACCTCATACGAGGTGCCCTCAATATGTTTCCAGACTTTTTTTCATATGGTCACTTTTATTGATAGTACACACATGGAACTCTAGTCCCCTTCGAAGTAATCTCCTCCGGCTGCAATGCACTTGTTGTACCGCCCCTCAACTTCTGGAAGGCCCCATCAAAGCCCTCTTGTGTGAGCGTGTCAATGTGCTTCGTCACTGCCTCTTTCATCACCTCAATTGTCTCATAACGACAGCCTCTAAGTTTTTTCTTGAGCTTAGGGAATAACCAAAAGATACTGGGAGCAAGGTCTGGACTATAGGGAGGGCGAGGAACTGTGTTGATGCCCAACTTGGTCAAAAGGTCTGTGACAAGGATGGAGTTGTAACCCTAACCCTAACCCTTTGGCCATTCAACTCTGGTGTATTGACTTCCTTACTCCTCCCACACCTCTCATCATCCCTCACAGACTCCCTGCCTTCCTTGAATCTTTTATGCCACTCAAAAACTCATGCTCGATTCATGCAAGATGCCACAAAAGCAGTATGAAGCATTCCATATGTTTCTGCGGCATTTTTTTCAAGTTTAAAACACAATTTTATTGCATTTCGTTCTTCTAAAGTGTCCTCACGTCCAGATTGGATTTTTGAAATTCACCAGCTGTGACAATCAGGCTTTAGTAGGGTGTATTCCAGTTGCTGCTGTAGCTGTTCATTTGAAGCTGGAATCATAAAAATTGGTCGGTCGTTTCATAAGATGTATAGCAATAACATAGTGACTTTTCAAGAGTCTATGACAATTTTAAATGCCTGTACAAAAAAGTCTGGAAACTTATTGAAGGCACCTCGTATAATCACCCACGCAAAGATAGACACAAGGATTTTAGAAGGGTTTCGATCCTAGTTAAGAAAAAAATACCCCAGCGCCAGATCGACATAGTGAAACCCAAGTGATTGCTGTTGGAACAACACTGCACAAACCAGTAAACATCTGCTCCATCTATATTCCTCAACATTCGATAAACGATATAAAATTAGACAAATTAATAGAACACATCCCCAAACCCCACATATTACTAGGTGACCTTAACAGTCGTAATACTACATAGTGGGTGCTTGAAAACCAACAAAAAAGGCAGGGATCTGGAAAAATTAATCAATAGAAATAACCTCTGCACCTTGAATGACCAATCCCCGACATATTTCAACCCATTACTGGCTCCTATTCAGCTATTGATATCACATTATCTGACCTTTCAAGCTACATGGATTACATAATGAAGGTCCATAACAATCTTTGCGGCAGTGACCATTTCCCTATAATACTAGAAACTGCTCAACCTATCAATGACAACAGATCTCCTTGTTGGAAAACAAATAAGGCTAACAGGCAACAATTTAAAACTTTATTCAATAGAAGACTGGCCCAAGATCTAAACAGCACAGTCCTAATAAAACACTTCACAGAAATCCTTATTTCAATAACAAATTAAACTCTACCAAAAACCTCACCCTCAAACAGACACAATACATCCGGGTTTAACAATGAATGCAAAGCAGCAATTAGATTGAAAAATGCTGCCCTTCACAAATTCAATGAAGAACCTTCTACTCGCAACCTAAACTCCTTCAAAATCGTCAAAGTCGCGGAAAACCATCATACAAACAAAAAAGATCAGTTGTCAAAATTATGTAAACTAACTTGATTCCTCCACGAAATCAATCACAGTCTGGAAAAGGATCCGAAAAAATTATGGGAAAAACCTGTCTACTTCTTTCAAGTTCGTCGTAAAAATAACGCCAAAGTTACCTATATAAAAGATATTGCCGATACACTAGCTGAGACCTTCACAATACATTCCTCCTCCATGAACGCCAACAAACAATTTCTTAACTACAAAGACATTAAATAAAAACAGAAGCTGATTTTTGAATCGGAGAACACCGAAAGTTATAATGTATTGTTCACATTGTTAGAGCTAAAAGAAGCCATTAAAAAATCCCACAACACTGCGGTCGACCCAGATGAAATTCATTACGAACTTCTCAGACAACTACCTCCAAAAACTTTACACTACTTCCTTACTGCTTTAAATAACATCTTGAAAACTAGAAGATTCCTAGTATCATGACAATTAGATTCCATCATCCCTATACATAAACAAAGAAAGAACAGTCTCTATCCATCAAATTATCGTCCAATGGCATCAATAAGCTGTTTTGCATCATGGAGGTGCCCGTGGTGTAATGGTTATCGTCCTAGGAAATGGACACGACGACACGAGTTCAAAACCTGGATGAGACTGATTGCATTTCACATGGCACTAATACCCTTGGGAAAGGTATGAATCCAATTATTCTCCCTCCAGCTATGGGTAAATACTAGGGCAGACTGGGTTCTTCAGCTTTGGTGAGGCAACAAGTCTAGGAGAAGGAAAACTCTGAATTAAAACCTGTTAAACTCCGCTTAAAAATTGAACTTGTGTCATATCCTGTCCAAGCGGAGGGGTTAGTAAAACTATGGAACGCATGGTCAACAAAAGGCTAGTTTGTTCCATTGAATCTAATTTTTTATCAACACCCAATGCAGCTTCAGGAGCCAAAGATCTACAATAGATCATGTGGTCAGGTTGGAAACCTCCATAAGAGAGGCAGACATCTAAAAGCAACATCTTGTTGTAGTATTCTTTGATCTAGAGAAGGTATACAAGACCATCTAGAGCCATGGTATCATAAAGGACCTACACAACATGGGATTGAAAGGCAGACCACCAAACTTTATCAAAGTTTTCCTTTTCCGATAGCCCTAACCCTAACCGTTTGGTCATCTTGATCAAATAGTCTTGTGACTAGGATGGAGTTGTGGACTGGTGCATTGTCCTAGTGGAAATGCCACTGACCCGATTTAAAGAGTGCTGACATCTTCCCAAGGAATCTCTTCCTGAACTCCCTTAAAACCTCAACATAGTAACCCTAACCCTAACCCTTTGGCCATTCAACTCTGGTGTATTGACTTCCTTACTCCTCCCACACCTCTCATCATCCCTCACAGACTCCCTGCCTTCCTTGAATCTTTTATGACATTCAAAAACTGATGCTCGATTCATGCAAAATGGTCGAAAAGCAGTGTGAAGCATTCCATAGGTTTCTGTGGCATTTTTCCCAAGTTTAATACAGAATTTATTGCATATCGTTCTTCTAAAGTGTCAGATTGGATTTTTAAAATTCACCTGTTGTGACAATCAGGCTTTAGTAGGGTGTATTCCAATTGCTGCTGTAGCTGTTCATTTGAAGCTGAAATCATAAAAAATTGGTCAATCATCTCATAAGATGTATAGCTATAACATACTGAATTTTAAAGAGTCTACAACAATTTTAAATGCCCGTACAAAAAAGTCTGGAAACTTATTGAATGCACCATTTATATATAAAAACATTATTTGGCATTAAGTAACCAACAATGGTTGATATGCCATAAAACCAAAGCAAACCAAACCGATAAAATCAATAGCAATACCAGTCTGCAAACAAACGAGTTAGAATTCATTCAAAAATGAAATTACCTACAAACTATAAACTCTTTAATCATATATCTATATCCATTTAAATGTGTGAAAACAAATGACAAATGCGAAATTATTACTGTTACATTGCACTACATGAAATAATTTAACGGTGTGCAAAAAAATGAACTCAGGCTCGTTGAAAAATTTAATCAACAAAATGTGTTTACAAATCATGTATATTTAGATAATATGTATGGCATAAAATAACCAACAATGATTGATATGTCATAAAAACTAACGAAAACA